>CM049824.1:33222095-33289595 GCA_027422435.1 Schizopygopsis pylzovi | reverse complement strand
TGACATTCCTTCAAACTAGATTTATAATAATAAGCTCCAACAGTCAAATACCTCAGAAATCCCTTCTATACGGCGCCGAACATCCCAGAGTTCAGCATGACTGGCTTTCACATATGAAGAAACGATGATTTCATGTGTCCCAGACGTCTCATGTGTTGTTGAATCTCTGTACAGTACGTCCTTGAACAGAAGACTGTTAATCTCAAACATGCGGCAGGGTCGTGTGATCGTGTTTGCATACATCTGAGGTGTGTAACATACCAGACCGCCTGCTTTCATACACCGAGCAGGGCTTCGAGCTGTGCACAAACATCCTCAACACTACAACCCAGCCTTAAACATGGTCAACTTTAACCTCCAACCGCTCGCAAAACTACATTTACTCTTATATTCCTCCCAAAATAACACCTATTCTGAGATTAAAGCGAGTTCCCTATCGATACTCCACTCGTACTGCGTCTTGTAAAGACGCATATGGGAAAATGCCTTTTTTCTCCTGAACTGAAGTCTTATTTAATCACGCAGTGAAACTGCACGACTATTGGTTCGTGCAGGTGTAGAAAACGAACCAATGGGTCGGCAGCGGAGCTGCACGAACCTATGGCGACGATACGCGCCAATATTCCCGCCGAAACGGGCGGGGCATCTGGCTATATAAGCGGTCGTTTCGCCATAGGATCCTCAGATTTTTTCTCCTTCAGCGACGACGACTTCGTCTACGCTGATCCAGAGAAGCCTACTCGCCGTTGACACGCCTCGCAGTAGGACCCAGCGACCTCGATCTGCTCGGCTGATCCGCCTTCAACGCGCCCCAGCATCGCAGCAGTTCCGGTCCCGTTCGCTGCCGCTATCCGGCGATCACGTAAGTTTTTCTAAAAGAGCAAATCGGCGTTCTAATGCCGCGCCGTTACTGCGGCTCGTGCAGGGGAGACCTGCACGCCGATGACGGTCACAGCGAGTGTGTTTCCTGCCTGGGGAAAGCCCATGCGGATGCCGCGCTCGCTGGTTCTGATTGCTCTCACTGCGAGAGCATCAGTCTCGCCTCTCTGCGCACGCGCATCGCTTTCTTTTCAGAGAGCGATCCCGCCCCTCGCGCCCTCCCGTTTTCTTCCTCTCAGGGACCTGTGAGGAAAAAACAGCGGGGCAGAGGTTTTCAGCGCCTGGTTGAAAGCGAGCTCACGCCGGCTCAGATCCCGCATGCCTCGTTTTCACCACACAGAGAGCTTTCTCCCGTCCTTTTTATCCAACCTGACCAGCGTCCCTCCGCAAGCGTGAGCGATCTGGTCTCGTTTGGGGGAAGTGACGATGAGCTGGCCGATGACAGCATGTCACTGGTAGCTTCAGATGCTGAGGAGCTGTGGGGCTCAGTGACTGACCCCGCCCCCTCAGGTTTGCCCGCGCCCAGCGCCGCCAAAGCCGGGATGGATGCCGAACTTTTCCGTGTCCTCTCCAAAGCGGTTGAAGAGCTGGGTTTGGAGTGGTCTCCACCAGAGGAGCCCTCTCACAGCCGTCTGGATGAGTGGTTTCTGCCGGGGCGCCGTCAGGCCCCTCAACAACGACCATCGCCGTTCTTCCCTGAAGTACATGACGAGCTCACGAGATCTTGGCGCTCTCCTTACTCTGCCCGCCTCCGTACTTCCGCTTCATCTGCCCTCACTACGGTTGATGGCGCTGAAGAAAAGGGATATGAGAGGATGCCTCAACTGGATGAGTCAGTGGCTGCACATCTCTGCCCACCCACTGCCATCGGCTGGAAGGCGAAAGCCAGTCACCCGTCCAAGCCATGCAGGACCACTTCAGCGCTCGCTGGACGCTCCTACGCTTCAGCTGGACAGGCGGCTTCGGCGCTCCACTCTATGGCGGTTTTACAGGTCTATCAGGCCAAGCTCCTCTCTGCCATAGACGAGTCTGAGCCTGATCCTGCGACTCTCAGGGAGCTGAGAAGCGCAACAGACCTAGCTTTGCGAGCCACCAAGACTACCGCCCAAGCCATAGGAAGGTCTATGGCCAGCCTGGTAGTACTCGAGCGCCACCTGTGGCTCACGCTGACGGAGATCAAGGATGCGGACAGGGTCTCCTTCCTTGATGCTCCAATTTCCCCCAGCGGCCTCTTTGGACCTGCGGTGAAAGGATTCGCTGAGCGCTTCACAGAAGCACAGAAGGCGTCACAGGCTATGCGACACTTCCTGCCCAAGCGCTCCAGCCCAGCAGCTGCTCAGAGTCGCCCCAGGACTGCGCCGACTCAGCAGTCTGCGAAACCTGCACCTGCCGTTTACGCCCCTCAGCCTGCTAGAACTCAGCAGCCGCGAGGGCGTTCACGCTCAGCCAGACGCCACCCCCCTCCGACACGCCAGGGCCCCCGACTCAAGATAGCGTTGGACCCTGTGCGCCCGGCGTCCTCCTGATCTGCAGGACAGGAAGAGGAGAGGGTCGAGTCCCGCCACGGCCGGACCGCCCACCAAAAGGCCTCTCATGGGAAACCTCTTGGCACCCCGTTCTTTTCCGGGTGCAGAGGGAATTGTGTCTGTTGCTACAGGGTCCGTACAAGCGACCATGCAACTGTCCGCTGTGATAGCGGAAAAAATAAAACACAAACATTCTCAAAAAGAGAGCAATTTTCTTCTTCCGTCCCTCACGAGTGCCCTGCCTCCGTGCAGCCGGCCACTCGAGTTTATCCAACCCCTTGCCACGCGGGCCGAGGCCTGGCAGGCCATCCCCGGAGTGTCAGAGTGGGTTATGGGGATAATAAAACGAGGTTATTCACTCCAATTCGCTCGAAGACCCCCGCGCTTCAGCGGCGTGGTCTCCACCTCGGTGCAGGGCGAGAACGCTCGCGTTCTGCGCTCAGAGGTGATGACGCTGCTGGAAAAAGGAGCCATAGAAATGGTTTCTCCAGCTTTGAGCGAGTCAGGCTTTTACAGCCGTTACTTCCTCGTCCCCAAAAAGGATGGCGGCCTCCGGCCCATCCTCGATCTCAGACGCCTGAATCACGCCCTCATGAGACAGCCGTTCAGGATGATCACACTGAAGCAGATCCTCTCGCAGATTTGCACAGAGGACTGGTTCTGTTCTCTGGACCTGAAAGATGCATACTTTCACATCCAGATAGCCCCCCATCACAGACGATTCTTGAGATTCGCCTTCGAGGGAGTGGCTTACCAGTACACGGTCCTACCCTTTGGGCTGTCTCTGGCCCCCCGTACTTTTACGAAGTGCATGGACGCGGCTCTTTCCCCTCTGAGACAGATAGGAATCCGCATTCTCAACTACCTCGACGACTGGCTCATTCTGGCCCAGTCAGAGGTGGAACTACTTTCACACAGAACCCTCATCCTCAGCCACTTAGAGCGCCTGGGGCTCAGGGTCAATTTCGCCAAAAGCACACTGTCTCCCAGCCAACGAATATCGTTCCTGGGTACAGTTCTGGACTCAGCTCACATGAGAGCGGTGATAGCGCCAGAACGCGCTCTGGCCATTCAGAAACTCGCGGCCACCTTCAAGAGCGACACCGCTCGCCCACTCAAAGTGTTTCAGAGAATGCTGGGCCTTATGGCCGCAGCATCGCCAGTGTTACAGCTGGGCCTGCTCCGCATGCGCCCCCTTCAACGCTGGTTGAAACCACGGGTTCCACACAACGCATGGCGTCACGGACGCTTGCATATCAGGGTGAATCAGGCCTGTGTAACAGCCCTGACCCCCTGGAAGAACCCACGGTGGATGGAGAAGGGCGTGGCCATGGGGTTGGTCCACACCAGGAAAGTTGTCACGACAGACGCCTCCAACACAGGTTGGGGGGCGCTGTGCGAAGGCAAACCGACCTTCGGCCATTGGTCGAAGACGGAGAGCGGCTTCCACATCAACTGCTTGGAAATGCTAGCAGTTTGTCGAGCCTGCCAGTTTTTCCTGCCGGACCTAATAGGACGCCATGTGCTGATTCGCTCAGACAACATGTCCGTGGTGTCCTATATAAATCACCAGGGAGGTGTCTCCTCGAAGCGCCTCTTTATTCTGGCAGAGCGCCTTCTGGAATGGGCTCAGCTCAACCTGCGCTCGCTGAGGGCAGCACACCTGCCGGGCAGACTGAACCAAGGAGCAGATATGTTATCTCGGAGCAATGTCCCCTCAGAGGAGTGGATGCTCCATCCGCAGGTGGTTCAGAAGATCTGGAAGACCTTTGGCAAGGCAGAAGTAGACCTTTTCGCCTCCAAAGACAACTCTCACTGCCCAACTTATTATTCGAAGGACAGGGATGCGTTGGCCCACGATTGGCCCAACCTCCTCCTTTATGCATTCCCCCCGATCGCCCTGCTTCCACAGGTCGTCAGGCGTATCAGGGAACAGGGTCACAAGGTGCTATTGGTGGCCCCCTTGTGGAGGAACCAACCTTGGTTGTCAGAGCTGACTCAGCTACTGACAGCAGCCCCCTGGCCCATGCCCCTGAGACGGGATCTCCTCTCTCAGGCGAACGGAACAATATGGCACCCTCGACCCGAGCTGTGGGCTCTCTACATTTGGCCGCTCAATGGGAGCCTACTGGCTTCCCAGAGCGAGTGTTAAACACCATTTCTGAGGCTAGAGCCCCGTCTACGAGACGCCTCTATGCCCTTAAGTGGTCTGTTTTCTCCACTTGGTGCCTCAACCGTGGTGAAAACCCCTCTACCTCTGAGTTAGCGGTGGTTCTGTCCTTTCTGCAGGAACTGCTAGATAAAGGACGTTCTCACTCTACACTCAAGGTGTTCGTAGCAGCTATAGCGGCCTTTCATGCCCCTATAGCGGGCCAGTCGGTAGGCAGAGACAACTCAGTTGTCCGTTTTCTGAAGGGAGCCAGGAGGTTGAATCCACCTCGGCCCCTTACTGTCCCTACATGGGATCTGCCCACTGTACTGAGGGCCTTGAAAGGCCCTCCTTTTGAGCCGCTACGGTCTACGGACCTCCGGTCACTTTCGCTGAAAACTGCTCTGCTACTAGCACTAGCGTCGGTTAAGCGAGTTGGAGACCTGCAGGCGCTCTCTACTAGCCCTGCCTGCCTGGAATTCGGGCCTAACGACTCCAAGGTCGTCCTGAAACCAAGGCATGGTTATGTACCTAAGGTACTTTCAACCCCGTTCAGAGCTCAGGTCATCACGCTCTCCACGCTTCCTCCGTCTGAGGAGGACCGGGAGTTATCTTTGTTATGCCCTGTCAGAGCTCTGAGAATCTACTTTGAGCGTTCCGCCCCTTTTAGGCATACGGAACAGCTCTTTGTTAGCTTCGGTAACCGCACCAAAGGACATCCGGTCACGAAGCAGAGACTCTCTAAGTGGATAGTGGATGCTGTCATGCTGGCATACTCTTCTTTGGGCCTGCAATGCCCCATTGGAGTACGAGCCCATTCGACTAGAGGCATCGCCTCGTCATGGGCGTGGTCTAGCGGTGTATCCATTACAGAGATTTGTACGGCGGCTGGCTGGGCCACTCCGTCCACATTTGCTAGGTTTTATAACCTGGACATACCGGCCTTACAGGCCAGAGTCCTCTCTGCTTAGATGAGCTTGTACACATACGCTGTGGGAACAATCCTGTCAGAGATTTCTTGACCGCAATGCGCTCAGGCTCTCTAATTGGCACCCTGCATACTCCGGTTAACTGAGTATACAGAAGTGGAACGATTATCCAGGCCGAGCACGACCTCTATGAGTTTAGCTCGCTTTAGCCTGAAGTATACTACTTACTTCCCTATGGGCATTTATGTTTATGGAAGTATATACAGTCGTTCATCTACCCTAGCACGGCGTGATTAAATTCAGTTCCCATATGCGTCTTTACAAGACGCAGTACGAGTGGAGTATCGATAGGGAACGTACTCGGTTACTATCGTAACCTCGGTTCCCTGAGATACGGAACGAGTACTGCGTACTTTGCCGTGCCAGGTAGCTGCACGACTCAGTCGTCGCTTCAGTCGAAGTAAACCTGAGGATCCTATGGCGAAACGACCGCTTATATAGCCAGATGCCCCGCCCGTTTCGGCGGGAATATTGGCGCGTATCGTCGCCATAGGTTCGTGCAGCTCCGCTGCCGACCCATTGGTTCGTTTTCTACACCTGCACGAACCAATAGTCGTGCAGTTTCACTGCGTGATTAAATAAGACTTCAGTTCAGGAGAAAAAAGGCATTTTCCCATATGCGTCTTTACAAGACGCAGTACTCGTTCCGTATCTCAGGGAACCGAGGTTACGATAGTAACCGAGTACGTTTTCATCATAGTTTTCATCACATACGTATTTACATAATGTGTGTACAGTTATGTACATAAACACACACATACAGTATACATATACTGAACATAGTTACATGTAAATATTTATATTACTTATAAATATAGAAACATACATTTTTTTTTATATATACATGTGTGCATTCATATATGCATACATATACAGTACACACAGATATATTATGTAATTAAAAACCTTCAAACATCATGTTTTTCTCCCCATTAACATTGTTTTTCATCTTTTTGTTTCGTCCATTTAAATGAATGAACACCTGATTATAAACCTGATTTTGATACCAAAACAATAACAGAGAAAATGCACACATCTGTAATATCCACCTTGTGTGTGAATATGGACGTAAGCCATGTCTGGTGAATGTGTGAACCTGTACATAAACATAACGGCAAATAAAGATGACGTAAATATACAAGAAAATGCTATTTCAAAATCTCATGTTTCAGTCAATGTGTTGCCATTTATTGTAATTGTTTGTGAGCTTTAATGCATTTAATCCCACATTTTTCCCAGACATGAAAATATCAAATGATGTGTCAACCTTTGAAAATATGAATAATAATTTTTGGGGAAAACTTGTGTTTAATGTGTTGTGACGATGGGATAATGTGAGTATTGAAATCACATATTTCTGCAGTCATATCATTATATCTTAGCTCAGATATTTTAAACGGTTTGATCATATTCCAGGGTTACTGTTATGCATAAAAACCTTATGCAACATTAATAGGTACACTGAGATAAAAAACTAAACAACTCAACCATCACCACACGTCAAAATTGTTACTTTTTTTTTCGAAAATATAGCATCACATTTTTGAATCAATGCTACAAGTATTACATCATTATTGTCATTTTTTCTAACATTTGGATTTTTAATTTAGCACATTATTTGATCATTGCAACATTTTATTGTTAAATAAAATCACTATTGTGAGCATCAACATGTTTACTCATTCTATGACCACTCAACACAACTGAATATATGCTAATGCATTTATTAATACTACCCACCCTAAAGATAATGTGCACCACAAATCTGTCTCATATCTTTATGTTAACATACTTTACTGATCTTTTGTTTTGATGCTTTGATGCGGTTATCTGGTCATGTGATAATCTGCACTAATCATGAAACTGTACATATTTAACGGAGACCCTTTATTTTCCATGTTTGCAGGAAATGCACTGAAACATCAGTCGGTACGGCTTTTTGAGCTTTATACATTAAAACCTTTTTTACGGTCACGTGAGATTAAATGGGTAAATATCAAATTCTGATTGAAAGTAGTTCCAAAGTAAATCCTATATACACTATATTGCCGAAAGTATTGGCACCCCTTCTAATGAGAGGTTTGACTACTTTAGTAATTTCCATGAGTACAAATCTTATTGTTTAAGCATATAATGATATTCTAGGGAATCTAATGTTATAGCAACAGTTTGGACAGAACTCTTTTCTATTCTAACATGACAGTGTCTCTGTGTATAAGACAAGAATCAAAGAGAAATGATGATTCAGTCAGTGTGGAAGAACTTGACTGGTCTGCAGAAAGCAGCTGAACACCTCTGGTGTGACTTTAAATGAGCCACAAACTCATCACCAAACACCAATGACATACGGGTACAGTCATTTCATACACTTCAAAACTGTTGCAACAGAGGTGGAAATACAATTTTTAAGTACATGAATTATGTTTCCATTTTTGTTGCCTCGGTTGGCTAAAGAAGATCTCTTCTAAAGAAGGGGTGCCAATACTTTTGTCCATATAATGAATGCACAAGTCATTGGTGTTTGGTGATGAGTTTGTGGCTCATTTAAAGTCACACCAGAGGTGTTCAGCTGGGATTAGACCAGTCAAGTTCTTCCACACTGACTGAATCATCATTTCTCTTTGATTCTTGTCTTATACACAGAGACACTGTCATGGTAGAATAGAAAAGAGTCCAAACTGTCGCTAGAAAATTAGATTCCCTAGAATATCATTATATGCTTAAACATTAAGATTTGTACTCATGGAGATTACTAAAGTAGTCCAACCTCTCATTAGAAGGCAATATAGTGTAACTATAGACCATATGCGTGAGAAATACAAGCCCAGCCATCTTTACAATTTAGTTTTTTAACTTCCCTTTTATGCATGCTGTTAAAGTGGTTTTACTTATTGTAGAGTTTATGAAAGTTATCGTTTGCATTGTAATGTTCAAAGTGGATGTCATAAACGTCAGTAGATGGAGAAACGAGTGCTTCGTTCATAAATTCGTACGAGTTTACCTTCACGCAGCGAAAATACAAACTGAAGACAAGACAACGAACGCAGCGCTGAAAAGGGGCGGAGCTACACAAGGTCTATCATAATGACCAAGTGCACTACAAACTAGTGTGTTTATGATTACGATAATAAATTAAAATATGATAGATACCTGTTTGCAATATCAAGCAGCTTAGCGAACTGTTGTAATAACTAGAAAGTCTTGCAAATTCAAGCTCAAAATGGCTTCATCCACTCTTATGTTAAAAAATAAAGTCACGTTTAAATAATTACTTCATGCTGAACGGTATAACAAAACCAATGTCAGATTTAACAGTACATCCTAAGTGCAATTAGGAAAGTTGTTTTATAAAAAACACACATGCTGTTTTTGTCATTACATGCATTTATTTGAGAGGAAAAAGCCATACACATCTCTGTGTTTACCAGTACAGTTTGATTAATTTAACAGGTAATTTTAAAAATTACTAAAAATAAAGCATTACAAACATCGGTTTGGGGGGGGCAGCACAGAAGTGTTGATTTCGAGGTCAAAGACAATCTGGATGTAGAGGCAAAGCCTGGCAGATAGACGACATCAACCAGACGGTAAAGAGAGAGAGAGAGAGAGAGAGAGAGTGAGAGAGTGAGTGAGAGTGAGAGAGTGTGAGCGAGAGAGAGAGAGAGAGAGAGAGTGAGAGAGTGAGTGAGAGAGAGTGAGAGAGTGAGAGTGAGAGAGATACAGAGAGAGAGAGAGAGTGTGAGATAGAGACAGAGAGGAGAGAGAGAGAGAGAGAGAGAGTGAGAGAGAGTGTGAGAGAGAGAGAGAGAGAGGAGAGAGAGTGAGAGTGAGAGAGTGAGTGATAGAGAGTGAGAGAGATACAGAGAGAGAGAGTGTGAGATAGAGACAGAGAGTGAGATAGAGAGAGAGAGAGAGTGAGAGAGATGAGTGAGAGAGAGTGAGAGATGAGAGTGAGTGAAGAGTGAGTGAGAGAGTGAGAGAGATGAGAGTGAGAGAGAGAGAGAGAGAGAGGAGAGAGAGAGAGAGAGAGAGAGAGTGAGAGAGAGAGAGAGAGAGAGAGAGAGAGAGAGAGAGAGAGAGAGAGAGAGAGAGAGAGACTGAAAAGCACCAATCACAGAGCCTGGGATGGTGGAAAGTACTACACTGATCAGCTCAAGTCTCGCTTCGATGTCACACGCTTCTCGTTTGTCTGACGATGGCGACTTCTCTCGAGGTAAAGTGTAGTCTCTAGTGTCTCCAGCGGCAGTAGCTTCACACAAGCGTAGTGTTTTCTTCATGAAGTCTTGTGCTCTGGCACTCCCACTGCCTCGTTTCACGCCCAAACACGCACCCGATATACATAATATACTCTCCAAGAGCTCCAGCCCTATTTATATAAATCAATCCACAGAGCCCCGCCCCTTTCCCAAACCCCCACCAATCAAAATAGGACAACTTTAAACTTAATATTTGCTCTTTATAGAATCTGAAAATATACACCAAAGAGGGAAAATCCCACAACAACAGCTTTAAAAAAGATGGGGGAAAAAAAGATACACAACAGACTCGGGTTGTTTAAAATAAATACAAACGGATTCAGCCAAGCAGCCGGAATAAAGAGCTGAAATAAGGTTTAAAGGCAAACGTGTCCTGTCTTCGGATGGGTACGTACGGTGACACACAGGGTTTACCCGATGGAAGACAGAATGAGTGTTTGAGATGGTAAGAGAGAGTGAAAATTGTACAGCTCGTTCGTTCGCCGAGGACAAAGATGTCCGAATCATTCAGATGACTGGCTAAATTGTTCCACGCTGGTTGATGAAGGGAACCTGGTGAGATCTGAGATCAGAAGTGGGTGTTTTTACCGATTCTTGAGAACCAACGGAAACCAGATCTCAAGTCTTTTTGTGTTAACGAGACACTAATAACGACAAACACACACAGAGACTCGCAACGTCTGCCCGCTTGACCATATCAGAAAGCCACAACCAATGAAATGTCTTCACATGTTCCAGCCGTTCAGTCTCTGTACTGCATTACAACCTCCAGTCCACCAGGGGGCGGCACCACAGTCGACAGCGTAACGGGGAGGAACAGAAGGTCGCCGGTTAGCGAGTGTGTGTGTGTGTGTCTCTGCATGTGCGTCTTTGGTAACTTTACGGCAAATGTTTGAATCGCAGAAGAGATTTTCCTAATTTCAATCAAAGATGGAAACTGGAGGGAAGATGAGTCCTCTGTGTTCTGATGCAACGATTGGAAAATTAGTGGAAAAGACATGAGAAAGACTGAAAGAGACCCGAGGAATATGAGCGGATGCCGTGTGGCGAGAACAAACCGGCCCTTCGGATTCTCTCTGCATGTGTGGATCCTGAGAAGAGACAGAGACGGGTCAACTTAACAATGTGATTTTAAGTAAGTCTGGTAGGTTAAGTTATTATTCCAGGAATTCCTTCATAAACATGGGAATGTCCTTGCATTACCTTGGTTACAGCATTATGGTGCATCTCTGCTGGTGTCCAGACTGGCATCAAGGAGAAGCTCCTCTAAATCCTGTCCACAGCTCAGCTCTGCTGTCACGCTCACTGAAACACACACGCGCACACACACATACATGCACAGAGACACACACACACACACACACACAGAGAGAGACACACACACGCACAGAGACACACACACACAGAGAGACACACACGCACAGAGAGACACACACGCACAGAGAGACACACACGCACAGAGACACACACACGCACAGAGACACACACACGCACAGAGACACACACACGCACAGAGACACACACACGCACAGAGACACACACACGCACAGAGACACACACACGCACAGAGACACCCAGAGAGAGAGACACACACACACACACACACACGCACAGAGACACACACACACACACACACACACACACACACGCACAGAGACACACACACGCACAGAGACACACACACGCACAGAGACACACACACGCACAGAGACACACACACGCACAGAGACACACACACGCACACACACGCACGGACACACACACGCACAGAGACACACACACGCACAGAGACACACACACACACACACACACACGCACAGACACACCCAGAGAGAGAGACACACACACACGATTTTCTGCATGCTCAAAATCACTATCATATCACATGTATTTTGTGCTTTACATTCATAAAGTTGACTAAAATGATGCAAAAGCATCAATATTTTACCAATGTTTGAGCTCAGAGTATGAGTTGCAGGTGATGAGATGAAACAAACAAATACTACAAAGTAAACACGTGTTCAAAGCACTGATCTATAAGACAGAAGATTATATAGATCAGTGGTTCAAACCAACACAAATGTTCAGCAGAGATTATAATCGTTTATTCCACCGAACATTATCCTTGGTCTGGACAGGCATTATAGCAAAAAATTACTTATTTCTATTTAATTGTCTTCACAATCTGCACGCAAAAAACATGTGACCAGCATAGTCTGATCCACAAGAAAATTACTGTTATGATGAGTATATATATTTTTTTCATTATTAATCCTGAAAGACTTCATTTTTTCATTATTAATCCAGAAATTGGACCCGTTTCATGAATTATTCAGAAAGACTTATTCGAATTATTCAGGTGTTATCGGTTTGAATCAGGCTGATGAATCTTTAACTAAACGAGTAAATCATGACCTGCATGTTATCGTCACATGATATCAGTCTCAAAATTAAATGTGTGGTTAAATATATAAAACTGCAATACTGATTTTTGTTGTTGAATAATCAAATAGAGAAAATGAGCTAGTTCATGCATTATTAGTTTGGATCAGCCTGATGAATCTTCACATGAACAAACATGTTATTATTATAGCCGACCAATCACAGCGCTTGCCGTCTGCGTAGAATTGACGCGCTGTTAATATTCTACATACAGTGTTCCTGTGGCTCAGTGGTAGAGCATTGCGTTAGCAGCGCAAAGGGTCATGGGTTCAATTCCAGGGAACGCACATACTGATAAAAATGTATAGCCTGAATGCACTGTAAGTCACTTTGGATAAAAGCGTCTGCTAAAAGCATAAATGTAGAGTACCAGTCTATAGTTCAGACACACGAATGGAAACTGTGTCCAACCTTTTGACTGGACCACTATAATATAAACACAAATAATATTGGCTGATTTATTGATATCAGACTTGTTTTACTCCCTAATATCAGTATCGGGCCCAAAAAAACAAATCAGTCAGGGCATCGGGCTCTAATAAGCCAAATATGCAATTTTATTTTACATTTGATTACTTTATTCAATTTCTGTGTGTAAAAACTAGAGTTAGACCTACCTTAAAAGCACTGCATATTTTATTTGCATCTTTGCTCTGTTGTTTTTATTGTGCTGTTGCTCGTAATTAGATTATTTGTTCTAATTTTCTTAATTTTTATTTGACAATATAGTCATTTTTTCCCGAACCGTTATAACCGAATACTTGAACCGTTACATCCCTACGGAAATATTTTAAGATGTGATCTAGTCTGCTGAGAGGATTACGGTGCTCCTCTGCTCAGCCTTCAAGAACTGTCTACATCCAGAGTGAGGAAAAGGGAACAACATGTTTTAGGAACAATGGAAATGTAATCCAAATAAAGGCGCTTCAATATTGCAGGATGATGCAGTGGAAATCAGTGGTAATCCTGCGTTACTCACCATGCTCCATGATGCAGCTGGCTGGTTTGGGTCCCTCGGGTTCAAGCAGGTGAAAGGCAAATTCTGGCTTCAGCCCGTTGGGCAGCGTTGTTCCCGTACACACAGCGGGACCTTCAGCTTCTTCTGTGGAGATCTGGTCAGGAGATCCCGTCTGAGCACTGCAGTCTTCCTCATCGAGGGGTTCGTGACCTCTCGTGACCTCCTGTTGCTGCTCACTAGACTGCTCTTGTTTTTCTCCGTTAGCACCTGGCTGAACCTCCCGCAGCGGTTCTGGACATGGTTCGGCTTTTGGGTTTAGAGTCTCATCTCGGGATTGCCCTGACACTGACGGCTCTGTTTGGGTGTGAGAACACAATGTCTGGTCCTTCTCGCTTACATTTTGCAATGTTTCTGTGTTTGTATTTACAGTCAACTGCCGCTCTAAGTGAGTCTGATCGGCGGCGTCCTTCTGGCTTTCAAATGGCGTAGCAGGTTCCTGTGCGATTTCTGAGGGTGAAGCGTGAGCCTCCTTCACTTTCTCCTGCTTATCCGCATGTGAAGAGGCGTTGAGCGGTTGAACAGGTGCTGGTGTTGTTTCTGCACGCGATGATAACGTGCTGAGCTCAGATGCTGTTTGGTTAGATGGTGCTTTTATATTAGTTTGTGTGGACGTTTGGCTCTCTGACGCCCTCTCGCTGAAAGCTTTCGCCAATGCAGTCATCTGTTGCTGCTTTGGAGGGCTTTCCACACGGGTTACCATAAAGATTTTGTGTCCTCTGCCGGGACTAGACACTGAAAAGCAGCGTCCAGGAGATGCTTGGGCTACGGGGACAGCGCTGGATTCGGTCACTGTTATTCCCGCTGGAGATTCTGGAGGAGGAGGCGTCGAGGCGTTTACTGCAGGCATTGATATGGGAGGTGTGGTGTCTGCAGAAGCTTCTGGCTCCTCGGCTGCATCCTCATCCTCGGTGTCAGAGTCCGAGTCCTCTTGTAGTGTCGGTTTTTGATCTTGGACCTCGGGGCTGTCAAATACACTGCCCTCATCGGTTGCGTCTTCCTGACCTGCAGTGTTTTCTTCCTCCATGTTCTCAGCAGATGCATCTTCATCCTCCTGTGCTTGGTCCTCCGTGGCGATTTCGGCCATTGAAACCGACTGCCTCATCTTTTGCTCCGTCTCCTCCTTCTCTTTGGCCAGGATGAAGTTCCTCTTGCAGCCGTTCTGAATGTCTGCCAGCAGGGCGCGCTGCGTCTCAATGAAACTCTTCACCTGTGAGAAAAAAACAGACAGAGTGCAGTTATGCAATAAAAGGTCATAGATGCATGTAATGAACACTGTGTTATATAATTAAGTGTAGTTACTGAAAAAAATATATATCTATATATACAGCATGGGTTAAAAACTTTGGGGTTGGTAAGATTTTCAAATGCTTTTGAAAGAATTATCTTCTGCTCACCAATGATTTATTATATTTGTTTGATAAAAAACAAATATTATTACAATTTAAAATAGCTGTTTCTATGTGAATATATTGTAAAATGTTAATTATTTCTGTGATCAAAGCTGTATTTTCTGCATCATTACTGCAGTCTTCAGTGTCACATGATCTTCAGAAATCATAATATCACTGATTTGCCGCTCAAGAAACATTTCGGATTATTATCAGTGTTGAAAACAGCTTCGTATTTTTGTGGAAATCATGATACATTTAATTTTTCAGGATTCTGCGATGGACAGAAAGTTCAAAAGAACAGCATTTATTTGAAATATAAGTCTTTTGTAACATTAGAAATGACTTTACGGTCACGTTTAAAACATGTTATGTGTTCTTCATTTATTAAAAATCATTCTTACGGACCCCAAACATTTGAATGGTAGTGTATATCATTTCCACTGCTTTTTCACTAGAATTTAATCTATTAATTAATATAAAATCATTCAAATATTATATACTAATACATAATAACTTTTAATTTTAATACATGTACATCAATCAATGTAACATCATACTGTAACAAACATCAATACTTCACATGATACCTTTATTAAATTCACGATACCTTTATAAAATACCTTTATTGTGTACATCTTAAAAACATTTACATATATGAAATGGCCACCCACAACTAGAAGACTTAAGAGTTTTAAACTCAGATAAATGAATTTGAACTTATATCTAATGTTGTTTTTGTGATTTAAGCTTAAATCATAGACTCCATTAAAATAGTCTTATCTGTCCTAACATTTTCACACACATTGTATGTTGTGAGATAAAGAAGGATCATGAAACGAATCTAATGACAATGCAAAGTAACGTCTGAATAAAAACCATGTTGTGACATGTTAGTGGTATTAATGTAAATACATGCAGTTATATGAAGCGAAATCCTTTCCCCTTCCCATTTAACAAACACTCACCGTCTCTTTCTTGGGCTCTCGGTCCAGGTCGAGTCGGAGCAGCGATGTGTTGACTTTAAAGGCGAGCGTGAGAGCCATGAGTCCTCCGGTTTTAATTTCATTCTCCCGCATGTCCAGCCGGAGGAGCCTCGGACTATCAGCGATGTATTCTGCGATAGCCACCGCTCCTATCATACAAACAAACACACCGGTCATCTACACATTCACACACGCCTGTCATAAACCCAGCTCTACAATTCCACATCATCTGCATTAGAACACATTCATCGTTTACATGACAGTAACTTCACAAGATCTCACCTTCACAGGAGAGTTTGGTGGAGGCCAGACCCAGTCTGAGGATGGACCGGTTTGCTATGAGTCCGTCTTTAAGTCTGTGCACTCCTTCGTTCCCCACTGCGTTATGACCAAGGTTCAGTGTTTCCAAACTTTGAGTGAAAGGCTACAGCAACAGAGAGCAAACGAGATGGATCGGTAAACGCACAGAGAGGTGGGAGAAGAAACTGAAAGTGGATTAAATCTACAGTGTGAGATTTTCAAGATGCATGTGTTTATGATTATTCTGCGAAGACATCTAATAGTGTGTGAATACAGGCTCAGGCACTGCTTTAAAATCATGCTCTGAAGACCAGCAGTGCAAGATTACACACAAGGCTGTGAGAATGTGTGTGTGTTTTGTCCTCAATTAACAGAAAGACGGCAGGACCCACGTAAACACGAGCGTTGCATGGTCAGCAGCTGGCACACACACACACACAGCATCGGACTGAACGGGCCGAGCTCTCGTCTTCATCTCGTGTGTTCGGGGTGGATTTGCTGTTTTATGGCTCATTATACGAGGCATAAGAGGCTAGTGTTTTGTTCAGTACGGTCTTTTAAAAGAAGTCTCTTAAGCTCATCAAGGCTGCTTTGTTATTTAAAAATACATTAAAGCCAGTAATATTGTGAAATATTATTTCTATGTGAATATATGTTAAAATGTTAATTATTTCTGTGATCAAAGCTGTATTTTCAGCATCATTACTCCAGTCTTCAGTGTCACATGATCTTCAGAAATCACTCTAATGTGATGATTTGCTGCTCAGGAAACATTTCTGATTATTATCCATGTTGAAAACATTGCCCAATATTTTTGTGGAAACAGTGATTTTTAATAAATCTATTCTTTTATTCAGTTAATGCTTTTATCAAACAATGACGCATTAAATTGATCAAATTATGAAGTAAACACATTAATATTGTTCCAAAGATCTCTATTTCAAGTTTTATTTCGAGTTTAAACACGTAAGCAAGAGTACATTTTCACAATAAAAGAGTTTAAGTCAAAATAATGATTATTAAGAAACAAATGTTACATTTTCTTCATCCTTGTTGGTTGATTGTTGCATTTTTTCACCAAACACTTTTATTACAGATGAAGAGACATGCACTTGATATTATTGGTTAATCTAACTTGCAGCACAAATATTACTATTGCTGCAAAATCATGACTAAACTAGGGCTGACACGATTATTCAACATTATTAACAACAACAAATATTTTCAGTTAGAAATTGCTTGTAAATGTGTTAGTATAGTCTTTAATAATAATAGGACAAATTTACCAGAGCAGTCAATTAATCATCCAAATAATTAGTCACTTATTAGTTGTGAGATACAGCCACTATCATGAACTAGATACAGTCAATTATTAAAATGTACTGATCAGTTAATTGATTAACGGTTAATACAACATTATTACTGTTTTTGTCTTACCGGTACTAAATTATCATTTTATTTTCAAGCATTTATTTAATTATAATTACGTTACACAACTATTTTGTATTAAATTTCTTTGTTTCATCTTCAAGGAATCTGTATTTCATGTATTTACTTCAGTAATAACAGTTCATAAAAACCTACTGTCGTTAATTAATATTAGTTAGAACTTAATCGCATAATTACACTGTAAAGATGTGGATTTTCTCATAGAAACTTGTGTGTGTGTGTGTGTGTGTGTGTGTGTGTGTGTGTGTGTGTTACCAAAGCGGCGGCCAGGTATCCATAACAAAACCTACTGTCGTTAATTAATATTAGTTAGAACTTAATCGCATAATTACACTGTAATGATGTGGATTTTCTCATAGAAACTTGTGTGTGTGTGTGTGTGTGTGTGTTTACCAAAGCGGCGGCCAGGTATCCATAACAAAACCTACTGTCATTAATTAATATTAGTTAGTACTTAATCGCATAATTACACTGTAACAACAACACCAAAAATAACATGAAACCTATGTTTTTTCAGGTTTACATACTTGTTACAAACAAATGTGGTGTGAATAGTTTTGGGACAAAATCCGTTGGTGATTCGCTTTGTTGTGATGCTCCTGGTTTGAATGAGCTCTAAAGATGTGGATTTGCTCATGGAAACGTGTGTGTGTGTGTGTGTGTGTGTGTGTGTGTGCGTGTGTGCGTGTGTGTGTGTATGAGTGTGTGTGTGTGTGTGTGTGTTGGTGTATGAGTGTGTGTGTGTGTGTTGGTGTATGAGTGTGTGTGTGTGTGTGTGTGTGTGTGTGCGTGTGTGCGCGTGTGTGTGTGTGTGTGTGTTTACCAAAGCGGCGGCCAGGTATCCCATGCCATTGTGTGTGAGCTGGTTGTTCCAGAGCACCAGAGTGACCAAACCCTTCCTCTGCTCCTTCAGACCCTCACATATATACGCCAACCCTGAGGACACCAGCAAAAGCAAACACAGCGGGTTGAAGGACAAGCATTACTGAAGCAGGAGACCGGTAACAAGACACGGAGGAGACCTGAGGTCAGACCTGAGTCCAGTATGTAATTGTTTCTCAGGTCCAGAATCTGGATGTTGTAGTTGAACTTCAGCAGATTCCCTAACTGAGCCGAGTCCTGCAGACCGTTCAGCTTGTTCTCGGCCAAATACAGCTCTCGGAGGTTCATGTTCATCTTCAGTGCTGTGGCTGAACACACGCATGAAACAAACACACTTTTAAACGGCTTCGTTCACATTGCGTTTGGGAAACGGTTAACATAGCATACTCTGCAGTAACTGATGCATGCATTTATTATTATTTTCTACTAAATCTACTTACATGTCATCTAATTGCTAGTTTTAAATTTTTTATCAAGTAAAAGGCCTTTTAGTATAATTGTACAAACGTCCACCTTCAGCTTGTGCTTAATTTGCGGTCAATCTTTACTGATTTTAATAAAGCAAACATAATAACTTTACATTACTAATTGTATTGTAATGTTACTAATACTTCAGAATGAACACTTACTGGACTGAAAAACTTGGGTTTACTTGATTATCCATCATGGTTTAGATAAATCAGTAAATCTCAAATATGATCATTCTTAATATATAAAATATGAACGTTAATTTGTTAATCTCTCAATCATTACTGTATC
Organism: Schizopygopsis pylzovi; assembly: GCA_027422435.1. NCBI lineage: Eukaryota > Metazoa > Chordata > Actinopteri > Cypriniformes > Cyprinidae > Schizopygopsis > Schizopygopsis pylzovi. Next base: position 33,270,572 of record CM049824.1, on the reverse strand, counting down.
GCATTGCATTATGTGTTTTGATCATCAAACTAAGCATTTAAATCTCATCTTACGAAGACATATTATTGGAGATGGAGCGATGACTGATATTCATATTTATAAACATTGCATTGGTTTACATTACAAGCATTGGAATATAATCATATACATATCAGCATCCGCACCAGATTGCATATTTGTGCTCAGTTTGAGTTTCTGAATAACTGAGCTGTTTTTCCTCCATATTCTCACTATATCAGACTATACGAGCCATAAAACCCCGATGCATGAAACATGATACTCAACTGAAGAACAAAATAATAATAAATATGTAAATCCTAAGAGGACAAGGATTATTATTACATTTCGTGTTTCTCGTTACTAACACTTAATTATCTTGTGATCTCAACTACAAAAGTAGTTTTTTTTGCAATGATTGTTTGATTTTTGGAACTCAATGCGTCGTTAGTCTACTGTTGCTATAGTAACTAATGCAAATTTGATGCGCATCTGATCGAAAGATAAACCGTGCGCTCTACATGTTGTGGATATTTCAACAACTTCTGCTTCACATATTAATACGGTCTACAATAAACACATATAGGCTAATCAATCTGTTGATTTTTTCCCCAGAGACTGAACTCTAAACACTTATTTATTTGTGTAATTAACATTTAAATGGTCTAACATCAGATCATTAAACGCTGAAAGCGCAGGCGGAGCGGCTTCAGAAGAATACAGAGAACTATCATAAAATATTTTAGAGCTACTTGGATTCAACTCACTTTATTTTCCTCATTCGTTTTAAATAAATTTGTTTGTGATTTTTATTAGTCACATTGGATGTGCTGTGATATCATGTGCGGTACAAGCTTGGGATGCTGTTTGAATGAGTGTGTGTGTGGTTTCCTACAAAGAAATGTAGAAAATACAAAATATTACAACACTATGTAACATCACTAAATTGTTATATAAGTCTAAACACATTTGATCACATTTTATGTCAATATACATTTTATGATTAACAATAAAGTAGTGTTAAAGATGTACATTACAAATATCATTGAAGCGCGTCCTAGATAAACAACATAATTCCCGCTTACTAACGAACAATAATATAAGCTTACTTCAAAGATATAGGTGCAAACAGAATACAGTGACGTCAACATTGTAATTTTAATGAGCAATTAGTTTATCACACCGAACGCTACTGCGGTAGTGAAACTGTGACGACTCACGCGTCGCAAGAACTTAACGTTACACAAAATAATCACAGGCCTATCGATTCAAGCATTTGAAATGTTTGATTTAATTAAAAGGTCAGTAATGAACAATACTGCACAAATTGTAGCGATCACGAAGAAGGTACTTTATCCCAAACGCGTGGATATACAGTATGCAACACCCCAGGGGTCTATACTGCCACCTATTGGTGCAGTTGCAGTTATGATGTTCACATCACCAAACAATGTATTTGTGATAACGAGAAAACTTTTGTTATGTCAAGATCACAAGAAAATATCAAGGTGTGATAATGAGAAAACTTTTATACGAAACAAAGCAGCCTTTGCTTACTATTTTGAATAACAGTTATGTTGATTTATTTTAAGCGGCTCATGTTATGAAAATATGTGCATATTGAAATGCTTGGGTAAGATCAGGTAAGATTAGAACAGCCTCCGATCAGCGCTGCCTTCATTTACTTACTCGTTTTCATCACTTTCCCTTTAAATCTCATATTACTCGTATATCTTGTATTAAGTTTTTGCTCAATATTAACCAAAATAAAAAATAATTTGTTTATAATTTCCACAGGAGTAGGGTTACCAGACGTCCCATTTTTCCCGGAGCAGTCCCATATTTCAGCTCTATTTTTAGTGTCGCGACTTATTTTTGAAAAAAAATCATGTTTTGTCCCGTATTTCTACATTTCTTTACGACTGGGCAATCACAGCGAGTAGTAGTGTTCTGTTAAAGCCAAAACAGCCTAATTAAAAGCTAACCAAGCTCGTCGTAGTACAAAATGACCATCCAATCACAATCACATTATCGATTAACGCGCCGTTAACTTGTGCTAAATGACACCCCAGAAGCGCCGTCTTGGCCACGTGCGATCCCCGTTCTCTCAGACAGTGTGTGATCAGTTCATCTTGGGCCTGAATCGTCAAATGCACACACAGTTGTCAAAATGTGCATCATGTGAAGTCGCTCACATAAACACAGTGTCTGCTGTGACTTAAGTGAGCATAATCAGGTGGGTGAAAACGGGATACGTTTCAGTATAATTACAATCCGTGCATTTGGTTTTAAAGGGACAGCAGCCTCATTAAATTCAAGTCTGTCATTAATGGTAATCAAACAACAAAATATGTTACATTTAATTAAGCCTAATGTATCAACAAATCTGTATCTCTATCGTATTAGTCTTAGGGTTTGTAATTTGCTTCTGTGTTATCTTTTATATATAACTATATAGGCTAGATATCGTGAAATATCATTTCTGATATTGTGGTCATATTGCCCACCATGAGACATCTGGTCATCCTACACAGGTCTCTCAACTTGGTGTCTTTTTAAAAGAAGGGAAATATATATCTGCATCAACATCGGCCAATAGGACTTGAAAAATATGGGCATATCGGATATCGGCAACAATCTAATATTGTAATATTGTGCATCCCTTATATATATATATATATATATATATATATATATATATATACACACACACATATGGATGGATATGTTGATTAAGTCCAGTGAGTGTTCAGTTCAAATTATTACTAACAATCTAAACAATATAAACATATTCTTACGTTTAATTTATACAAATCAGTAAAGCACAAGCTGAAGATGGACCTTTGTACAGTTATCGTAAATAACTATCATTTTATGACTATATCATAAACCATAATTCCGACAAAAGAAAGCATGTAATAGATGAAAATGATTTTTATCATGTAGATCATTTAAAGCACTTAGAAATCGGTGTATCACATGTGTGACCCTGGAGCACAAAACCAGTCTGAAGTCGCCGGGGGATATTTTTAGCAAAAGCCGACAATAGATCGTACGGGTCAAAATTATAAATTTTTCTTTTATGCCAAAAATCATTAGGATATTAATTAAAGATCATGTTCCATGAAAATATTTGGAGAATTTCCTACCGTAAATATATCAAAACTTCATTTTTGATCATGATTGCTAAGAACTTCATTAGGACAACTATAAAGATAATTTTTCTCAATATTTAGATTTTTTTGCACCCTCAGATTCCAGATATTCAAATATTGTCCAATCATAACAAACCATAAATCAATGGAAGGCTTATTTATTAATATTTCAGATGATGTAGAAAAATGTACACTTGACTGGTTTTGTGTTCCAGGGTCACGTATGATCCATTAGGTTTTATAGGGTTAACGTCCACAGAGTTCCCGATCATTGTGTTTTCCATTGATTACCCAGCAGCATGAGCGGTCGTCCTGAGATGCCGACGTTCTCCAGGTGCAGGACGGTCAGACTGCCGCTGATCCGCAGAGCTCTGGCCACGAACGGAGCCGAATGGTCCAGCAGCGGGGTGTTACGGGCGTCCAGGTACTGCAGAGAGCTCGTCTGGAGGCACACAGATGCATGAGGAGTGAAGCGGAGCAGATCGACTCTTCATTAAAGTGTGAACGGAGCATAACTCAAGCCTCACCTTCCTCATCATGTGTGCGGCGGCCTGCCAGCCGCGTGCGCCCATGTGCTTGTTGCTGGAGATATTGAGATGAGTGGCGGATTCATAGTACTCGATCATATCGAACAAAGCAGACGCTCCCTGAGAGAGAAAGAAACACGCTCTTTATTCTGGACAGCATTTCAGAGTTAACAGCAGTCTGTTCTGTGTTTATTCTGCAGATTATGAAAGGGATGCAAACACAAACACATGCAGACCACCTGAGTTACCACCTGCTGCATCGGTTCAGAAACTGATGAGGGGAAGAAAGAAATGTATATATGTTTTGATTTATTTATGATTTAACACCATGTCAGCAGCAATGGCTAAATAGCATCATTAAAACCATGCAATCAATATCCGTTCAATATAATATTTACAATCATTTATCTTAAAAACTCAACATACAAATAAAAATGTAAACTAAAATAGCATCACCAAAAATAGCAATAACAATTATATAGTCTTTCAGCTTAATATAGAAAAAAAATATTTCAGGAGAAACTCAAAAAATGTCCTTTAATATATTTTCTGACTAAAAATGTTGTTTAGTATCATTTAAAAATGGAAACTCTATTAAAATGTTTTATACTCAAAACATTCTTACATTAATCACAAACTTGTTCTTCTTTCCCTTTCAATAGAGTCTTGTGACCTATTCGACATCTCGTTTACACAACATGGTTATGTCTATTTTCAAAACAACAACCTTCATTTAGTACTGCATTCACTTCATATCGTTTGTTATGTATGAAATCATTTAATTTGAAGCCCAACAATGTGTCCCATATGATGTAAGTGCTGAGATTTAGTCTGCATGTCTATACATGTGCATATCTATGTATATATGAGTGTCTCAAGAGAAAACATGGTTCTGTTTCCAGCATCTTTACACTAGAGATTGATGTGTAAAGCATGAGTCACACAGTGACAAGACGAGACACAGAGAGAGAGAGAGAGAGTGACCTGTGACCACACTGTGACCTGAATCAGATGGAAACAGAACTGCACTTCCTGACAGAGTGCTCCAAATACACAGATATACGGACAGTGTACTACGACAAAATACAGCAGATCCATCCCACATTTACAACTCTTCCAGACCAGGAGAAACTAGCGTATCTGCTCAGAGAACACAAGACCTGCTGTGTGCTTGCTGCTCAATATGTGTCTCTCTGTCACCACAGAAGAGAAGACACTCCTTCTGCCCTGAGCTGATGTTTCCAGCACATGTAGATTATATTATGACATATTACCCCTTTATATTACTTAAATGTATATTTTGCCTGTATAAACCTTATACTGTACTTTATTTAATTTTATTTCACATACTTACAATAGTCATTCATTTTGCACTACATATTTAATACGGTTTATATATTTGTTTTATCACTGTTATTATTTTTATTTCTGTTAATTCAAATGTGCACTACTTGTGAGCAGCCCAGCTGCAATTGCTTTGGCAATACAAATGTATATTTTTTGTCATGCCAATAAAGCACACTTAAATTGAAATTGAGAGAGAGAGAAAGAGAGAGAGAGAGAGAGAGAGAGAGAGAGAGAGAGAGAGAGAGAGAGAAGGAGAAGAGAGAGAGAGAGAAAGAGTGCGAGAAAGAGAGAGAGCGAGAAAGAGAGAGAGCGAGAGAGTGCAAGAAAGAGAGAGAGAGAGAGAGAGTGCGAGAGAAAGAGTGCGAGAAAGAGAGAGAGAGAAAGAGAAAGAGAGAGAGTGCGAGAGAGAGAGTGCGAGAGAGAGAGCGAAAGAGTGCGAGAAAGAGAGAGAGAGAGAGAGAGTGCGAGAGAGAGAGAGAGTGTGAGAGAGAGAGAGAGTGAGAGAGAGAGAGTGCGAGAGAGAAAGAGAGAGAGAGCGGAAGCGTTAGAGATGGAGCGAGAGAGAAAGAGAGTGAGACAAAGAGCGAGAGAAAGAGTGAGAGATGGAGAGTGCGAGAGAGAGAGAGAGAGTGCGAGAGAGTGCGAGAGAGAGAGAGTGCGAGAGAGAGAGAGTGCGAGAGAGAGAGAGTGCGAGAGAGAGAGAGAGTGTGAGAGAGAGAGAGAGAGAGTGCGAGAGAGAGAGAGCAGAAGCGTTAGAGATGGAGCGAGAGAGAAAGAGAGTGAGAGAAAGAGCGAGAGAAAGAGCGAGAGATGGAGAGTGCGAGAGAGAGAGAGAGTGCGAGAGAGAGAGAGTGCGAGAGAGAGAGAGTGCGAGAGAGAGAGAGAGTGCGAGAGAGAGAGAGAGTGCGAGAGAGAGAGAGAGTGCGAGAGAGAGAGAGAGTGCGAGAGAGAGAGTGCAAGAGAGAGAGAGAGTGCGAGAGAGAGAGTGCAAGAGAGAGTGCGAGAGAGAGAGAGAGTGCGAGAGAGAGAGAGAGTGCGAGAGAGAGAGAGTGCGAGAGAGAGAGAGTGCGAGAGAGAGAGAGAGTGTGAGAGAGAGAGAGAGTGCGAGAGAGAGAGAGCAGAAGCGTTAGAGATGGAGCGAGAGAGAAAGAGAGTGAGAGAAAGAGCGAGAGAAAGAGTGAGAGATGGAGAGTGCGAGAGAGAGAGAGAGTGCGAGAGAGAGAGTGCGAAAGAGAGAGAGTGCGAGAGAGAGAGAGTGCGAGAGAGAGAGTGCGAGAGAGAGAGAGAGTGCGAGAGAGAGAGTGCAAGAGAGAGAGAGAGTGCGAGAGAGAGAGTGCAAGAGAGAGTGCGAGAGAGAGAGAGAGTGCGAGAGAGAGAGTGCAAGAGAGAGTGCGAGAGAGAGAGTGCAAGAGAGAGTGCAAGAGAGAGTGCAAGAGAGAGTGCGAGAGAGAGAGAGAGTGCGAGAGAGAGAGTGCAAGAGAGAGTGCGAGAGAGAGAGTGCAAGAGAGAGTGCAAGAGAGAGAGAGAGTGCGAGAGAGAGAGTGCAAGAGAGAGTGCGAGAGAGAGAGAGAGTGCGAGAGAGAGAGTGCGAGAGAGAGAGAGAGTGCGAGAGAGAGAGTGCAAGAGAGAGAGAGAGAGTGCGAGAGAGAGAGTGCAAGAGAGAGTGCGAGAGAGAGAGAGAGTGCGAGAGAGAGAGTGCGAGAGAGCAAGAGAAAGAGAGAGAGAGCGGAAGCGTTAGAGATGGAGCGAGAGAGAAAGAGAGAGAGAAAGATAGAAAGAAAAAGCGAGAGCGAGAGAAGGGTATATTTCCATTACAGATTTGCAATATTTTATAAATGTCAATAAAAACTATTGCAAAATGACAGTTTTCATTAACTCATGCTAAGCGACTAAACGTAACTTTTTCCTCTCGTAATAAGTCACAGCTACAGATGTTGGTAAGTTTACGTATATCGCAGCCACCGCACTAGCCAGGGTTTTTACTCAAAGATGATGTAGGTAGAAGATGTAGGTGTGTATCTTTAGAGGAAAACGTGCTGCGGCTGGTATAAACAAGCATTGACCAGAGTGCTGTGTCGGGGTCGTACTTCAGTGTAAATAAGGGCTTATTCAAGTTAAGGGCAAGGAAAGCCCCTTATAGTTGTGAGCGGCCATGTATGAGGTGACCTGTAAATGCAGAAAAAAACCTTTCCATTGCAGTTTCCTTTTTCAATTTGCCTGAAAAATGTTTCCATTGGGCGTATATTAAATTCGCAATTAGCAAAATTTGAAGGGTAATGGAAACTAGGGCTGTCTCGATAACCGCAATATTACAATACCGCGCTATTGACGAGCATAACCGCAGAGGAACGCAACCACCGCGATATTTACGTGTTTTCTTTTTTCGTAAGGTTATGCCCTTCTCATTTTACACTTCATGCATGTGTACTGAATATTAAATAAGTTAGTAATGATAACGCATACCGTGCTGGTTTGTACAGAGGCTCAGTAGATTTGCACTTGACAAGCCTAAACAGACAGCGATGAGAGCAATCGACTGCGACTACCTGCGTCTGTCATTCATGCCGCGTCACGTATATTTGAGAAAATAGGTTGTCATGTCCAAGGAAAGCGAAATCTGTCTTAGCATCGACGCTCTGCCGGTCAGCCGAGCCTTTAAAAGTGGCGCTCAAAGTTAAACGATTTCAACAGCGTGTGTCATTACATATTTCTGAATGAATCAGCGCTTTTGAACTTGCAGTTGAATGAACGGTTAAAGACTCAAAGACAGTCTCTTACCGCCACCAACAATGAAACTGCACTGACTGGCAGCCGTCTACACACAGGTGAAATATCAACAGAGAAAGTATCTTGTCCAGTCAGATTCGAGGATCAGCACTAACTGTTATATAGGCTAACGATCGACTAACGATCTTATTGTAAGGTTTATGGTTTGTTATGGGACCGTTACTTTGTCATTCTCTTCGGTTTACTTCACTTCCTGTTTCAACGTGATTTAGTTTCGGTTTCAGAATTCCTTACATCGTAACATCATATATGTGGCGAATCAGCAATAATACCGCATACCGCACTTATGAGCCACTCAAAATTACTGCAAGGGAAATTCCTTAACCGCGACAGCCCTAATGGAAACACGGCTAGAGAGAGAGAGAGACAGAACATCTAACACAAGTGATGGGACAGAGAAAGAAAGAGACAGACAAAAATCAACACACACACACACACACACACACACACTCTCACGCACACACACTCTCTCTCTCTCTCTCTCTCTCTCTCTCTCTCTCTCTCTCTCTCCACACACACACACACACACACACACACACACACACACACACACACACACACACACACACAGAGTCAAATTCATAAACACACACACGATACAGTACAATCAAACAGAAATAAGTGTTAACATTACATTTTTTTCCCAAACAATCAATTATAAAGTAACAATTTTCAGTAATATGAATGTGTATGCATAAACTGAGCATTTTTTTATAGAATTGTATAACCCTATATTCCCACTAACTTCCAATGTATGGAAACAAAATAGTATGGAAGTCAATAGAGACCACTATTGAGTTGACCACTAACCAGAGTTTAACATGTTTGGAACATCATTTTTGGGTGAACTTGCCCTTTAGAAACTAAGAGTATATATATAATGACTTGTGTAATTGTTTCAAATCGTTTCATCAGTATTAAAATAAACAATATGATCACTCTCTCAAATATACATTTCTTTTCACTAGTCTGCATGGGGTAGTGCTCGTGACAGACTAGCCCACATTTACGTTCTGCCGGCAAACAGAATGAGCACAGAAGTGAAACTCAGCAGTGTTTACTTGATCAGATCTCTGCTGAGGTGCAGCGTATGGTGTTGAGCTCCACCCTGAACACACACACACACACACATGCGCACACACACACACACACACACACACACACCACACACACGTCTGCATACAAGAGCACTCACAGAGGAGGCGGACAGGCTCAACGTTTCTGTAGGAGCCAAAAAACAAGAACAAGCACAAAGCAGTTCATAAAGAGGGATTAAATGTAAAGAAGACTAGGAGCAGCAGGAGTGCAGCAAATACTTAGACACAGAAAAACAACAAACATGCTGATTATGATAAAACCAGCCATGGCCAGACAAACTTCCAACAACACTTAAGGGAAGTAGTTGGAATTGGGCAGTATAAACTGATCCCAGACCAGCAGTTATGAGCAATAAAATAAAATAATTAAAATACAAATCAATAAAAAATTACATTAAAATAAATAAAAATCAAACAAATAAATATATTTGTGCTGTCAAACGATTAAATCGCATCCAAAATACAACTTTTTGTTTACATAATATGTGTGTGTGTACTGTATATATATTTTTTATGTATATATAAATGTTAATTTCATCAACGAAGACTATGATGAAAAATGTTTGTTGACAAGCTTTTTTCCCATGACTAAGACGAGACGACATTAAGGTTAATACATGATATCTAAGACTATATCAACATGTAATTTCGTTGACGAAATAAGCCGAGACTAAAATGTATAAAAAAAATACAAACTAACAAAAACCTCTTTATTTTCATTAAAAAAAAAAATAGACAAAATATTATTGCGGACTGCTCAACACGCCTCTACTACGCGAGATTTCATGAGAGCGGTTGCCAGATATCAAGAGTTTAAATCCCTCCAATCAGAGCTTTGCTGTTACAAGGATGCATTTCATGCCTGTTTTGCTTATTTTAAGCAATCTGGCAACCATGTGCACGCGTTCGCTCCTTATTGCGTAAGCGCCGCTGATGATCTGAAAACATGACAAACAGAGAGTTTAGCATCTGAATAAAAGTGTTACTCAGCCGGTCTGCGTTCGGTCATGAGATCTCGACTGCATTGTTTGCGATTGTGATCGCTGTATAAATGCACAACTCAACCGCTGTTGTTTTAACAGAGAAATAGGGAATAGCACATTTGGATAGATAGTGGAATTACTTGGAATATCACTGTTATAATATTTTTCATTTGTTTTAGCAGTTGTCATTATGTAGACAGAAAGAGTGTATACATCTTTGGTATTCATTTATATAATAAAACACCTATAATAAGCCAGTACACTAGATGAGGCAAAATAGTCCACACCTGCAATACCTGAAAATCAAAAGTTAATTCTCAAATGACAGCAACCATTACAATTACAAATTTGAGCAAAATATTTTTTTACCAGTTTAACCATTAAACAGCATGATGAAAATGTGACTAAGATTTGACTAAAACCTTAATAAAATCTCATACATGAAATTGACTTAAAGAAAAACAGGACAAGGTTGACTTAACATGATAACATTTGAGTAAAACTAAGACTAAATTACAAATACTGCTGTATGGTTAAATAATAATAATCTTATTGTTAAAATGTCATGTTTTCATTGACTAAAACAAGACTGAAATATTGAGACTTTTACCGCCGGTTTCCCAGACAAGGCTTAAGCTTAGTCCTAGACTAAAATATAAGTCTGAGCTGTTTAAACTGAAAGAAACTTGCACTGACTGAACTTTTTTTTTCTTTTTCTCAAGATGCACACCAGTAATGTTTTTTTCTCAGCAAGTTTATAACAATTACTTACATGTCCTAACTGAACTATGGCCTAATCCTGGCTTAGTCTAAGCCCTGTTTATGAAACCGGGCCTTAGTCGACTAAAACTTGACTAAAACTAAATAAGATAAGGTTGACTAAATATGATAAAAAGGGCATTTAACACAGGACTAAATTTGAAAGTAGCAGACAAAATTAACACTGGTATATATAAATACACACTCATACAGTATATATTCCGAAAATATTTACATGTATTTATATTATACATTATATATAATATAATTAAGATAAAAAAATCTTAAATATATATACACATGCATTTGTGTGTATTTAAATATACATAAATACACACATTAATTAATTTATTAAAATACAATAAACAATAATAAATTACAAATTACATTAAAATAAACAAAAACAAGCAAATACATACAGAAAGTGACTGTTCGAATGTGTACATAACACAGCAAAAAAAACTCCTGTTTTCCATGACACTCCCTTAAGATGTGGTGTTAAGGAGTGAGTGTGTGAGTGTGTGTGTGTGTGTGTGTGTGTGTGTGTGTGTGTGTGTGTGTGTGTGTGTGTGTGTATGTGTGTATGTATGGAAGATGCTGAGATCCACCCAACTTATTAGAGGCCAGGAGTGACCTTAAGTAACCGAGAAACAGACTGAATCTCCAGAGCTCCTGATATCTGTGTTTATGTTGGACAAACACACACCGTCTCAGGACAGCACACATGTATTCAAACACAGAGACACATGCCTCAACCAGAGAGCCGACGAGCATTTTCATCATGTAACGGCACTGATCAATTAAATCAGAGCGCTGCACGCGTCACAGCAAAGGCTCAGACAGTTTAACGATGGAAAGAGAAAGAAAAAGAATGACCCTGCGGTTATAGAGCTGGTGAGGAAATGAGATTGGAAAGAAACTCGGTCGCACTTCATTTTACAGTACGTGTACTTGCATGTACTTACCTAAGATAGTACTGGTAATATAAGGTAGGGTTAGGTTTAGGATTAGTACCTAGTTATTGTAATAACATTAGTGAGTACATGAGGAACAGGACTGTAAAATAAGGTGCTACCAGAAACTCAATGAGGTAAAAATAATAAAAACACTCACATCCTCGTCTAAGTTTGTCTGTTCCAGATCCACCACTTTAAACTGCACTCTCTTAAAGATCTCCTCCAGAGATTCACATGACTTATAGTCCAGCTTCTCTCCTACAGAGGACAACACAGGAGAGAAACACACAGAGGTATTAGATTCAATGATACGGCTCTTTATTTAGTAAAAACACTGATCAAAGTCAAACACATAGTGATGATTTTTCTGCTACTTTCTTATTACAGTACACTTGAATCATCTGATGGTGAGATCAGCTCGTCTACGGACACACACCCATTAACTACACAAACCAAACAAGGACACAAACCAGTCTTAACAGGTTGAACTCAACGGAGAACCTGTGTGTGGGCGTGTGTGTGAATGAAATGGGTTCTCAATGCTTTCTCATGACTTCACTGTTCATTATTCATGGATTGTGTCAAATTAAATGTATATTATAGGATATGCAAACAATTCTAATGTTTGTGGTTGGTCAGATTTAAAAAAACATTTCTTTAACAATATTATTACAATTTAAAATAGCTGTTTTCAATGTGATTATATGTTCAAATGTAATGTATTTCTGTGATCAAAGCTGTATTTTCAGCATCATTACTCCAGTATTCAGAGTCACATGATCTTCAGAAATCATAATAATATCATGATTTTCTGCTCCAACAACATGTCTGATTATTATCAGTGTTGAAAACCAATATTTGCCCAATATTTTTGTGGAAACTGTTATCCACTTATTTTTTTCAGTATTGTTTGATGAACAGAAAGTTCAAAAGAACAGCACTGATTTAATATAGAAATCTTTAGTAATATTATAAATGTCTTTACTGATCCGTTTAATGCATCCTTGATGAATTAGTATCAGGTTTTTTATGAATGCTGGTTAAAATATTTAACAAATATTTTAACAAGGTGCCTAACAAGGTAAAAATCATATTTCCAGACTTTTCATTATTTGATTACATTTCTATGGCCATCCCAAATCAGGAAATGTGCTATTTTAAAACTCCCTAAACTTTCAATGAAGTGATAAGGAGATTTATTTGCTCACCTTTGATTTCTAGGCACTCGTTTCGCTGTGTCAGGTCTTTTAAGTCCTATGGAAAAAAAAAATAAGTAGAGTTTACTATTGAGAGATGAATATTATTGGACAGGAAGGTCATATAACTCTAGTTTAAAAAGTGTGTGTGCACCTGCAGACACAAGAATCAATACATACGCTGACTAATACACTGTGTGTGTGCTCTGTCTCTGAGTTACCCTACACACTGACAAACAAATGGACTAAGAGCTGAAAGCATGCCAGTATAAATGCTGAACTGATAGGTCTGAAGGCTGTGTAAACACTATGATGAATTAAACACTATGACACTTGCGTTTACTGACCTAATAAACTCTTTTGGAGTCAAGCAAAACGTCACCGGGCCCACGCATCATTTTAATTATATGCTAGATTTAATTATATCGCATGGAATTGATCTTTCTGATATAGATATCGTACCTCAAATTGATGATGTTACTGACCATTTCCTTGTATCGTGCATGCTGCATATTACTGATATTAACTATATGGCTCCGCGTTATCGTCCAGGCAGAATTATTATTCCAGCCACTAAAGACAGATTCACCAATAACCTGCCTGATTTATCTCAACTGCTCTGTGTACCCATAAATACAGATGAACTAGACACAATTACTAGCAACATGGGCACTATCTTCTCTAATACGTTAGAAACTGTTGCCCCCATCAAATTAAAAAAGGTTAGAGAAAAACGTGCTGCGTCATGGTACAACAGTTATACCCATTCTCTCAAGAAAGAAACTCGTATTCTTGAGCGCAAATGGAGAAAAGCAATTAAAAGCTAATAAAAGTATTTATTATTGCGTGGAAAAACAGTATGTCCAGCTATAGACAGGCTTTAAAAGCTGCCAGGACCGAGCATATCGGCAAACTCATAGATAATCACCAAAACAATCCAAGGTTTTTATTTAGCACAGTGGCTAGATTAACAAATAAACAGATGTCACCCGATCTAAATATTCCCTCACAGTTTAATAGTAATGACTTTATGAATTCCTTCACTGATAAAATAGATAATATCAGAAATACAATTTGCATCTAGACGGATGTCCTGTTACTTCCTCTACAGTCAAAAATCTGGGTGTTATATTAGACAGCAACCTATCTTTTGAAAATCATATTTCCAATGTTACAAAAACAGCATTCTTCCATCTTAGAAACATTGCCAAGCTACGGAACATGTTAAGTGTTTCTGATGCAGAAAAGTTAGTTCATGCATTCATGACCTCTAGACTGGACTATTGTAATGCACTGCATCTTCAATAAACAAGAGATAGTACAAAATCCTTACCAGGTCAAGAAAATATGATCATATTACTCCAATTTTACAGTCTCTGCACTGGCTACCTATTAAGTTTCGTATCAGTTACAAAATATTATTACTTGCCTATAAGGCCCTAAATGATTTAGCTCCTGCGTACCTAACTAATCTTCTACAATCCAACCCGCTCCCTAAGGAACACAACTCTGGACTCTTGGTAGTACCTCGGATAGCAAAGTCCACTAAAGGAGGAAGAACTTTTTCATATCTGGCTCCTAAACTCTGGAATATCCTTCCTGATAACGTTCGGGGTTCAGACACTCTCTCTGTTTAAATCTAGATTAAAGACAGTTCTTTAGTCAAGCATTCATATAATGCATCTCATAATATAGCACTGCAGTTATATCTGATCAAACGCACATTATTATGCTTTAGCTTGGGTCGAACAAATCATTTTTGCCTGGATGGAACAACAGCTACGCTAATTGTCTTTATTTGTTTCTCTGTTTCTGGATTAACATCCCATAATTACACAAGCTTCAGTCTGGATCCAAGCCTTAAATGATCTGAGATGACCGAACACCTGAGAAGAGATGATGCCAACCCTTCAGACAATATACAGAATTAACCAAAGTTTGCCATAAGTTAAATATATTAAGTTTCTGCAATATATAAATATATTGTACAAACTTAATTTCCTGTAAAGCTGCTTTGCAACGATTGAATCACAAAAAGTGCTATATAAATAATCTTGAATTGAATGCCTGTGCTATGATACAGCAGGGGCAGCGGCCCTGACCCTATTCTGTGATCAGCAAAGTCTCCGAAGCATTCAGAGTCAGCACCTGACATTTAACGCTGCCATGCAAGCAGCACCTGACCCTGAGCTCTCTAGTGTGACTTCAATGAGCCTTGTGTTTCTGCTGTTATACAAAGACATCTGCGGCCATCTTTAATCATCAATCACAGACAGCACTCGAACCGGGGAGGAGGGAAGCTGTATTCAATATATATTTAACCCTCATGTTGCATTCCTCTCATTTTGACCCCGAAAGGATTTCCCCCCGAAAAATGTTATGTTATGCTTGTAAAACTGCTGATACATGTATTGTTATGCTATATTATCACCAAATGTTGTCTTAAATCTTTTCATCTATTAGTTTTCTTTTAACTAGCACAGGTTTTGCACTTCTTTTTGAAACATAGGTTTCATTGATCTGAGGCTCATGCACTGCAGTTTTTGAGCAAACATTCACAAAATCATCCACAAATAATGCTTTATTCACTCAAAAACAGAGGTGCATGAGCTCAAATCAATGAGGCCTATGATCAATCCTTTCCACAGAGAAATACAAAACCTTTGCTGACTGAAAGAAAGCAAGTTGATAAAAAAGTCCAAGAGTTGGTGATAATATAGCAAAAATGAGAGATTTTTCAGAAAGGCTCATTTTTGACCAGGACCACCAAATTAGGTAAAGGATTTTCAGCCCAGCACAAGGGTTATTAAATGTTTACACAAATAATATTAAGAATGAAATAAAAAATGTGGGTCTTTGTAAATTTTTACACAGACATGAGAGACAGGAATCTATAGAGACAACATTATAGACAGAAATTAAATAAAGTCTTCACAAACTCTCTCTTTTTAAATACCAGTGTATGATATGATTATGAAATTATTTTGATTGTTGATGTTACATGCTTTTAATAGATTTTACATTACTAAAACGGGTTACTTTATATGCCAAACAAACATCTTAATTGAATGTCAGTAAGATCTTTTATTTATTTTTTAAAGAAAGAATTGCACTCAGGAACATTCTTAGCATTTATCTTAAAAACTTCTTACCTTCTTTCTTAAAAATTGTATAAATAAATTTATGCCTATGGCTCCTGCTTGGTTTACCCCAAAAGTCAAAAATATGTATAATAGGATACATATAAAATAAAATCATTTTAAAACACTAATTTTAGTAATGTTTTGCAAATAATTAATCCAGCTGTGCCATTCGGAGGTGGGGACTGCACTATGATGAAAAACACACACACACACACACACACACACACACACACACACACACACACACACACACACACACACACACACACACACACACACACACACACACACACACACACACGCACACACACGCACACACACGCACACACACGCACACACACGCACACACTATGTAATAATATATAACATTATAATAAACATCCTCTGTGCAGAGTAAATGGACATAGGTGTGTTAATCTAAGTAGCTCTCTTTTTCAGCGCACTTCTTTTACAGGCCTGTTTGTGAAGTCATTTTTCCAAGGGTGACTAAGCGATTAGGAGAGAGGAACACAAGCGCAGACTGAGGTGGTGGAAAAACACATACGTACACACGCACACAGTAATGACCGGCTATTTTCTGCCCTGGGGACTCCCAGTGGAAATTTACCATCATCCCCTTGGAAGGGTTTAACAGACTGATGCCTTTCTGGACAACTCCAGGTTACACATACCGCACAAAAACACATTACAAGCAATACTTGCAGGGAAAAATCAAGGAGAGGAAAGGTAAGAGATGGGAGCGGGACATGCGAACGGAGGGAAAGAGGGGAGGAGAGCGGCAGCATGTGCTGGTTGGTGTTCGCTGGCATCTCTGTGCAAACATCAGGCCATGATAACATGATTTCTCTCTGTCTGTCTGCTTTCAGTGACGGGACACACTGAGCTGCTTCACTCCTGACTCATTATAACACCTGCCGAGTCTCACCTGAAATATGAAAGTTCACCCTGTCAATCATCTAACCCTCGTATAATGCATGAAATACCTCATTTCTACTAAATGCATTTTTCTTTTCTTTGGAAGCAAGCCATGACTAACACAATATGCATAGTTTTGAAGCTTTGACGAGATATAATCATTAAAAAAAGATACAGATTTAGCATTCAGGTCCATTTTGAGTCAGGTATTAATTGAGGCGTTACACAATGTTATAGAGACTCATAAACACTTTTGGGACTGAATTTTGTTAATAAACATGAAACATTTATGAATTATTGTCAACCTCAGTGTGAAAGTTATGAAAGTAAAATTATTATTTATTTATTTGTAAGTTTGCAGAGTACTATTTATGTTGTTTGAATACTCAAGTTTGACAGAAATGTGGACTAATATTTAAAGAAATATATTTGTATAGTACATAAAGTCCTTTAGAACGTAAAACATTTAAATAACAGTTTCTGTTGACATGCACCTGCATCACACACTTGATGAACTGTAGGATCAGGTGTTTTTACACCCATAGTGAAGCTCAAATCAATCAAAGCAGTAATATGCTATAGCTCGTTTAGCAAAGTCTGGCCAATGAATGAACAGTATTATGAATAAGAAGTTGTAACTCTTTGTAATAGACAATAGTCTGTTGATCATTTCCAATCTGAGAACTGGGTTTTTTGGGCAGCCGTGAGTTATAATTCAAAGGAAGTGAATTAAATCAACAGATTTCTATTAGAGTTGATACCAATAACTATCAGATTACATGTTCTAATATAATGTTCGAATAAATGTAATATGAACAAGAAGGTGGCTAGCCACACACTGAATCCAATAAAGACTGGAAAATCTACAACAATTAAAAAAAAAAAATTATATAAATTGCATTGTGCAAAAAAGTGCAGAGTGCATGAGAGTTAAAAACAAATAGACAAGAGCAAGCAGACGTTTCAGCTACAATTAAATATATTAAAATATATATTTTCATATAAAAAAAAATGTGTTAACGCTTCAAAGAATTTTTAAATGTTTAAATTAATAAAAAAGTGTAAATGTAGCAATAACATGGTATTAGGGCTGGGCGATATTTACTTTTTACTTTAAAGTTCAATGACATATCATAGATGTCACAGATTTATAATAACAGTGAGGGTTTTCTCCCTCCCTCTTTCTGATACTGTGCAGGCTGATTTTTGGTGCGGAGCCATTGAGACTCTTATGTAACTGTGCTTTGTGCTATTGTGTATGTGACCAATTTGACCCTTTGAGAATCATAAGATTAGTAATTAGAACGCATAATTGTTATATTTGTTTTAGAAAGTCATGTAGTTGAATGACAGAAAACAGACACGTTCATATTGAACTCTAACTAAACCAAGAAAACGCTATATGCAAATCCCTGATGTTTGTGAATTTGACTCTGAATGTGTGTGTGTGTGTGTGTGTGAGAGTGTGTGTGTGCGTGTGTGTGTGAGTGAGTGTGTGTGTGAGTGAGTGAGTGAGTGAGTGAGTGAGTGAGTGAGTGAGAGTGTGTGTGAGAGTGTGTGTGTGTGAGAGTGTGTGTGTGTGTGTGTGAGAGAGTGTGTGAGTGTGTGTGAGTGTGTGTGTGAGTGTGTGTGTGTGTGTGTGTGATGTGTGTGTGTGTGAGTGTGTGTGTGTGAGTGTGTGAGTGTGTGTGAGAGTGTGTGTGTGTGTGTTTGTGTGTGTGTGTTTCTGTGAGTCAGTGTGTGTGTGTGCGTGTGTGTGTGTGAGAGTGTGTGTGTGTGAGCGTGTGTGTGTGTGTGTGTGAGAGCGTGTGTGTGTGTGTGCGAGAGCGTGTGTGTGTGTGTGCGAGAGCGTGTGTGTGTGTGTGCGTGAGGCCACATGTGGATACAATAGAGGTTACTAATGTGCACGATCAGGCTTCCCTTTTCTGTGTGATTTTACCACTTTATGACCTCAAGCAGAACTTTGTCTTGAATAGGGATACATTGACATTTTTACTGAAACAAAACTTTTCTATTTAGCTGAAAACTTAATTTTCAAACAATTAACAAATTAATTAAAATTACTTAATCAACACCCAAATAAAAACTGAGTTGTATATTACCATTTAAATGCACATTATTAGTATATTATATTCAATTACTATATAATATCTCCACTCCAAAGTGTCTGAAATAAAAATTAGCTTTCATGACAGATTTATTCAAATGTACATTAATAAAATAAAATAAAAAAATACAAATATAATAAATATGTAGCATAGTGCATATATGTAGCAAAATGCTCCTCCAAAGTTAATTTCTTCTAGCTGACTAACGAGTTTATAAACATTGAATGGCTTGCATTTCGCTTGAACTGAAGCGGCTACACTTCACGTCAAAACAAAGCATCGAAATGACATTTATTGGATGGATTGTGTCATAAAATATAATGAGAGCCCAGACTTTCATATCAAAAGTAACAAAGTGCAAAGCTTATGTTTTGTTCATGCATCAATGGAAACCAACATAGACAAAGATCTCAGTTCATTAAAATAAAGATTTACAGAAGGGCTTTACACACTGCGCATAACCCCGGGTAAAGACACGTTTCACACCTGTAATTTGAAAGCGGTGTTAGCACCACATTTTACCGGAGCAGGGTTAGCACCGGATTTGTGGTGTTAACCGCGCATTGCGGTGCTAAGTTTGCTCAGTGTGAAACGGAGCGGTGTTTGCTTGTTGCTGCTGGACGCTTGGCATCAGACAGCCAATCAGAACCTGAGCAGCGAGGCTCGTGTCACGTCAGTAACGCGCGTCGTGTCAACTACCGCCGGTGAGAAGAAATATCAAAAGACGGAAAGAAATATTCACATACTTTGCTCCTTGTTATCTTTCTTTTATATGTTTGTCTATGTGTTCTTGCCTTTGTGCATCTCAGGAGGCCGTTCACATGTCACACCTAAAACCGCGTTTAACACAGCGCGCCACTTTCTCCTCCTTTCCAAAGCGCTCATAGCTTGCGCTCCCATGGCGTCTGCCATTGCTAAGCAACCGTGACCTCCGATCTTCATGAAGAAGCAGAAGTAAAAGGATAAGCAAAGGATTTCCAGCCCTAAATCGCTTGCAGTAGCTCTGCTACTAAATTGATTTAAAAATGGCTACCCCTGCCTGTACAGCTATGATCAGCTGTTCCTCAATCTTCGCTGAACTAAAGACATAAGCAGTGACTTTGTTTTTAATAACTGGCAAGACGTGGGAAAAGCCGTGTAAACAGGTTGCCTGCTATTCGTCCAATCAGTGACAGTGACACCGCAAATATGCAAATAAGAAAGTTAACCGGGGTTTAGGCATGTACGGTGTGAAACGTCTGTTAACGAATACCCAGGGTTAACAGTTAACCCCAGGTATAGTATGAGCAGTGTGAAACGTGATTACAGATAACCCTGGATTACATTTATCCGGGGTTTAGATGACCCAGGGTTAACAATTAACCCCAGGTATAGTACGAGCAGTGTGAAACGAGATTACAGATAACCCGGGATTACATTTATCCGGGGTTTAGATGACCCAGGGTTAACAGTTAACCCCAGGTATAGTATGAGCAGTGTGAAACGTGATTACAGATAAACCGGGATTACATTTATCCGGGGTTTAGATGACCCAGGGTTAACAGTTAACCCCAGGTATAGTATGAGCAGTGTGAAACGTGATTACAGATAACCCTGGATTACATTTATCCGGGGTTTAGATGACCCAGGGTTAACAATTAACCCCAGGTATAGTATGAGCAGTGTGAAACGAGATTACAGATAACCCGGGATTACATTTATCCGGGGTTTAGATGACCCAGGGTTAACAATTTTAAGTGTGAAAAGCCCTATAGAGAAATTGATATGGTCAATCTGTCAATCGTCAAGCCTCGACACAGCGGACACGTTTACCTGTTGTAGCATATCCACGTTGTGCACAAAATATACACTAACACAGTCAAAACACGCAATCGGAGAAACGCTCATTAAACAACGATTTCGACCGTCTCATTTGCATTTTCAGATGAATATTTTTGTTGCATCACTAGTCTTGAATGAATGTCCATGATGTTTTGCAGATGTGAGAGACGGAGTGAATAAATGCGCGTTACCTGTATCTGTTTGAGCACTTTAGGGATTGGTTTGCAGCTGAGCTTCTGGCATGCTTGTCTGTAGGCATTCAGAATCTCCTCCACCGTCACATTCTGGGCTGCAGAGACAAAACCACACAAAGACAAGGTCATACAGAGACATACTACACAGTAAGATGCAGCGATTAACTGGTTTGCGCTTTAATTTTAATCAATCGTAAAGGTTCCGCTAAACCAATGTTTAGATTGCACGGAACGATCGCAGCTAGAGCAAAACAAAAACAAAGTTACACTAGCAGTGCACCAGCTTAAAATTATGTCGTTATCAGAGACACAGAGTCTAACTACTACACATTAGTTTAACTGTGACAGAGGGACTAAACTAGGGGTCGACCGATTATCGGCCTGGCCGATTATCGGCGGCGATATTAAGCATTTTACCGATTATCGATATCGGCCATTTTAAAAACAGATTTGCGGATAATTTTTTTTTTATTATTATTTTTTTTTTTTTATGCAAACAAACATACTATTTACAGGTGACATTATTTATTGGTGAATAAATAATACAGGTGGAATTATTTAATGTTTAAATGCACTATTTGGCTCGATGCAGCCTGTCTGAGCTCAACACTCTGTGAGAGTGAGGCGATCTCTCAATCTCTGAGAGCAATCTCCGCCCACCGCTCATCTGATATGTAGAGAGTCACGAGTCCGACCAATCAACGCGGAAAACTGAAGGCAGTCTCACACCGAGAACACATGCTAACTGGAGCTGCCTCAGTGATCACGCATCAGTTGTCTCTCAAAAGTAAGGCAGCAGCAGACGTTGCTGAAGTTGCAAAACACCTCAATATAACCCATGATGTCCGCGATGCGGAAAATGCGGGCGGAATCGCGGAATGCAGTTATATAACGGAATTTACCGTATAACGCGGAATGTCACGGAATTTGTCGAAGTTTGGATGAATTAATCAAAAGTAGGTCAGTACACTTAAATCGACTCGCGCTATGGACTAGTATCTATAAATATTAAGCTGCAAAAACACTTTAAATATGAATCCTGCATGTTCTGCATCTCTGTTAATGAATGACACAGACGTGCGGTTTCATTTACTGCACACACACATACTGAAGCGCGTGCTGCTCGCGGTGACTTCAGCGTCTGCCGTCTCACTAAATGAGGACATAAATACATGAACAACATCCCCAGAACTGCTCAGAGAGTCACTTCATGAGCATTTGACCGTTTCATTTGAGTAAAACGATCGTCATATCATATATACATAGGCTACAGAAACTTAAAAGGTCCTCATGGCAACCTGTCAAAATATAAGTTCGGTTTAGCCGAATATATTACTGTATACGTAATACAACTACAACAATTATTACAACTTTTGTTGAGAATAATCACACAATACGCTAAATACGTTTACTTTAAGTTTTACAAAATGTTTACAGAATGCTTCTGGGTGATCTCTGTACTTATGTTATTATTACTATTATTAATATTACTGTTTATTTAATGTTGTTGTTATTAACAGTTTTCAGAATTAAAGACGTTTAAAAGCATTTAAAGAACGTTTTTTTTGTCAGAGCTCTTGTTATTATTAATTTTGGCATTCATTTTAATTTTTACACCAGACACGTATATCGGTTCAAAATATCGGTTATCGGTCTACTTGATCTGTAATAATCGGTATCGGTATCGGCCCTGAAAAACACATATCGGTCGACCCCTAGACTAAACAGCGAAGCTTTATTTCCACCAGAGAAATGACTGACGTCGATAGTGTGGGACCATTTTAGGAACACAATGACAAGGGTGTCATTTAAATATTGCCATAAAAACTGCTGCTAAAGAGCGAATACATAAGGGATCATGCACGGCTAGCTGTACATTGAACGATTGCATTAAGAGTTCCGTCACCTAATTTTATGCTATGGTTGTGGTTAGTATGTTTGCATAGCAAATGACACTGTAGTATCACCGCAGTGCAAATGCAAGTGAAATGCTCACGCTGTAGAGCCTGGTATTTTAGTTTAGCCTTAAACAGCGTGTGTGTGTGTGTCTCACATCCAAACAATAAGTCTGAATGTAGTCATATGACTGTGGCCAGTGCTTAAAACGTCTAAGCCGCTTGATTCTTTGATTGTGTGTGTTCATGTGCTACACAAAGGCCCTACTGAGAGCGCTCAAGAATAACAGTGTACAGACTCAGTGAGGACAGATCCGTTTCACTCGCATACATTGTTCAAACTCTTCCTTGTCCAGACTCATGTGCTCTGTCACAGAACCTGCCTACGAACACTGTGTTTTAAGGCATTGTAGAAGCAGTTGCTGTTCCAAACAGAGAATGAGATGAGCTCGATTCAGACTCGGCTGCATCCAATCAACTGTTGCATATGCTGTGTAGTAGGGATGCAACGATTATAGATTGTGTTGGTACGATTATTGTCTGAGGAACAATCCTGGTTTTACGATTACGTCGATTATTATGTATATGTGTGTGTATATGTGTGTGTGTGTGTATATATATATATACATACATACACCAAATGCTGCGCTAATTAGCCATAGTTTCAGGTCAGGTGGTTATTGCCTTCACGTCGTGCTTAAAGCAAAGGAAGCACCAAAAGCAATTCACAATGAATGCATGATGCATTACTACACGGTGACTGATTAAGAGGAAAAATAGAATTACTAACATATCTATACCTCAGAAAAATAATACAATTAGTGCTGTCAAACGATTAATCACATCCAAAATAAAAGTTTGTGTTTACATAACATTTGTGTATACGGTGTATATTTATTATGTATATATAAACACACACACATACAGTACATATTTAAGATTTTTTTATATTTGTATATAATATATGTATAATATAAATTATATAAATATTTAAATACATGTAAATATTTTCTAAATATATACTGTATGAGAGTGAATTGATATATACACATAATAAATATACACAGTACACACACATGTATTTTGTAAACAAAACTTTTATTTGGGATGTGATTAATCATTTGCACTAAATAAAATAAAATAATAATAAATAATTTCATGTAATTCTGTGCAATATTGCTTGTATGACTGCTATAGTTGTTTATTCATCTCTTATTATTAATGTAAATACATATGCATTATGAAAATTATTATTAGTAGTAGAAATAACAAATATTCCAACTTATTATTACTAATCACATTACTAATTAAATTCACAAAATATCTATTTTCATATAACTTATGATATTTATATCAATATAATAATACTAAACCAAATATTTGCATTTCTTGTTTTGTGCATCAATTTCACATAAGTAACAAACAATTGCATCTTGAAAGGAAATTATGGGGTCATTTTCACCCTAATGTTTATGTAAACCAGCTGTGCACCAATAATTTCATAATGACAATCATTTTGCCTCGTCTCTCTGTGTATAAACAAACGGGAAGCATGTCTACAGTAAACACAATCACAATGTAAGCTCTGCAGGCCTGAGGCTTGACAAGGACATGTAAAGCTTGTGTTTCAGTGCTTTAAGATTTCTTCAATATTTGTCCTGAATTTCTTTACTATAAATGTAAAATCACCCCATATTTTTGTAACCGGAGCATCATGTAAACAATGATTCATAGAGAGTTACATCACATCTTCCACGTCTCTTCTGGATATCTTTGCAGATATTTAATTCACTTAAACTATTTATTAATTCATAGATGACATGACTTAAAAACCTGAATATAACTTTTGATTTAATAATAGGCTGAGATTTGATTTCATGCAGACTTAAGGAATAAAGCTGTGTTACACTCAAAAAAATGATTTTTGCTCTTTGTTCAATTTCATTAATTAAAATGAGCTCATACAACATAACTCTTGGTAAAAATGGTCCCAACTTAATTTTATTAAATATAAACAATGTAATTTTAAAAAAATTAGGTTTACACGTTTTTTTTTAATTGAGTCAACAAGAATATTTTTCGTTCGATTTTACTTGTGTAACTAGGAAGTGGATTTCCCTTCCCATCATGCTTTGCACAGGGCTGGATAAGGAGAGTAAATCTTGAAATAAAATGTTATTTTAGGCATTTTTTATTTAGATGATAAAATTGGGAGACTTGTTAATGTTTAATGTCCTTTTATGTTTGTATTTAAAAGAGTTTCTGGTATGTTAGTGCTTTGGGGGGTTACCATTGTGGTAAAGTGTAGAGCATGTGCTTGGGTTGAGGACCAGCTAACACGAAACATTTGTTTCATTAACAAAGAAACAATTATGGGCATGCCATGGATGTAACAATATCATCATATGCTATGCCTAACAAATTGGCTAATGCCTAAAGTTAAATAAATCCAACAAATAATTTATTTTGAGTGTAGAAACAATTTATTATCCAGTTAAATGTTTTAGCAAGCATAAAAACATCACTTCATCAATGTATCAATTTAATTTAAACTATATTTGATCAAGTTGAGTTGGCCCAACTCAATTACAATTCATCCAATGAATTATTTTTTTGAGTGTAGGCTACTGATGTTAAAATCACAATGTAGCGGCTGGATTGCAACTATTACATATATAATTTGCCTATTTACATTGTCTATTTTGTATGTATATACCTAATTTATCTGTTGTATGTTTCTTTATTTGCTTATCATATTTGATATTTTACTGTGCCCTGCTGTTGTTTTGTGCACAGGCATGACATGGCAAAACTTTATCTAGTAGGATTAACCCAATTTTTTTTTGTAGTCTTCACTCAAGGAATTTAAGTTTATACAACAAGATTACAACAACTCATTTCAAACAAATTAGATTTTGGTGGAAAAATTTAATTAAATTTCGTGGAAAAGTTTACTCTAATTTTTTTAAGTTCGTTCAACAACTTTTTTTTTTGAGTGTATGTTTGCATTGACGTGGCTATACTGACTGCCAGGCTATCAAAACAGTGCAATATTAGCACATTTTAAAATGATTGTAAAAGGCAAATGTGGATTATGCTTGTTTTTTTGCGCATATAAACATTCAAACACAACAGAGGACTGCTGACTAGAGATGTTGTGCTGGGTTGATGACTATGATAATTATAAGACTGGATGCCGTCCTTCCACGCTTGCTATCATCTATTAAACTGCAGACCAATCACGACCACTAAAATGGGTAATAAATATAAACCGATACAAGACGAGAGAACGATTCAGCTAAGAGTGCATCATGAGTCTTTCTTCATCTCCTCAGGCAGTCTAATTAAACTAAAGTCTGCTTTAAAAGATTTCCAATGGCTCATTCTCCATGAGCGGAGACGTGGAAGGCCTTCTGGCGATTCAGCTGAACTTCTTTAATCCAGTCCACATCTGCAGTATCTAACATGTAAGCAATACCAAAACAAAGGTCAAGAATTACAACACAGACACTAATGCAGCACAAAGTGCTTGGTTCAAATCCCAAAAAAAGTTTTTGGTTAATTGCAAGTTTGCAAACTCTGATGATCATCCACTGTTTACTCACAAATATGCCATAACTGTAACTGTTAACAACAGACATTTGACCAAGTTTAGGTTTAAGTTTATGGTTGCTAAACTTCTGACAACAAAAACCAAAGAGTTTGCCACTAAAGGGCTGTTCACACGGAAAGCGCTTTTACATTCAAAAGGATACTTTTCCATTGTTTTTCTATGTAAACGCACTATGCTACATGAACATGTAGGACCGTTGCGCTCGCGTCTATTCATAGCTTTCAGTCACGTGACCGGCTCGAAGACGTGGAGGGCAAAGCATCCATAGATCTGCTGCATAAGCGTAGAAATTTTTCAGATCACCTCTCAAACGAATAAAACTAAGTTATTTCTGAACAAAATGCCAGTTTTGGCCATTTGCAATCCATATTAAGCACCCGCGGCAATATTTCAAACATAACGCAAAACACTTAAAGTGCCGTGATTTATCTAAAACGGTAATATTAAAATATCAACTTGAGTAATCTCTATATTAATTATGCATAGTTTACATAGGCAAGTAAATGATGCCGGGAACATGAACACAGTCCTCTTAACGCTTCAGTGTTTTCCGTCTAATGCTTTTCTATGGGAAGCCATTTAATTTGAAACTTTGCACATTGTTTTAATATTCTGGCTTCATCTTCTTGCTTGTACAAAATATACATAATCGATAAGGTGTTTAATGAAATGTGCCTTTTAATATCTGCATTATATCTTGATGCAATCTGCGTACAAAGAGCTGGCGGTCAGTGGAGAAAAGCTTAATTTTGCCCTCCAGGTGGGCGTTCCTATAAAGGTGTCACGTCACGTGAAAACGATCAATTGCAGTGTTTCACACAAGCGCCACGTTTTTAAGATGCACTATCAAGTTAAAAGGATTTCAGCTTTTACACGCAGTGCTGCTTGTCAATGTCAGTTCCAAAACAGTGGACCAATCAGAAGACCCCGGAGGCGGGGCAAGCTTTTGTTTACAGCAAGTTAGCATGGCATATTTTTATTTAAGGATACCCTGAATTATATAACATTTCTTCAAACGATTATCACATCCTATTACAAAAAAACAGTGGTGGTCAGTAACGAAGTACAACTACTTCGTTACTGTACTTAAGTACATTTTTCAAGTATCTGTACTTTACTGGAGTAGTTTTATTTTGAGTAACTTTTACTTTTACTTCACTACATTCCAAAGCATAAGATCGTACTTTTTACTTCACTACATTTCATAAAACATATCGTTACTCCTTATAATACATCACGTGCTCCGAGACGCAGAAGCGGTGTATGATTCATGAACAAACTGATTCTTTTCAATGAACCTGTTAAATCGGTTCGCAAATCGCCACAAACGATTCATTCACGAACTGGAATGATCCGATTGCAGCTGTTCTCGAGTCGAAAACTCACTGATTCAAATGATCCGTTTAGAGCGAGTCTTCTTCAGTGAACTGAACTCACAAGTAAAGAACCGGGAGATCTCGTGAGCGCGCGCTACTGATGCTGTGAAAAGTACGTTACTAATGTCGCATTTTAGGATTAATTATTGTAACTGAAAATAATATTTAGGTCAAAACTGTCAGTGAACTAAATCTGCTGTAAAGGGTGATCTATTTAAGCCCACTGAAATGCTTGAATGCAGACAGATTAACATCAGTCTCTAACGTTATGTTTTAGGTCAAAAAACAAAACATTAAAATAACAGATTAAATAAAATAACTCCTGCACGTTCATATTCCCCGCTGCTGTAACGTTAGCAGTTTTATTAAAATGCTATGCATTTAGACCTATGTGACGTCTGTTTTTATATTGTTTATCAACAGTATACATTTTTATATTGTTTAGATCAACTAGCCGAGTAGACAGATATGAATGTTTATTCATAACCATACTGAAAATAAGTAAATATTGTTAGCTGATGCTAACTCTCACAACTGGTGCTAAGTTGAGGACATTTTTAGATATAAAGTCCAAATATCTTTATTCAGTCACCTAGATAGATTCCATCTGAGGGAAAAAGAAAGGATGTGATGTTCAGAACTTTGCAGGTATTTAATTCACTTAAACTATTTACTCATTCATAGATGACATGACTTTAAAAACCTGAATAACTTTTTATTTAATAATAGGCTGAGATTTGATTTCATGCAGACTTAAGGAATAAAGCTGTGTTATGTTTACATTGACGTGGCTATACTGACTGCCAGGCTTTCAAAACAGTGCAATATTAGCACATTTTAAAATGATGGTAAAAGGCAAATGTGGATTATGCTTGTTGTTTTTGCACATATAAACATTCAAACACAACAGAGCACCGCTGACTAGAGATGTTATGCTGGGTTGATGACTCTGTGATAATTATAAGACTGGATGCCACGCTTGCTATCATCTATTAAGCTGCAGACCAATCACAACCACTAAAATGGGCAATAAATATAAACCGATACAAGAGGAACGAACGATTCAGCTAAAAGTGCATCATGAGTCTTTCTTCATCTCCTCAGGCAGTCTAATTAAACTAAAGTCTGCTTTAAAAGATTTCCAATGGCTCATTCTCCATGAGCGGAGACGTGGAAGGCCTTCTGGCGATTCAGCTGAACTTCTTTAATCCAGTATCTAACATGTAAGCAATACCAAAACAAAGGTCAAGAATTACAACACAGACACTAATGCAGCACAAAGTGCTTGGTTTAATTCCAAAAAAAGTTTTTGGTTAATTGCAAGTTTGCAAACTCTGATGATCATCCACTGTTTACTCACAAATATGGCGTAACTGTAACTGTTAACAGCAGACATTTGACAAAGATTAGGTTTAAGTTTACGGTTGCCAAACTTCTGACAACAAAAACCAAAGAGTTTGCCACTAAAGGGCTGTTCACACGCAAAGCACTTTTACATTCAAAAGGATACTTTTCCATTGTTTTTCTATGTAAACGCACTATGCTACATGAACATGTAGGACCGTTGCGCTCGCGTCTATTCATAGCTTTCAGTCACGTGACCGGCTCGAAGACATGGAGGGCAAAGCATCCATAGATCTGCTGCACAAGCATGTCAATTTTTCAGATCACCTCTCAAACGAATAAAACAAAGTTATTTCTGAACACAATGCAAGTTTTGGCCATTTGCATATCCATATTAAGCACCTGCAGCAATATTTCAAACATAGTGCGACAAAACATAAAAACACTTAAAGTGCCGTGATTTATCTAAAACGGTAATATTAAAATATCAACTTGAGTAATCTCTATATTAATGATGCATAGTTTACATAGGCAAGCAGATGATGCCGGGAACATGAACGCAGTCCTCTTAACGGTTCAGTGTTTTCCGTCTAATGCTTTTCTATGGGAATCCATTTAATTTGAAACTTTGCACATTGTTTTAATATTCTGGCTTCATCTTCTTGCTTGTACAAAATATACATAATCGATAAGGTGTTTAATGAATTGTGCCTTTTAATATCTGCATTATATCTTGATGCAATCTGCGTACAAAGAGCTGGCGGTCAGTGGAGAAAAGCTTAATTTTGCCCTCCAGGTGGGCGTTCCTATAAAGGTGTCACGTCACGTGAAAACGATCAATTGCAGTGTTTCACACAAGCGCCGCGTTTTTAAGATGCATTATCAAGTTAAAAGGATTTCAGCTTTTACACGCAGCGCTGCTTGTCAATGTCAGTTCCAAAACAGTGGACCAATCAGAAGACCCCGGAGGCGGCGCAAGCTTTTGTTTACAGCAAGTTAGCATGGCATATTTTTATTTAAGGATACCCTGAATTATATAACATTTCTTCAAACGATTATCACATCCTATTACAAAAAAAAAGAAAAAGAAAATAAGAGCCTGGAGATAAATATTTCCGTTATTGCATCAGGTCTCAAAAGTGTGTCTCCAGACCCTTGCGTTCTGTGCTGCGCTAAAAACCATTCCTGAGCGATGCGTGTTGCGTTTTTAGACACAAATACACATTCTGTGTGAACGGCCCCTTGATTGCTCACAGTCCGATCAGTTTGAGCTAGGTCAACCAGTCACAGCAGCTGATGAAACACTCTCAAGACAAAAACAGCAGGAAAACGAGGCCTTCAGAGCACTTAGTACAACTAACCTCATAGATTATCACAGGACTAGTGAGCATTGCTCTTAGTGAAAGTGGTCAATGTTTAACAGTTAAATTATGTGGTTTTATCAGCAACGTAATGAGCGTGTTAATACAGAGGCACTCAACTCAGTGACATGGTGACATGTATAGAGTTAACCAGGGTGTGTGATTTCTGCACCAATCATTTCATTGAAAAAAGTATTGATTTCAAACGGGTTTCCTCCTGCTGCTGTATTTTAATAATGTAAAAAAACAAGTCAAACACAAACCTCAGGTCTATGTTTGTTTAATTTGGACAAATTCTCTTTCCTTTATTTTGCAGTCCTATTTTTGATGGTCCCACTTTATATTAGGTGGCCTTAAATACTATGTACTTACATATAAAAATAAGTACAATGTATTTATTGTGTTCATACTGTATTGCAAAACACTTCTGCTGCTGTTGAGGTGAGATACGGGGAAGGTTAGGGACAGGTTTGGGGGTATGGGCAGGTCCAAGTGTGGGTTAAGGTGTAAGTGATGAGCGTAATTATAATGTAATTAATAACTGATGTAATTACATTCAGGTATTTTTTGTATAAGTACAATGTAAAAACATGTACACAATAAGTGCATTGTACCAAATTATTAATTTAAATGTAAATACATAGTAAGGCCTTCTAATATAAAGTGGGGCCAATTTATTAATCCCAAATTTGCCAGATCCCAGAACAAATAATATTTTAAATTCCACTTTCATGACAGGACTGCATCTTGGAAATCATAGAGCCCTACATTTGTGACACGTAAGACTACAACAGGTAATATAATCAATAAAAAACATTTTAAAAGGTGTAAAAGATGCCGAGCATACATTTCCAGTCTGCGTGCACGTGTTTTATGAACATGAGGGCAGAGTCTGTGCAGGGCACTGAACGTGCTCCATGTACTCCGTGTACAGCATGTCCTTGGACAAGCATTCGCCTTTTAGTCTCAGCGTGTGTAAATATTCCCTGAGAGAGAAAGACAGACTTCTCAAAATGGGAAAACAATACCAAACACTCCTAAATATTTCCAAATGCGCACGGATAAATGCCATCTGTTTTCACATGTTGACTACGTGACAGCTGGCTCCTTCAGCAGTGTCAGCGCTGGCATTGAGCATGAGATGAAATCATGTCATGAAACGTCTTCAGAGAAGAGAAAAGCAGGCATGCTTTTAAACAGCAGCCTTCGTATTTGTACCAAAGTTGCACAGCTATTTGGACACGCCATCTGAGTAGGTTTCATAACCTGAAAAACATCCAAACTTCACCACTTCCAGGTTCCAGATCAACTAAGATGAATAGACCCGCACAGTGGTGAGATTTCAGCATGATACATTTGAAAACGTTACCGTGATAAAGATGAACCACAACGCTAAAGCATAAGTATCTCCTTCCCTAATGCTACATGCATGTATATAAATCATGGCATCATGAGAGTGGGGTGAATCAATGAGAATCTGTCCGTCAGCAAACAGCGTTTGGGGAAACCTGTGGTCTGCATTCCTCTGAATGGCGTCTTTCCAAAAGCAGTGGTGGAGAACGCTTACTAAAGAGTGCTGCTGAGCTGGACAGACGTCTGAGCTGAGTCTGCTCCTTCAGATTAAAACTCGTTACACAGAGAGAGCTACTGCAGTACACAATCCTAGAGAAACATGAAACAATGCACACAAACTGAATTCATCAAACTGGTGTCGTTCCAAACCTGTATGACTTAGTCACCAAATAAACACCAAAGAAAATATTTCAAATAATGTTGCTAATTTTGGTTCGCATTCCCTTGAGATGTACTTTTTGATGGCCAATGCTGATGCCAGCAGGGTGGCTGATAGCCGATGTAAAGGTGATATAGGCTATATTTAATATCACATTATTTCACTGAAATATAGTAAGCAAC
Source organism: Schizopygopsis pylzovi (assembly GCA_027422435.1). Taxonomy (NCBI): domain Eukaryota; kingdom Metazoa; phylum Chordata; class Actinopteri; order Cypriniformes; family Cyprinidae; genus Schizopygopsis; species Schizopygopsis pylzovi. Next base: position 33,238,084 of record CM049824.1, on the reverse strand, counting down.
ACATGCAAATTTGAGACACGTGGCTATATAAAATAACATGATATATCTCAATAATGAACATGCATGATATGTGTTATTGATAAAGTCCTATGCTTAATATATTTAGTTCACATAATTATTCCTCAAATTGTCAGAAATAAATATTTTGACTCAACTAAAAAATAAATGTGTAAAATGACAATAATGAAGAAATCACTCTTCAACTCGTATAGGCTAAAGAGAAAAACGTAAGATTGGCCAATAAATTGGTCTTGGCAAAGTTACAAACAACCACAAGTTTTAGTTAACAAAGACTTTATTGTATTGGAGAAAGGTCACTTTTCAAAGGATCCTTTATGTTAGATGAACTATCCCTTTAAAAGTTATGTCTGTTGAGAAACAAATAAATAAACCAGGACTGCTCAAAAAGCAGCATGCAAACTATTTATGTGAAACAATATTATCTCCAGTAACCTAATTGCAAAGCATTAGATCAATTTCATAAGTGGCAGATAAAACACACTAACTCAATGAACTTCAATAACTGAAGTAGCTGACATCAGTTCAGAAAGCTCACTTCTTTATCTAAACCACCGTCATATGATTCAATCACACACATACTTGAATGTATACAGCGGATGTCAGAGCAGCAACCATCCGTGAAATAGAAGAGCTTGTAAATCGTAAAGGTGTTAAAGTGCAGATGTGTTGATGACTAAGAAATATGAACCACCAATACTGGTTTACATCAAAACCAGCACATGTCCAGGTCATTCACAAGTAAAACCCATCTTGGTGATAATACAGAGCACAAAAATCATGTTCTGGAGCCAGCGCTTAAAGCTAACCACAGAATATCAATTGCCAGTGTAAATGAACTGTGCCACTTTACTGTGAAATACATGCCTGAAATTCTCAGGAAGAGTTTACTCGCCTGCCCTGAAGCATCTAAATATTAACTGCATAATGTATTTATGTTTGTAGAAGATTAATAAGTTAGGTAACAAAGCCAGAGGCCATTTAAATCCAGCTCAAACCACATACAACGACTAAAAAACCTATCAATACCGAGTTAACGCAACTAAAACCAGCACAATTTCCACATCATAATTATTCAAAAGGGACAAAATGACCCAGATTACGAGTATATTAGAATTACTTTACATTTAAAATATCAATATGTCAGCTTCTTCACACAATTAAATAGTTTGGTAGTGAAATTGGTCGATTTTTGATTAATTCCATACAAGGTCCTCACTTAAACATGTCTCATCAGAATCAACATTTTACATTTAAAGATGTAAGAGATCAAGACGGCACATTACACAAGTTCATAACAGTGCATCCTTCAGGCGGGACGGTAATTAGGTCTCAGTTTAAACAGATTCTAGGAGTGCGATTGCTCAAGCTGTAAAGGCCTGGTCTTCCTCAGAGAGAAGATAATGACAGCTCTTTAAACTGCGCACTGTCGATTGATAAGGATGATATGTAAACAAAAGCTAAATGTTGGCAATGAACGTGAGGTGCTGTCAGCAGACAGAATTGAGACGCAAACGCTCGCACACTTGAGCAAGACAGTATGCTGTCCTCCTCGTCCATCAAACAAGCCCAGACATCTCGGATCATTTGCACTCAGCTAAATGCACGTGACAAAATGCCCCGCACAAACCCGAGCGTTTCTCACGGCACGTTTATTAATACTGACACACTCATTTGTCCACTAACAATGTCCAACAGTGGTTTGTTTTCAGGTCTCATATTTCATCTCAAGCCAGCACTTCATTGACACAGTCCTTGATAAACAAGAACATAAACATCTTCATTAGGAGCAAAACTGTTGATTGTGTAAATGAAGGAATCACATAGTAAATATTACAATAGTATATTGGTATTTATTATGTTTAGCTCTAAACATAAACTGTTCTAAATCTAATAGCTTCATCAAATAATTGTATCATTCAATATTTGTATCTTTTTATATATATATATATATATATATATATATATATATATATATATATATATATATATATATATATATAAACTACATCTAAGACAAGGGTTCTCAACCAGGAGGCCTCAAAATTAAATAAAATGATTTAAAATAAGACAAAACAAGATTTAAATGAACTATAACCACAAATAAGTCAATACATATATATTAGTCTAATTCACCCACTCAAGTTTTACCTTAAAAAATGGTTCCCATGGTCTTTAAAAACGTGGATATATGAGGTTGGCTAATTTTAAAAGTGTGATTTCTAGACCTGACAAAGTCTTATAATCTTAGAATGAAAAAATATCAATCTTAAACTAGATATTTTTATTATGAATATGCATTTTTCTAGTTGTGCCAAGCACTAAAATATAGGTAGAAATGGAGTAAAAATTAAATCACAAACAACTGCAATGTAGAAAAGATTGGTCTACACTAAAAGCCATTTAAAAAAATGGCTGTAAGAAAACCAATGATGAAGAAGACATAGTAAAAAGTTCCCAAGACCGTTATGAGGTGACCGTAACTCAACAAAATGAAAATGTTGAAATCTTTTCAACCCCTTGACATAAGTGTCTAAAGTTGGAAAAACAAGTATTTCTTGAAAAGTGCAGAAACTCTAATAAAGCTCCAATGTTTCAGACTCAGCTAAAACAGCTCCCAAAGCCGAAGCACCACAGACCAAATGAGATTGTGTCATGAATTACAATCTCCCCCGTAAGCCTCCCAATAACTCACAGACCAACAAAGCAATCTCCTACTTCTCTCACCTCTCTGAAATCACTGCTGTTGCTGCAAGGTTGCAGTGACAGCAAGAGTCAGGCTTTACAATGAAGAAAGGCCATTCGTTTGAGCTGGTTAAAGGACGAGATGTGTTCATGTGCATGATGAGGAAATGCTTTAATTCAGTGACATTTACATACTTTTATTTTTTGAAAAGAGCAAACCAAGCGGTCTAATTAGCCTGTTAGCTGACCTGAAATTATAAAGCATAATAGAAATGATACAATAACACAACTAAGACATATAAAACTTTCAAATGGTATTTTTAATTATTCCAAAAATAGTGTTTGGCCATCAAACCATAAAAGAATGATTTTGGTTTAAGAACAATTTAGTTCTTAAAATATTATTTTTTTCTTAGATTGAAGAACATTTTAATAGTCTAAAGAACCCTTTTCTACTACAAAGACTGTTACGTTCCTTGTTTGTACCTTGATTCTTAGGTTTCATCTATTGGCTGACTCGTTCCACCAGTCGACCAATCAGGCTGGACCTACCCGTTATAAAGGGGCGGGACCTCCTTGGCTGTGGTCAGTCGTCCTGCGTTTCAGCCAGCGGGCGGCTGTCCATTTGTCAACTACATTCATTGTGCTGTTTAATTGAGTTAATTGTTTAGTTGATCTGTTACTCTTTTCGTGATGAGTTAATTTTGGGATTTTGAGTTTTGTTTAGACGCATTAAAAACCAATAACTCCTGTTAATGTAAGATTAGTAGGCTACTCTAATTATTAGCTTGATAGGTTGTGTAACCCAGGTTGTCGTCTAAATCAGACCAGTTTGGCTTTTGTCACTTGCGACCTGTTAGCATAACTTTGGGAAAAGGAGATAGGTAAGCCTTTTGTATTTAAGTTTAATTTCCTTTTCCTTGTTAGTTACAGGTAACGAGTGACAGCCACCCGTGTATTTGTATTATTAATGAGAGTATTAGGTTGGCTCCAAAGCGGCTTTATTTCTACATTTTTGTTTGGCAATTAGATTAGTTGGGTTGGGCTTTGATAATTAGGGTTGTTGTACTTTTGATAATTGGTTTTGGTGTCACTCGTTATCCTCCTTTTTCTCATAAAGGATTTAGAGAACGTATATTTATTTCGATGATTGTAATTAGTACCTCTATAAATAAATTCAACTTGTGATAACAATGCCTGCTTGTCTCCCGGACGTTTTCATCCATGGTTTGCTTCAGCGTCAGCTGTGTCTCACTTAAATGTTACGAAGCATCCCCAAAAATAAATATCTAACTCGTAACAAAGACCATTTTAGCCTCGTTCAGACTGTCAGCCCAAATCTGATTTTTGTGCAAATCCGATTGAAATCGGATCATATTTAGATAGTCTGAACGGCAACGAACTACATGAAATCAGATTTGTGCAAATCCGTTTCGAGCTACATTCGTAAGGACTCCTATTCAAATTGCATTTCTTGAAATCCGTTTCAGTCTGACCGGTAAATACGTAAATACGTCAGACGTTTTTGCAAAAAACATGCTGAGCATCTTTGTAGAAACAAGCTTGCGTCGTTGCGAAGTGCAAGTCAAGCCAGGAAACCAATATACAGCTAGTACACGTACCTCTTTTGAAAGTAGCGGAGACAAAAAAGAAAAGGAAAAAGCGGAGACGGCAGCCGCACAGCTCCATGCATTTCTGCCGCTGCCTCACAAGACGAAATATAATACTACAGCGCATGGTAAGACATCTGTATTGCTGTTACTGTAGTCTTTAACGTAGGCATAACAATGCAACAGCATTACCATAGAAACCAATGCACATTCAGTAAAAACAAAAGAGCACTTATGGACACACACATCGCATGTGAACAGTTGGGGACATTCAGTTATTCAAATCAGATTAGGCATGGGATGATAACCGGTTTCAAGGTATACCGCGGTATGGAAAAGTCACGGTTTCAAAACCACTCAAATTTTCCGTTATACGGTTTCTGTGGTATGCGCCGTTCTTTTACGTGTCATCAAAGACAGAAAGTGCAGGACTCTCTCAGAGTCACACTCGCGCTCTCTCTCTCTCCATGTGTGTGTGTGTGTGTGTGTAACTGCCACACTCGCGCTCTCTCTCTCCATGTGTGTGAGTGTAACTGCCACACTCGCACTCTCTCTCTCTCTCTCTCCCTCCATGTGTGTGTGTAACTGCCACACTCGCGCTCTCTCTCTCTCCATGTGTGTGTGTGTGTGTGTAACTGCCACACTCGCGCTCTCTCTCTCTCCATGTGTGTGTGTGTGTAACTGCCACACTCGTGCTCTCTCTCTCTCCATGTGTGTGTGTGTGTAACTGCCACACTCGCGCTCTCTCTCTCTCCATGTGTGTGTGTGTAACTGCCACACTCGCGCTCTCTCTCTCCATGTGTGTGTGTGCAACTGCCACACTCGCACTCTCTCTCTCCATGTGTGTGTGTGTGTAACTGCCACACTCGCGCTCTCTCTCTCTCCCTCCATGTGTGTGTAACTGCCACACTCGCGCTCTCTCTCTCTCTCCGTGTGTGTGTAACTGCCACACTCGCTCTCTCTCTCTCTCTCTCTCTCCATGTGTGTGTGTGTAACTGCCACACTCGCGCTCTCTCTCCCTCCATGTGTGTGTAACTGCCACACTCGCGCTCTCTCTCCCTCCATGTGTGTGTAACTGCCACACTCGCGCTCTCTCTCTCTCCATGTGTGTGTGTGTGTGTGTAACTGCCACACTCGCGCTCTCTCTCTCCATGTGTGTGTGTGTGTGTAACTGCCACACTCGCGCTCTCTCTCTCTCTCCCTCCATGTGTGTGTAACTGCCACACTCGCGCTCTCTCTCTCTCTCCATGTGTGTGTGTGTAACTGCCACACTCGCGCTCTCTCTCTCCATGTGTGTGTGTGTGTGTGTGTAACTGCCACACTCGCGCTCTCTCTCTCTCTCCCTCCATGTGTGTGTAACTGCCACACTCGCGCTCTCTCTCTCTCTCCATGTGTGTGTGTGTAACTGCCCCACTCGCGCTCTCTCTCTCTCTCCCTCCATGTGTGTGTAACTGCCACACTCGCGCTCTCTCTCTCTCTCCATGTGTGTGTGTGTAACTGCCACACTCGCGCTCTCTCTCTCTCTCCATGTGTGTGTGTGTAACTGCCACACTCGCGCTCTCTCTCCCTCCGTGTGTGTGTAACTGCCACACTCGCGCTCTCTCTCTCTCCATGTGTGTGTGTGTGTAACTGCCACACTCGCGCTCTCTCTCTCTCTCCCTCCATGTGTGTGTGCACATCCTCGTACCTCACTAATCCAAGCATAATCCGAGAAAGGTGAATATTGCTGCGTCATAACTTGTACTAAAAGATGAATGTGTAGAAAGTGAGCATGTCTCCAAAAACCTTGTTGAGCTGCAGGTTTAATGACTTATTTTTTAATTATTTTGTATTAATATTACTATTTATATTTTACATAAATTGGTTTGATTATGTTTTTTCATTTATAAGGATTTAGTTTTTTTTGTTTTTTTACAGAAAATAATTTATTTTCTGATTATTGTGGAGCTGCAGGTTTAGGCTCACTTAAGTTACTGCACTTAATTTAATTAAGAAGAATTCAATTATTTATGTTAATTGTCGTTTACTGTTACAAAATGTTGTATATGTTTCTTAAAAATAAATATATTGTTTATTGGGATAAAAGTAGGTGTTTTCTACCCAGACTAGGGCTGTCAATTTTTGTATCGAATTTAAATAAAAATCCATATTTGAATGCAAAACGCTTGCAGTCGAATTTCAGGAGTCCGTCAGGCAGCCTGGCACACGAGATGCGATGACGAGGTGTCGTTGCTTTTTAATGCTTTTTTTGCTTGTCCAGTTGAACCCACTCGATGCGGTGCTGCACATTCACAATATTGCGGAGAGAGAGAACGTCAATGTGTAGATGTTGTTTACCTCAAAACATCACACAGAACACATATTTATTGCATTTTCTAGAAGGACATCTATCAGCGTTGCACTCGCGTCTCACACAAGAGCCCAAAGACATGTCAAATTAATACAAGTTCAACTTTAAAAAACATGTAATTACTAGATTAAGAAACTAGCTTGCTAGCGAACGTGCATATTAACAGCGTAAACATGAACCTTGCGATCATATGATTAAATGTTAATGAGGTGTATCAGTAATGATGAATCTTTGAGTTTAAAGCGGCTCTGACAGAAAGTCTGCGTGTGCCGCTGACAGAGACGTGCTGTTTGAGCTCTTTTCCTAAAAGCATTACTATTTCACAGGTATATTCTCCATCTGTAAATGTTAGACAGCCATGGAAATATTTCAGTTTTTGCTGTCAGAAGTGCTTGTTTTGCGGTTCTGAACGCGCGCCGCCGCGCGCATGCGCATCAAACAGACAGTGATGATATCGATGACTAAAATATACATTTTGTTGAAATGTTTGTGGTTGGACATTTTAAACCTATAAGTAAGTGTATTTGCATGATACCACTAACTGTAAAGTGACTGTAACGGGGTAATCAAAATAGCCTTTTTACTCAAATAGTCTGTGCTTTTTTAAATTTATTTTTTTGTAAATTTAACTTTGCTTTGTTTTGTTTTGAGATCGCAATGTTACAATGTTAGAATGTAATGTGATTTTAACCCGTTTTGCACATTATATGCGCCTACATGGTTACATTCACTTTATTTATTTGTTTAACACAAATACTAAATACCGAGATATGTACCGTATACCGCAAATCAGCCAAAAAATACAGAGATATTAATTTTTGCTCATATTGCCCAGCCCTACAAGAAACGTGCATTTGGTAATATTTAGCTCGATGCGTCCTCTTGTGTCTTTTTTTTTTTTTTACTGAATTTATGCCTTTTAAATTTGAATATAATTCTAATTTTGATAATATTTTTGTATAAAATTTGAATTTAGTTTTTCCCGCCAATTTGAAAGCCCTAACCCAGACATTTAAATAACATATTTTAGACATGTAATCATGAAACCGTGATACTTTTTTTATCTAAGGTTATCATACCGTGGAAATCTCATACCGGCCCATGCCTAAATCAGATTGCATCCAGATATGCACACATTGGATTTAGGCTGACAGTCTGAACGAGGCTTTTGTGCAAAGGAAGGTTCCTTTCTTAATTCCTTCTTAAGAGAAATTGAACGGGGCCTGAAAATGCAAACTTTTGAAAATGTGTTTCAAAGTTGTTTTTTTAAAAACAATATCATTATCGGATGCATATTACGTGTTCAGTCTATAGGAAAGTGACATAGCCAACTACTGGCCTGGCATGCATAATACAGCATTTTATTAGGGATGTCCCGAGCTGATCTCAAGGATTGGGGTCGATCAAGCATTTTTTTAACTGATCGGTATCGGCTCTCCTAAATCCAGTCCGTGTTTTATGTCAGCTATCATGCTGGTGACGGGCAATAGGTGGCAGTATTTGCCAACCACCATTAAAAGGAAAAGATGCGCATGTTCTGCCGTCATTAAAACCAAAAGATGAATAAATGTGCATGTGTGACGCGCGAGAACCAGTGAGGTCTGTTCTATGCGTCACATGTTTGAGCTTTCATGTTCTGTTCATTTGATTTGCACTTTTATAATGATATCGTATCACTTTTATCTGCCGTCAGACTATCTGAGACGTCAGTCACATAACTCGTTGCTATGGCTTGGTTCTTGCTTCAGATTTAACTGGCAAACACGGTGAGCTTATACTACTTTCTAATCATATCGCCACCTTTTACCTTTATGTTGTAATTATTCCGCTTATAAAATACAAGAGGTTTACATCAGTACTCCCATATTCTCCCAATGTCTTTATACAGCATGTGCAAATATATACATAGAGAGAGTGTATCTTATGTACACCCACACATTAGGGTTGCACGATATACCGGTACTAAGATAGTATCGCGATACTAAAGCTTAAAAATACCCGCGGTGCCATTGCATTTTTTAAACGGTAGTATCGTTCATACCGTAATACCGTAATATATGTTGTATGCACGGCTGGCACACTATTTAAAATGCTGGCATGCATGTTCAAATTAATAGAAACATTGTTTGCCAAATGCCTTTTTGCTGTGCTCTGTGTAGTATGGTGTGTGTATACTTTATATCGTAATGTCTGAACGATCTGCCGCTGCTAGGATTTGCGGCTGCTCGCTCGTCTCTCTCTCTTCGTATGCGGATGCGCGCTTAACTCGCTCGTCTCTCTTCGGGTCCTGAACTCCCGCATTAACACTATCGTTGCCGGAGCAAAACAAATAACAGCAATTTCCCATTGATTATCAAGTCTGTGCGCTACAATATGGTGTTTCCTTTTGTGTTCGAATCTGAATCCGAATCGTTGGCTTGGGTGAATCACTGATTCACTAAACCATTCATAAAAACAGTCATTTGATTCGCTCGGCAGTATTCAGCCGTTTTGAAAGAATCGTTTGAATGACTCAGTGATTCAATAACGAACTGCTGCCACCTGCTGGCCGTTTTTACCAGTTTCTTTTCTAAAACTAGGCATATACATGTTTTCCAACATATTTCTACATTCAGAATTTTGTATTTAAAATACATTAATCCCATAAAATATTTTATTCAATTATAAATAATAAATACAGTCTAAATGTACAAATGCCACATCTAAATGTCACTTCATGCTGCTTCTGTGCAGTGCTAAGATGAGTTTTGTTGACATAATTTCAGGGAAAACAATAGCCAGTCATTAATTCACATTAAGTATTCAGAGAAAAATATTGTCTGTTTTAATTTATTTATTTATTCATTTTGTAGAATTAAATTTTAAACTGACAACACTGCATGGATGGTATCGTGATACTACTTGGTATCGTGATACTTCAGCTGGTATAGTATCGTACGACATTTTATGGTATCGTGACAACCCTACCACACATATACGTTTACTTTCTGCACAAACCTGTACATTTAATTGATTTTAATGTCTTTAATGTACTTGAATTGTGCATCAAACACTATAGAAAAACACTCTGTATTATCACCAAGATGGGTTTTATTGTGAATGACCTGGACATGTGCTGGTTTTGTTGTAAACCAGTATTGGTGGTTCATATTTCTTAGTCATCAACACATCTGCACTTTAACGCCTTTACGATTTACAAGCTCTTCTATTTCACGGATGGTTGCTGCTCTGACATCCGCTGTATACATGCAAGTATGTGTGTGATTGAATCATATGACGGTGGTTTAGATAAAGAAGTGAGCTTTGTCAGCTACTTCAGTTATTGAAGTAAGAAACTCAATATTCAATGACTAGGATCGGATCAGGAGCACCTGCTGTCGTGGATCCACGATTGTTTTGACAATGTTGTCGTCTGCACACTAAACTGTTCAAAATGACAAAGGAAAGACCGTTTTTAGTACACCGTTGTCGTGTAAACGTACCCTAAGCTTTGCAACGTTTCATCATGAGTTTTCCAAGGTTGACTAAAGTATTCCATATCATTAAAAAATTATATTTTCTGGTAAAAGGCATATCCCAGGCCGCCACTCATATCCGGAGGGGCCTTGGAGGCCACTGGCAAACATGAGTGGAGCTCTTAGAGACGCCACGGGGCAACAACATCTGAGCGATACCATCCAAAATAGATCTTCACACCACCTCATGCCACCGGACCTCAAAGTCATTCACACAGCAGTGCCGCGGTCACAGGGGCCAGTGTGTGTGTGTGTTAAGAGAGAGACAAACACCCACGCCAGCATGCCCTTTCCCTAGCTAAGACACAACAAAAGTACCTGAATCAAAGATATTTAGGAGCACCCGATCGGCATATTTGTGTTTGTGCTGAGGGAGCTTCAAAGGTTTCTAACGTACTTGCGTGTTTTTGCAGCGTTGAGTAATGTACCAGACATATCCTCTCATTATAACAAAGAGTGTAAATAAGAGATTCACTGTGCCGTGTAGAGAGCTGCGTTGATTATAATGACGTTTTGTGAGATTGCTAGATTAGATTATTTATTCAGCTGTCAGGTGATGTATAAATCTCAATTAAAAACATTGACCCTTATGACTGGTTTTGTGGTCCAAGGTCACGTGATTTTCAAAAGCTGAAGTGATTAAATGTATTTATTAGAATATTTTAACTAATTGCAAAAGCTGAAGAATCAAAGTCTACTGATTAATCAGTGAAATAATCGATGATTAGTCAAATAACCGTTCTAATAATCGCAGCCCTATTGTACACTATTGCCTTATTTTGCTCCATTTCATCAACGAAACCAGTTTCAGACAATCACAGCTGAACCGTTGTGCATCTCCATTCAAACACAGCGGTGTTTCGTTTATGAATGAACAGCGCTTTTAATCTAGTGAGTCAATGATTCAATTACACATTCATAAAGACAGTCAGATGCTTCGTTCCTGAATTAATCAGCCGTTCGTTTGAACGAATCAATGAAATGAATGATTCAGTGATCAAATCAGTGAATATCTTTTTCTGTTATTTAAAACATTAACCTCAACATGAATTTATGAATTGAATTTCACTCATGCAACCTCTGAGCCTCATTAAACGTCTGCAAATACACCTACGAGCCACTTTTGTGTTCTTCTGTGCCACCTCTGTAGTGCAAATGTATTTCTTAAATACCGATTTAATTTTATTTGTAACTTATTCTGTTGCTTTAATAACACTTTTAAAAAGCTTATACAAATATATATTTTTGACAAAAGATGACATTTTTAATAAAGTTAGATAAATGCCATTACAAAGGTACAAACTAAATTTCCTGTAAATCACTAAGAAGTCAAATATCATCTCGTAATAGGACGGATCATTTTGTATCAGAATTTTTGATTATTGATTAAAAGGCGCTCCTAAATTTTTGACCATGCTCCAATTTTTTTAAAATAGAAAAATTCGAGGTAAGCAAAAAAGTAAGCGTAGAGCCCTGTCTATATGAATGGCATATGATGCAAAATAATAATAAAACGCAAAACAATAACAAAAAAACAGGATCATGTTAAAATTCAGCTTTGCATCAGGAATTCATGACATTTTCAGTATATTCACATTGAAGTTGTAATAATATTTCACAATAGTAATGTTTTACTGCATTTTTAATCAAGTAAATGTAGCCTTGATGAACATAAATACACAAAAATAAAATAAAAATGTATTTACTAAACTTTTGAATGAGAGAAAAAATGATGAATTTAATCTGAAATTGTAATTCTGTTTATTATCTGTTAAATGCATCGTAAATGTGAATTATAAATAGTCTTTATATTTTCAAATGTAATAAGTCACCACCTGAGTAACAGCACAAGCAGCTTGGTTTCTAATCTGATCCACTGGCTCTCTCCTGATAGGAGACGCACAAACACTGTAGTGTTTCTCTGAGGAAATGGAGAAGGAAACCAAGCCACAAAAGTGGGAAGTTCAGCCTCAGAATAAAGGAAATTATAGAGCGTACGGTACAGGCAGGTGACTTAAACGACTTCCTCATTCCTAAACAACAACAGAACAATGTGTGCCTGTGAAAGAAGACCAGCCAACACCTGTGTAACGGCTTCCCTCCTAATCCTCGTTAATGACAAAAACTATTACAAAGCACGTTAAAGAAATGAAAAGCTGTGAGAAAAACATGCACATGCACCTTGTGTGACAACTATGAGTGCTGAATACATGTTTAAGATGCTTCACATTCAGAGTAATTTAACTAACGATTACAATTCACAGTATTTGCAAGGACAGTCCTGCTTGAGCGACCCAGCATACGGTGCCCTGCTCGAAGGCACAATAGTAGCGGAGCAGGAACTGCAGGGACAGCATTACTTGGAAATGAACCGGCAGCCTTTGTGCTTACTAATCAGATACTTAAACATTAGGCCATTACCGCAAATAGCCTGGGATAGCTGGATCCTTTCAAAAGTGCATAAACTGAGCGCTCTTTTCCACGAAGAGGATTATATCACGAATACTAAGTGAACGGATCATACTCTGAACTAATAAACATTACTAATGATCTTTCAAACAATGCACAATACAGGTAACACGTCACAATATGATTACATTTGTTAAACTTGTAGAATAATTAAATGCACAATTATTCATTGTTTATGTTAGTTCATAATACATTATGGTTTATTTAACCCACTTTACATGTTAAAAATGTGACCGATTATGCATTAGCCTAAATAACTAAAAAAGGGGATTTTTTATTGTTAACAATATTTAATGCATTAACATTGGCATATTGTATAAGTGTGTTATTGTAAAGTGTTACCAAGGTATTTTTAAATACACTTTGATTTAATGTAGAATATATTCATATTTAAAGGGGAGGTTGATCAGCTTTTTTCAAAGTCTTGATTGTGTTTAGTAATTTTTCATGCTTATTTTTTTATTTTAAATGCATTAATTTCACATATTTTACCTTTATTCTACACTGTTTCCGTTCTCGCTAAAACAGCCGGTTGAGTTCCTGCTCCATGAAGCCCCTCCCTCAGAAATACCTAATCCGGCTGAGATTGGTCAGCTGGTGATTCGCTAACCGCCTAGTGCACTTTGTCCGGAAATGTCACGCCCCCTTGCCATTACGGGTAGATGCATGTTCCAGGGGCAAGATGAAGTAAACATCAGGGTTAGTGATGCCACAAACCCAGGAAGAAGCTTGTTGTAGTCCCTACCAGCCTTTTTTGTAGTCCTTAAACAACGGTTTCTTTAAAAGAAAATATTGAACTTTGAGCGTTGTAACTTTCCAGACGTTTATGCTCTGACAGCAAAATTACACACTAATCAAAGAGAAAAAGTGAAATAGTCAACCAGACTTTTAAATGTAAATTAATTACAGATATACCCCACATTACATACGTTATTATAATTAATACAAGTACAAGTCAAGTCTCACTCGATACTTTTAAAGGTGACTAAACTGTGTTTGTAGATGAATGGAAACATTAACTATGTAATTTGTCAAAACTAGGCTAAACTGTGTACAAAGACATATTTAAACATGTTGAGTTTTCCAAGTGCCTTTATAATGTGACGCTGCTAAACATACAGCAGCTGTCAGACAAAACACTGCGTTTATTGTGTCTCATCATCGTTTCACTTCCACAGACACAAGCGACAGACGATACCTTGACCAGTGCGATACACGCAAAGGAGATTCCCTGCAGGCTAAAAAGAGACACACCTCGAAAACCTTTGGCCTAGAAAGCACAGAGCATGCGGTTATATTCTTGCAGGCTCAAAAACATCAGATACGTCGCAGCCAATCAAGCAGGACAATGTGTGGTACTGGATCTCTCTGTTTTCCAAGAGATGAACCGGCACTCGTCCTGCGAGACGCTGATATCTGTGCTTTACGCAACACTCTCCGTCTGGAAGACTTTGAGAGGTTTCTCCATATCTGTGAGACAGCTGCCCGAGGCTCAGACGGATCGCAGCAGATCTGTGTAGATGTTATGAAGCCGCTGAATGACCCTGGAGGACTTACGGATCAGATGTCACTCGGAGGCTTTCAGGAAAAGGTAACAGAAGCCACGTTCAAAGCCTTGGCTTCAACTCAGCAGGGACCGAATAGTTGGAGCACAATTACGCAAGGCTTTTAGAGCGGAGCAACAATGCAAAAGCAGGAGATGAGCTCTGCTTCGATATTTGAGGGTGATGCAAGAACTGTAAAGGTCTTACCGTGTCTCCAAGGGTCCTTCGGCTCAACCGCACCCGAGATGATGTCTTCGTCTGATGGAAAGGTCACCCTTTTGGACCCGTGCTTACTCCCGGCTCCGCTGCCTGGTGTTGTAGCCGCTGATGGGGTTTCTGAGGACACATCCTCACTACGTTCTTCCGGAGGTTGCTGTGAATGCAGTTCTATGACAGTTTCTGGTGTTGGAGAGATCTCACAATTAGAGGCACTCTCCTCACTTTGGGCCGTTGGTTCGATTTCCAAAACGCCATTTTCATCCAGACTTAAATCCACACCGATATCCATCTCACCATCATCCCCACCCCCGTCTCCAACAGAGCACTTGCTCTCTGGTGCTTCCTCAAACTTGCTTATATTCTGTTGCAGATCTCCTTCTGAACCATAAACAGGGTCGGCTGACACGGCAATGGAGCCGTTGTTTTGACTATGCGGTGCTTTGGGCTCACTCGAATCATCGTCCTTCGAATGGACGTCTTTTAACCTAGTCAGGATAGCAGTGTCCCGTTCCCCCTGATCTCCATCCCCTGGCAGGAGGCCGTCACGGGGAAGGATTTCGTCCACCGTGTGTGATTTAGTGTTGTCAGACACATTGCACAAATCTACAGCTTGCTCCTCGCAATTCATTTTCTCATTTCCAGGGAGCTGGAGCACACGCCACTGCCTGTCACGCACTAAAAACAACAGAAATCACCTACAATGCAGGTCTATCCTTGCAAACCCAGGGAGAAACAGTTCAATATCTCTTTAATAAGTGCATGGCATACTAAAAGTTCACATCATAGCTTTAAATGGTGGTCCTTAACTTACTTACACACCTCATACGGTCGCTGTTGTATTGATTTAAATGATTGCATAAGGCAATTGACTCTATCCTATGTCTTATGTATTTTCAATAGCAATCCTGTGTTCCTAACAAAGTTGTAAACACCTACAACATCTTCCAAAGTCGATCAGTATCAGTTTTATCCACATTAAAAGATAACATCTCACATGCACATCAGGTTGACAACATTATTGGGTTCTTAAGGTCCACCGTTAATACTGTTACTTTCCTCTCATCGTCTTCAAGAGTAAGTTAAGCACTGACAGATGTATTTAAATCTGAAACATTAGACTATAACACCAGGCGTGGGATGATGAAGATTATGATGATGATTAGGCTTTCTCCACTGGCCTGCTCTCCCACAGCAAGACGACTAACGTTACAGTACTAAACCCGACTCTTTAAGCCAATGGTCTAAAGTGCAATAGCATGTGTATCGCTCCAGTCGTGTATTTAAGCTGAATCCAGCTCTGTCACTTTCCGTGTCGCAGTGAACACAAATAAAAACAGGCGTCACACTCCCGAGCGCGCTCTCATCCACACAAACCGCCACAAACGGCCTCGTTTGCTCCGTGTACACTCTCTACCCCGGCCGCTCGGTGTGAATGGTGTTAAACGGATCGCCAAAACGCACAAACAGCAGCAAAAAGAGACAATTCTTGGCCCCGGTATAGCTCCAGTCCGGACCGACCGTGTGTGTGTCTGTTGACTGTTCACGGATACGTCATCACCGCGGGTTGGGAACGCGGTCA
>CM049824.1:32962095-33212095 GCA_027422435.1 Schizopygopsis pylzovi | reverse complement strand
CTCGTCCTCCCAGGATCGCTCAAGCATTTCTTGGGCTGCGGGACAAAACAGGGATAGGCCAGTCTGTCGGCTGATAACTTCCACATGTCTGTAAGGTTTTCCAATCACAAAAGCACCTCTTCTCCTTAAACCTGACAAAAGCAACAGAGGAGTTATAAAAGCCATGGACCTATTTGATCTGCGACCGAGCACCTGCGACCTGTGACCAATCAGATTGGGGAGGTGGAGGGCAAGGTACCTAAGAAGAAGGTGGAGATTGGGGAGGTGGAGGGCAAGGTACCTAAGAAGAAGGTGGAGATTGGGCAGGTGGAGGGCAAGGTACCTAAGAAGAAGGTGGAGATTGGGGAGGTGGAGGGCAAGGTACCTAAGAAGAAGGTGGAGATGGGGAGGTGGAGGGCAAGGTACCTAAGAAGAAGGTGGAGATTGGGGAGGTGGAGGGCAAGGTACCTAAGAAGAAGGTGGAGATTGGGGAGGTGGAGGGCAAGGTACCTAAGAAGAAGGTGGAGATTGGGGAGGTGGAGGGCAAGGTACCTAAGAAGAAGGTGGAGATGGGGAGGTGGAGGGCAAGGTACCTAAGAAGAAGGTGGAGATGGGGAGGTGGAGGGCAAGGTACCTAAGAAGAAGGTGGAGATGGGGAGGTGGAGGGCAAGGTACCTAAGAAGAAGGTGGAGATGGGGAGGTGGAGGGCAAGGTACCTAAGAAGAAGGTGGAGATTGGGGAGGTGGAGGGCAAGGTACCTAAGAAGAAGGTGGAGATTGGGGAGGTGGAGGGCAAGGTACCTAAGAAGAAGGTGGAGATGGGGAGGTGGAGGGCAAGGTACCTAAGAAGAAGGTGGAGATGGGGAGGTGGAGGGCAAGGTACCTAAGAAGAAGGTGGAGATGGGGAGGTGGAGGGCAAGGTACCTAAGAAGAAGGTGGAGATGGGGAGGTGGAGGGCAAGGTACCTAAGAAGAAGGTGGAGATTGGGGAGGTGGAGGGCAAGGTACCTAAGAAGAAGGTGGAGATGGGGGAAGTGGAGGTCAAGGTACCTAAGAAGAAGGTGGAGATGGGGGAGGTGGAGGGCAAGGTACCTAAGAAGAAGGTGGAGATGGGGGAGGTGGAGGGCAAGGTACCTAAGAAGAAGGTGGAGATGGGGGAGGTGGAGGGCCTTGGTGGGCAAAAGAGATTTATCTTAAAAACAAATAATTTAAATCATTTATTATAAAAACAAAATATAAAACAGTATTGTTTACATATATATTATTATTTTTTAAATCCATAAAATGAACTTTTTTAACATCATTAAAAAGCATAAGGCGTATTCATGGTGTAAAGAAAATATTTGATGGCTTTTTTTACTTCAAAAAACTTTTTACTGTTAAAAAATAAAAAAATAAAAGTTGAGCCAACCTAAAATTTGAAGGCAACCAGTGTCAGCAGATTTTTGAGTTCTCTCAACGTATTTTTGTCAGATTTTCTCAACTTTTTGTTGTATAAACATCAATATTAACCTTGTTGTTATAAACCTCAGAAATCTGCTGAAGCTGGTTGCCTTCAAATTTTAAGTTGGCTCAGCTTTCTTTTGTTTACAGTGTTGGCTACACCACCGGACCTTTTCAGAACCGTTGAAGTCAAACATTTCTCAATACCGCATGAAACCTGGAGAGTACATTTCAAGAACTTGGCGCTTGCATTTAAACCAGGTCTTTTTTAAAGATTTCTCCTCCTCATCAACTCGAGACATCCTTATTTGTCATTGACCCACATATAAACATATTTGTAAAGTGATACCCACGCTGCAGTTCGGAGACATGTTTATACGTCAGTGTAAATTCAGAGTTCAGTCAACACACACATTAATCAAATCAATCTGTCGACACACACGCACGGAAATACAAACACATGCTTCCTGTCACTTATCCCATCACACTTATCCCGCTTCCGTTTATTAATGAGCTAAAGGATGGCAGACAGGCGTTAAGCTGAAGTTTGCTCTCACCTTTCTCTCTGTGTTTACCTCTCCTCGTCCTCCCAGGATCGCTCAAGCATTTCTTGGGCTGCGGGACAAAACAGGGATAGGCCAGTCTGTCGACTGATAACTTCCACATGTCTGTAAGGTTTTCCAATCACAAAAGCACCTCTTCTCCTTAAACCCGACAAAAGCAGCAGAGGAGTTATAAAAGCCATGGACCTATTTGATCTGCGACCGAGCACCTGCGACCAGTCAGCGCAATTTCTCTTCCTTTTCCATGTCATTAGAGAACAGGCGGCCTGATCTTTCATATGTCCATCTGCACGTCCATTCTTTAAACTCTACCTGTGCAGCGTGACCTTATTTCCTCTCCAACATGTGATTCAAATGCTCTTTATCTCTTCCTACGCCCCTGAAAGACCTCGAGTATCAAGAAGGTGAATGCAAAGACTTCTCGATATGCAAGCTCGTCACATTTACCTCATTTAACGAGTTCGTTTGCCCATATAATCATTAGGTAATCGAGTAAACTTATTTGGCTTGCTGTCCGCTGATGAGGGGCTCGATGAAGCAACTTCAGCTCGAGCTCTGATATACCCCCCAGGGACTTGATAAAAGGTGATTACGAAGGGCAAGGTACCTAAGAAGAAGGTGGAGATGGGGAGGTGGAGGGCAAGGTACCTAAGAAGAAGGTGGAGATTGGGGAGGTGGAGGGCAAGGTACCTAAGATGAAGGTGGAGATTGAGGAGGTGGAGGGCAAGGTACCTAAGATGAAGGTGGAGATTGGGGAGGTGGAGGGCAAGGTACCTAAGATGAAGGTGGAGATTGAGGAGGTGGAGGGCAAGGTACCTAAGATGAAGGTGGAGATTGGGGAGGTGGAGGGCAAGGGACCTAAGAAGAAGATGGAGATTGGGGAGGGCAAAGTACCTAAGAAGGTGGAGATTGAGGAGATGGAGGGCAAGGTACCTAAGATGAAGGTGGAGATTGGGGAGGGCAAAGTACCTAAGAAGGTGGAGATTGAGGAGATGGAGGGCAAGGTACCTAAGATGAAGGTGGAGATTGGGGAGGGCAAAGTACCTAAGAAGGTGAAAATTGAGGAGATGGAGGGCAAGGTATCTAAGAAGAAGGTGGAGATTGGGGAGGTGGAGGGCAAGGTACCTAAGAAGAAGGTGGAGATTGGGGAGGTGGAGGGCAAGGTACCTAAGAAGAAGGTGGAGATTGGGGAGGTGGAGGGCAAGGTACCTAAGAAGAAGGTGGAGATTGGGAGGTGGAGGGCAAGGTACCTAAGAAGAAGGTGGAGATGGGGAGGTGGAGGGCAAGGTACCTAAGAAGAAGGTGGAGATTGGGGAGGTGGAGGGCAAGGTACCTAAGATGAAGGTGGAGATTGAGGAGGTGGAGGGCAAGGTACCTAAGATGAAGGTGGAGATTGGGGAGGTGGAGGGCAAGGGACCTAAGAAGAAGATGGAGATTGGGGAGGGCAAAGTACCTAAGAAGGTGGAGATTGAGGAGATGGAGGGCAAGGTACCTAAGATGAAGGTGGAGATTGGGGAGGGCAAAGTACCTAAGAAGGTGGAGATTGAGGAGATGGAGGGCAAGGTACCTAAGATGAAGGTGGAGATTGGGGAGGGCAAAGTACCTAAGAAGGTGAAAATTGAGGAGATGGAGGGCAAGGTATCTAAGAAGAAGGTGGAGATTGGGGAGGTGGAGGGCAAGGTACCTAAGAAGAAGGTGGAGATTGGGGAGGTGGAGGGCAAGGTACCCAAGAAGAAGGTGGAGATTGGGGAGGTGGAGGGCAAGGTACCTAAGAAGAAGGTGGAGATTGGGGAGGTGGAGGACAAGGTACCTAAGAAGAAGGTGGAGATTGGGGAGGTGGAGGGCAAGGTACCTAAGAAGAAGGTGGAGATTAGGGAGGTGGAGGGCAAGGTACCTAAGAAGAAGGTGGAGATTGGGGAGGTGGAGGGCAAGGTACCTAAGAAGAAGGTGGAGATTGGGAGGTGGAGGGCAAGGTACCTAAGAAGAAGGTGGAGATGGGGAGGTGGAGGGCAAGGTACCTAAGAAGAAGGTGGAGATTGGGGAGGTGGAGGGCAAGGTACCTAAGAAGAAGGTGGAGATTGGGGAGGTGGAGGGCAAGGTACCTAAGAAGAAGGTGGAGATGGGGGAGGTGGAGGGCAAGGTACCTAAGAAGAAGGTGGAGATTGGGGAGGTGGAGGGACTAGAGAGAGTTGAGCAGCTGCTTATATACTTTGGCTGTTGATTGAATGATTAGATGGCCTCGCTCCTCCCTAACTTACGTTTAAGAACTTCATTTACCTCATTGTTCCTGGTAACAGAGCTGAAATAATCTGACCAACAGGACAAAATGAAGCTTGAAACACTTGACGTGAGACTTTTGGATCAGTTTCATTTACATTTAGTCATTTAGTATCCAAAGAGACTTACAAATGAGGACAATAGAAGCAATCAAAACCAACAAAATAATTATAATATTCAAAAACATTCACTACCTTGTGCACATCTGCGTGCGTCTACATATGTTTAGCATTATACAGGCGTGTGTATAATTTACATCTCACATCTTGTGTAATGGTTAGTGAATATGACTGTATATTTACTAAATATTTGAAAACATTCAGAAAACAAAGCTTTTCTGATATAAACGCCAGTTTTCTTTTTAGATATGTTGCCAAGGCAGTAGATCAGGTTATAAAATGTTGTGCTGCACTACACGTGGACTGACGTTTCGTAACATGATACAGGTAATACATGTAATGAACATGTAAAATCAAATGTGAATCGTAATGCAACATTTGGTATAAACAGAACTTGAAATCTGAAATCAGGTTTGACTCTTTCTGATTGATAAAATAATGCATGCTTGATGTGTTCTGAAATGTCAGATTGCGATTCATTATTTGACTGTTAACTGGTTTCTACTATCTTCTTCTACCTGGTCTCTTTCAGGTCAGCTGTAGTCACGGTGAAGCAATACATTAACGAGAATCTTCCTGAACAAACTAATTAAATAGTATTATGAACTATTCAAATTTTTGTAAATATGGATTTCCTAGTTAAAAGTTCCCAGAACCATTTCGCTCTGCATGTTGCTTGCAAAAAAACTGATCTTACAGATGTGGAAAGCAGATTCTGTCCCTACTTTTGAGATGTGGGCAAGAGAACTGGGAAATATGTTACATTTGGAAGAACTGAGATTTATACTAAAAGATAAGTTACCCACATTCATCAAGATCTGGAAACCAATAAGACTGTTCTTACAGGCAGACTGAATATATTGGATTCATCTCTTTTAATTGAATTGTCTGGATATACGCTTATATTTGGATAGCTGTTGCTGCCGTCCATCTGGTAAAAAACTGTAAATTTACACTGATGCTCAAGTAGAACATACCTGACTGTAAAGCACTTAGTAACCTTCCTCTTTTTTGGGGGGGGGGGGGGGGGGGGGGGGGGGTAATATAAAGCCTTAATGTTCTTGTCCATGTACAGTGTTACAGCTAAAGGTGTTTGATGTTTTAATTTCCTTTTATATATTCTATCTTTGTGACATTGTATGTGAGTTGTTTCAATAAAAAAAAAAAAAAAAAAAAGTTCCCAGAAGTTTTTTTCCATGAAAGCAGGTTGTGATTGTGGTATTGTTTTCATGTTCATCTGCTCACATATACGATTGCTTGTTTCTGCATCTTCTTCACCATGTTTTGATCTGGAGATTCAGTACCCTTTCAGAAGATATGTAATAGCGCCCCTACCGCTTAACAGTGAAAACATGGAAAGCTGGAAAATTGCATCAATGGCGGGGAAAGAGTTAAAATATTAGGCAGGAATGAACCTGGTGTCCTCAAAGATTTGCGACTACAAAGCACCTGAGCTTGTAATTAAGACTTCAGAAGTGCTTTAGTCAAGTGTTTGCATGCACGTGATGAAGTTCACCTTTAACTACTCCGCTACGCCCCTTGCGTCCTCTCCCCGCTTCTTTTAAATATGAATTTCCGTCCTGGATGTGTTTGAGAGAGCTTCCTGCACCAGTCTCACTGGTTTCCCTGGGAAAGATCTGTAGGAAGCGGAGTGGAAGGAGTTGTTGTGTGTCCTGGCGCCGGAGTGCATCCAGAGAGTCGTTTAAAAACCGACGGACGGGTGGTGTCTGCTTCACTCTGTTAGTTTGCCCCTCTCCATCAGATCGCTCTCATTACCGCCATTACTCCTGCTCTTGACTCAAGTAGTTGTGCTTGTTCAGGACCTCGTCCATGGGATCTGTTGTTTGCTTTGACATCTGGGGTCCTGGAGAGAGGCTCAGTTTTGCTGTTTAAACCTCTTTCTCTCACGGGTAATATGTCAGATTTGTCATCTAATAGCACCTGTAATAAGTCTGAATTACTACTTGCATATGCCGCTCTAATAAAGGACCCATAGGCATACTTGTGAAACATTAAGGCCTATAATTATGTCTGTCTGCACACTCTGCCTTTTTCATCATATACTGTATCAATGCTTTGGATGAAAACTTGTGTAGGTCACATTTCTCCTCAAAAACAATGGAGAAAACTAGCAATTATTTTAACATTTCCATCATAAAACCATTTTCACTGCTCTTTACTTTCATGATAATTAAGCCTATTTCCCTCTCCGATTATCATTACTTTAAGGCATACTGAGAAAATCAGTATGAAAGACATACTGAGAAAATCAGTATGAAAAAAAAAAAAAAAATGAATTTTTTTTTTCATTCTCATTATTGTTGATACATCATTTCTGTAATGTGTTGCAGTACTTAAATACAATACTTTATATTCATTAGCATGCAAATACAGTAGAGAAAATTATACTATGCTGCATAAATATATATATATATAAAATAAACTGACATGGAGTGTTCAGGTTGAAAATGTCTGCATTAGGGTCCAACAGCGTTTGTATTTTCTTCGTAGGTTGAGGGTATTTGGTGTTAACCAAAAAGTGTTGCTTCTCTTTTATCATGCTGTAATCGAGAGCATTTTTCGATACGGCATATCAGCCTGGTTTGGCAATCTTAGTGTACACTTGAAAGCCCAGATTACACGGCTAACACAGAGAGCCATGAAAATTATGGGAGTTAAGCCGCATCCCACACCTCAGGCTCTTTTTGAAGAAACAGTTACTAGACAGGCTCAAAAAATTATTTCAGATCCCACTCATGTCCTTCACTCTGAGTACCAACTTCTTCCCTCGGAAGACGCTTCAGAGTTCCTAAGTGCAGGCTTAACCGTTTTAAGAACTCCTTTGTCCCACTGTCCATTAAAGCATTGAATGACAAGTTAGCTAAAGGTCAACATATGTAATGTATGTGTATGTGTATGTGTATGTGTATGTATGTATATATGTATGTGCATGTATGTGTATATATATGTATATATATATACGCATGTGTATGTGTGTGTGTATATATATATAGATTGAATATAGACATGTATTTTCCCCATCTGGTGTGCAAATATATATAGACATGATGATTAAAGGGGTGTTGCACAAAAGGTAGGGTGTAGTTTAGTTGTTCACTGTATATTGTGGGGAGGGCAGAGAGGGGTCGCTGTGTCATATGTATGTAGTATGTTATTTGTGTAGAACAGCAGATAACGTATTGTATGTGTCCAACACAAATTTCCTTCGGGACAATAAAGTTAATCTTATCTTATCTTATCTTATCTTATCTTATACTGTATATATATATGCATTTTTTTACATAAATTAAAATGCTTAAAATATGTTTAATTGTCAGTAAATTAACAGCTCAATATTCATTCATGAACTTAATTGTAAAAAAACAGGCTTTGTTTTATATATGCAAAATAAAACGTATAATCTATTTCATTTGATTTTAGGGTGAAATGTCATTATTCTGACATTATTCATTAAAGACTCAGATCTGTGAATCAGTTTTTGAATCTATTTATTTACATGAACCGTTAAAATAAACCAATTCAAGAATGAACCAGATTTTTCTGTGCTAAAATAGGAAGACTCGGGTGAACTGATTATCTAGACACTATTGAATTTCGAACACTAAAGTTAAATATAAGAGGAACTGGCGTTTAAGATGAATCGGTGCACTTATAAGTTTGCGATCCGCCGTGAAGCATCAAGAAGAAGAAGATGAATCGTTCACTAATGAATCAAACGTTCCAATACTGCGTGGAAGAGACTAATTATATTGCGAGAGCGCAGTTTATTATTATCCCCTCAACTCACTCGACGTAAGATTGCGTGCTCATTATGTATCATTAAAACAGCGAGTTACAGAGCTTATCGTGCTAAACCGCCACTGTTTTGGAAAATACGTTTGTTACTGGAAAAGCTACGCAAACTTGTAAACAGTTTAACCATTGTTAAACTTCTTGTATAGCATCACATTTTCACAGTAAGCCTAATTATACCGTGTTTCTGCAGCCATAGCAGCAACAAGTACGGTGATTCAAGACGATGACAGATTTTTGACGTTGTCTTGAACCCAGAGCAGCTTTTTCTCATTTAGTTCCAGGTTTACACATGTGCTGCTTAACAAAAGTCAGACTTGGACAACTTGACTGCAATTATAAAGCTACAGTTTATGAATCTGAGGGCAGTCCAGTCCAAATAAAGCACAAAATGGACTCTGGCTCTACCAATGGGATAGTGGGAATATAACTCGGGCCGTGCTTGGGGACAAAAGCAGTGTTTCTGTTTATTTGCGTTTTGGACACAATGTGCATGGCAGCATAATTGCTGAGGATCCTCTCAGAGGTGGTCCGGCATGATTTGAGATGAAGGTAGGGCTGATTTTAGTGGTTTGGTGATATTTGTGAAACCTCTGCTGTTTACCGTCGTAATTCAGCCATTTCTGAGCAGTGGGTCTCAAAGTACAGGCCTTGCATCCGTGCGTGTCAGTTTCACAATAACATTCAGCCTGACCCGAATCTGCTGATAGCGTGAGAACTTCAGATATACGTAAGTGTGTGTGTGAGCGACACGGAGCATGTGTGTTGTTGTGAGTGTGTTTGTGTGTGGGATGGTGAGCTGGGTTTGGCCAGTAAGGATGTATTACGACTTAGCACGTTTGGTTTTCTCATTCTGGCAGTGAACGGCGTGTCATTTATCTTATTGTACTATAACCATGGCCAAAAACAGAAGGGAACATACTGATTTCTGACTCTTGACCTTGTGAGACTTCAGGCCTTCCACTGAACATCTGCCAGGCCGTCTGAATCAAAAGATTATTAATCTGTGGCAGTTTGCTGACGTGAGATGTCCAGGTTATGGACTAAAATAAAACCTTGTGGTTTGATAAGCCAACACTGAAAAAAATTAAAGCTTTTGCAGGTTTTGCTCTAAGTAGGCTACATTCACACATGTAATTGAATCAAATCCACTGTCTGAGTTAAGTGCAGTTACCAAGCACACACGTTTGATTTAGCTCATTTTAGGGCAAGTTTTTACTCTATATAAATGTTAATTGAATGAAGCAAAAACACTATAACACCATCTTTCAGCCCAACCACAAGCTCTGCTCTTCAGCACAACGCTAACCACAAAAACATCAACAAGAGAAATGTCCAACACTAAACAATATCAGGTCTTTGCCCTTACTAAAAATGCATAAACTGACACTTAAATTCAACATTTACTCTCCCAATTCAGTCCTACATAACATATGAAGTTCAGTGTTTCAGGTAATGCAACAAAACGAATTGACTTAACTTCAACTTTAGTACATATTTGAGTAGATTAAATGTAATATGTGATTAAAATGTTAAGCAGCTGTGTTGCTATAGCTCATTTTAATTAAGCAAATTGAACAAATTTGATTTCCAATGTAGAATAGTCAGTTGTCATATTGTTAAAGGGACAATTCCCCCCCCACCCCAAAAAAAAAATAAAACTACAACCCACCAACACCCGTCATAATTTTCCACAGAGGAATAAAAATATCCTGAGCACTATTTCTCTATATTTAAATGATTGCGGGCTTTAAAATGATGACAGAGTGGTCAAATGTAATCAAAAATGGCACTTTTAGATGTGTTGCAATGTCATTTGATGTCTTCGACTTTAAATCTGATGTGACACATTTAAAGGCAACTTATTTGATTCAAAGGCTA
The DNA here is from genome assembly GCA_027422435.1 of Schizopygopsis pylzovi. NCBI lineage: Eukaryota > Metazoa > Chordata > Actinopteri > Cypriniformes > Cyprinidae > Schizopygopsis > Schizopygopsis pylzovi. The sequence goes on along the minus strand of CM049824.1, from coordinate 33,202,022 downwards.
TAAAGGAGGGGAAGATGATTAGTAAGTGATGGCATAGATTTCTATCTGTTTCTCACTCAAAGCGAATGTCTTGAAAACACCTGGAATATAGTGTACAGGTCATGTGGACTGCTGTTATGGTACGTTTATGGTGATTTTTCATCATTTCAGAGCCCTGGCCTCTATTCACTGTCATTTGTAAAAGAACCGAGATTCTTCAAAATGTCCCTTTTATGTTTAACAGGTTTAGAACAACATAATGGTGAATAAATTACATTTTTGGTAAATATGGCAGCAATTGCATTGGATTTGCCATTAATATCTATTTAACACTTGCCATTAAACTGTCATGCAGAAATTCAAGGTGATGTAATTTCCATTCTGATAGCGCAAGGTAGGTCTATTTTATTATTTTAGGTATTTTGTTTTTATGCAGCTGTTAAACTTGATACATTGGCACGAGATCCCTCTCATGTGACACAAAACACATCCACCTAGTAAAATTAAAACTCCATAATAACCTTTTTATGACCGACACCGCTGACCTGCTCCAATGTCAGCACAGTTAAATCATGTGATACTTATTGCTTTTTATTTTGAACCAGTGCCACATCACAACCTGGGGAGGCTCTTTATAAAGTTCATTTGATGCATGGCTGGCCCATTACAGTGCTAGAGCTCCACCGAGTGCCTTTTTACAGCTGCGAATTGAGAATTATTCAGAAAACTCTCCCTAATATCATTTACGTCCAGACTCAAGTCCATTCTTGCAGTAATACAAGTGACCTACTGTGGCAGTATTGTAAGTGCACTAGAGGTCTGCACGGGCTCAAAACTGAAGCCCGAACCCGGCCCGTACCCGAGATTGTCTGACCCGACCCGAGCGGCACAGTTAAATTTAGAGCCCGAACCCGACCCGAAATCCCCCCCCCCGCCCCACAACGAATAACAAAAAAAAAAGGAAAAAGGTTGCATTTCACGATTGCATGCAAAGAAACGGATTAATCAAGGCTCTGCCATTTCACAAACATTTACCAGTTATGAAAGTTTGTGAACATCAGGTGCAGCGGTCGCATACATTCTGCCGAGTTTATGAATTTTGATTTTCAGTTGAGGCTCGTTAGCATTCTGTCTACTTTAAATCAGACATAAGATCTTAAATAAGATTGTATTTATTTGAATGAATTAATCATTTATTTGACAGAGAGAGAGAGAGAGAGAGAGAGAGACCGACCGAGCGAGCGAGCGAGAGAGAGAAAGTTGCGCGTGCATGTGAACCTGCTTCTGCGCGTCTCTCTCTACAAGCAATGAGGCTTAGTTACTTCAAAAACAGCGATTTTGCGCCTCATTGCAGATAAATATAATGTTGTGACTTGCGAGTCAGTAGCCTGTCGAAGCTATTTTACTAATAAAAGTTTCCGTGCTGTTTGTGCGCGATCTCTGATATGTGTGTGCGTGCATCTATGAAAGCAGCGAAGCCTCTGCATATAGTTTTGATTTAGCTACAAACCCGAACCCGACCCGAGCCCGAAGCTATCCATTAAACATTAACCCGAAACCCGACCCGAAACCCGACAGTATTTCGGGACCCGCGGGTTCGGGTCGGGTAGCAGACCTCTAAAGTGCACACCTTGATCAACCAGTGTAATGCACATAATGTTATTATTTTACTGTATCTATTACTGTTGTTTTTGTTCATTCTTTGGTTTACGGGTTCTTCATCCTTTTGCATTTGTAAAGATGCACTGGCCTGAAAATGTTAAATGTTTTTACTTCTGTGACAGTGAACACCGTTATTATTTCAGTGCGAGAGGGATTGTCTTATTGAGCTCGACTCTCATTACTATCATTAAACAGTGATGTTTGATAAAGGTTGAAACAACACTGGGAGGTCTGTGTTTGTTTCTTACCTCTCACGGTAGTTTTGAGTGGCTTGCATGAGGTTCTGTGTTGAACTCAATCTACTGCATATTTGCAAAGAAATCAAGTGGGAGAAGAAAAGATGCATCCCACATACGTTTTCCACTGACAATTATATTTTTGCTGACTTTGCACGTTCACTGTCATGTTTTGCTACCCAAACATTTTCACTATTATTATAATTCTTTGAATGTAGCCACATCTTTGGAAATAATTCACCTGAGATGCTCTCATCTCTAAGTGCTGCTGTGCAAACTAGAATAGGGTGAGAAAATAATACGTTAGAAAATATATTGATGTTGGATGTCAGTACTGGAAATAGCTGCAGAAGGAAGTGAAGGATAGTACTGTACTTCCAGAAGAAATCTGAATATGTTCCCCGTTTTGTTTTAATACAGTATGTTTTAATAAGAAGAACAATGTTAAATCAAAACATGGCCCCGTATGACACCTTTTGTTAAGAGAAATAGATTAAAAGCTATGCATTTGGTCAAGTTTTAAGTCACATAACTTGTTGATTTGGTGTTTTTTAGATGATTTCTATGTGGTTGCACCTTGCCATGGTTAACATTTGGTTCAGTAACATCCAAGGAGGTTTGTAGCAGCTGGAGAAATCAATGACTTTGAACCCAATGAGTTTGGCATAAACACCATTGACAGATTCTTCAGGGGCAACAGATAAACAACCCGAGAGCATGAACGCTTATCCACATCCAAGTCCATTTCAAGGCTTCTGAAAAAACTCATCTACAATATGTATCTCAATGCAAATAATGACATTGTTCCATTAGGATGGTCTTCAAAGGAGAAAGACATTTTTTAACAGCATGATAGTGTAGTTACGGTATCCACCAGCAGAGGATAAATCACATGCAATACGCCCACGAAGAAATTCTGAGGTCTTAATGTTCCTAATCACCGAATTTTAAATAGTCTCCAAAGGCACAACAAGCAAGATAAATTTGGTGGCGAAAGAGGTCATGAAATGAGATGTTAAGAGGAATTTGCTAGTGTCAGATTCTACAAACAGAGGAGTTGATTTGGTTTTGCGTGGGCTTCACAGATCAGCACCTCTCTTTGGGAAGAATAATGAAGCCTACTGGGTGTTGTGAGGATGTATATCATCCCTGTGGTGCTTTTTTTGCTTGCTTCTTAGTCAATGGTCTGTTTCACGCAGGACAGGTAGGCTTAATAGTGATTATGAGAATGGACTCATAAACCCCGGTCCCAGCTGACGTCTCCTTCTGGACTGGGTGTGTGTATGTTGTAGTGTATATGTGTGTGGGGTGTGGGATAATGTTGTCTTTCACACTGCAGGAAGAGTTTTGAGCTGTGGGAGGAAAAGGCATTTAAAGACTAACACACATGTCCATGTCCCTTTGCTGATTTTCCTGGATGAGCATCATAGGACTGCACATTATCACTTCTTTAAAATCCCTCTCGGACTTGGCAGACACTCTTGGGATGAGAATGGGAATTTTCGACAATAACAGCTCACTGGACTTGTAGTTTTAAAGCATGTGAGGCTAAATGTAGTGCTTCAAAGGCTTACATGTGTTTGTCCTTTTGATTTAATCTGTCATGATATTCCCTTTCGACATCCAAAACTCAAGGTTCAAAAGCCTCGGTGGTCCTCTTTCTGGTAACCCAGCCTAGACGTGAGTTGAACAGTGTGAATACAAAGGTGTTATGTGTAAATAAAGTTTATATTCTTCATATTTCGGAGATGTTGCCAAACCATCGTCTTCCTTTGAAAGTGGCGCGACGGCAGACGCTAGAAGCCTCTTAATGTGTTTTACGATTCAGAGCGGCCGACGACGGATGGAGAGACTGGGGAAATAAACAGGCGCAATGAGAGGAAAACAGATCAGAGCCGGGAAAGGGGCTGAAGAATTACGAGATGGAGGGGTAATCTGTCGTGAAGCTGGAGTTTGGGCTGGACGACTTCACAGATGTTTTAAAGTGCTAATCTAATCTCTCTGCCAGGCCTCTTCTTCTTAACTCCTTCCTCCTCCTCCTGTCTTTCGCTTGGCTTTTCTGGAAAGAATGGAATACACTTTAATGCTTCTCAGGAGCATCATGTACTGTGCAAGGTAATCGGTTGCAGTTATTCATCTGCCTGTTAGCGGCCATGTTTTCGAGAAGGGGACATGTGCAAATGTAATGAGGCCCTTTTCTCTTGGAAAGGATGTAAAATAGGAAAAAACGCTTGTAGAAAACCCGGAGCTGACTTAAAACAAGTGGAGAACAGAGAGGAGGTGAGGGGAAAAGGGAAGGATGAGGTTTTTTAGGTAATGTCACCCTTGGTGACCATCTTTCATATTCGATGAACTCTCTTTTTTTCTCAGATAGTCATTTTATTCATTGAACAGCTCTCATTTACTCAATCGTTTTGCTTCTTTCACGACCATAATTCCATAGTTATGGACGTGATAAAATACCAACAAGGATCTCGTTGTGTTCCTGCTGTAAAAAGTAAAAACCCCACATATATCCGAAATTATACTCTACTTTAGTGGAAAAACTCTGGCCTACTGCTCTTCCTCTTCCCGTTTTCACCCCCTCTTTTTCACTGGCGGGGAATGAGGAGTCTTTGTAATACAGTAGCCACGTTGAAATATTGTGACAGCTCCCCCCAGATACATAAGAAAGCGCTTGTTCAGGGAACAATTCTTAATGCAATGATTTTAGTGAAATCAAATTGGGCTTGTTGTTTAACCTTAGCCCGAGACCACCCAGCCAGAACTGGCTAGGACATTCCTCACATCAATTGTTCATTTAGGATGAGTGGTTATTAGGGAAATAATGCGATTAGTGTTCCTGTTAATTAAATTAATTACATTTGAAATGCTTAAAATGGCTCTAAATTAAGATCTACAAAACATCAACTGATTTTGAGCAGAATTTTGACCACTCCAAAAGAGCAGTATACTCTCTCTTTACCTTTTTTAGTCACTGTAATCCTGATTTTATTTTTTTCTCATTGAGCACAAATCAATCCTGCATTTTTTTCAATTGAGCATAAACCAAACAAATTGTCAAAGTGTACACAGAGCTGTTTATCTGTTTCAATATAATGTCAAAAAGATGTAGTAATCCTTATTGTAGGTTGCTTTTATTTTCTTTAAGAACCAATCCCAAATTATATGGGTGGCTGCACTGCATGTTTAAATTGAGTGCCATTATCATCAAAGAGCAGGGAGAGGTGGTGCTTTGAATATCGTCTTAAAAAACTTGGAGCCTTGAAGTCAAAAAGGTTGAGAACCACTGGTCTGTTTAATGATTTGTCTGCCACAATGATGCAATGTCTTTGAATTATCTTCATTTGGGTTTTGACTTTTTTTTTAAATTACAGTTGATTAATTGCACGTAATTCAATTAATTAATCAAACTATCATGCAATTCATTTAATTGACAGTCCTAGTTATTATAAACGATTGAGCGGCTTATCTCCGGACATTTCAGCTTGTTAATTTTGTGAAAGGTTTTACAACAGCATAAACTCATTAGTCACTCTTTATTTGGCATGTCATGAAAACTGTCTTAAAATAGGTATACTCGTATGCTGTTGACAGATAGTGCTATAATGAGAAGACCTGCTGTGCCGCTTGGAGGACTCTCTGTTTCTGTTTACCGGGCTGATGTACTAGGCACTGTTGCTATTGACCCTCGCTCCTGTCTAGTCCTTGTAGCACTTTGTATGTGAAAGTCATAAAACACACTCTATGATGATTCTATCCTGGCAACCAGCCTCCCACCTTTCCTGCCTGCTGCTCTTCTGTGGGCTTCATCTGAGGAGTAAACAGCCGAACAGCTGTCTTAACTTCTCTTCCTTCCGTTTTTTTTCCATTTCCAACTCTCTCTCTTTCCCCCTCTTCCCTTTCTTCATTCCTCGCTTTTCTTGTCCTCTCATGTTGGCCAACAGACTCTCAGTCATGCTGCGTTTCAGTATTCCTGCATGCTATATTAAAGGGGCTATATTATTCATGGCTATAGTATTTATTTTTTTTCCCTGAAGATCTCTTGTAATTATAGTCAAGGTTTTACCTTGGTTTATTTTGACTGAAAACCTGAACCAAATTATGGTTTTGCACCCTCTGTCTGGCCCTGAACTGACCGCCAGTGCCACGGTTTCTACAGTACATTCTACTTAGGCTTTCAATGCTTTTAAGATATGCTGCCCAGGCTGTGGTGTTACTGTATCATTAAGATGTATATATGTTTGTTTTATGCAGTCTGTGTTTTGGATTGACAACCATGTTTACTAATGCTGTAGGTTGGACTCAAACTGGGACTTTCGAAAACTGATTACTCTAGAATAGTCCCAAACAGGAAAGACGATCTGTTGTGCTCTCTCATAGGTGTATTCACACCTGTCTTGTTTGGTTTGATTGAATCGAACTCAAGTTCGTTTCCCCCTTTGGTGCGGATCTTTAGAGCAGGTGTGAATACAGCAATCGCATTCGAGTGCTGACCAAAAACCTGTACCCAGCTGAAGAGGTGGTCTCGGTCCGCTTCCAAACAAACTCTGGTACGGCTGAATGGATGAACCAATGAATGGATGACCTTAAGCACACGTGTCGTTTTGTTTACAATTTCTGGTTCACTTGCAAAAAGAGCAGTGTGAAAGTGAACCACACCAAAAAACAAAAAAACAAATCAACATTGTATTTGGTCCAAATTTGTACAAAGTGATCTAACGGTGAACTTGACCGCAAGTGAACTAGTGGACTTTCCTGGTGTGAATACACCATCAGAAATAAAAGTATGATAGATGTCATTTGGGCAGTACCTTTTCAGAAGGTACACCTTTGTACCTTTGATTGAATAACCTCCATAGTAGTTGACCCTATATGGTGGACCATGCTCCTGAATACCAAATAGCTGATATAGTGATATATTCACTTGATGACAAGGTTGTGTACGGTGGCCGAAGGAGTTCAACGTGCTGCAAATGATAAAACACAGGCAAATAGAAAAAAACACCTGCAAATTAAGAAAACATCATCAATTTTACAACACAAGCTCTGCAAATGCTCACAGCTCAAACAAATAAAGAAACATGCATTTCAAGAACAGAAATGTGCTGCAAATACAACACAAACAAAAACAGATATGTGCCTCAAATATAAAAATATAACATAGTTCATTTTATTTTTTTTAAAGCAATTTTGTTGAAGTTTGTGCTACTTGCACATTTCTGTATTTGGTTGGGTTGTGAGTAATTGCAGTGCATTTTTTGTGTTGTGAGTATTTATTAGCACATGTGCTTTCGAACTGATGAAGATATTTTCTACATTTTCTGGTGCTTTTTCAATTTGCATGTGTTTTCTGAAGTTGCAGCATGTTGTGCTCTCTCGCCTACCATAGTTGTGGCATCATAGCCATGTCAAATTCTAACTAAGCAGTGTAGTTTCCGTAATAGTCAGGGTGAACTATAGAGGAAGCTTTTCAATGTGTTGTTCTAGTATGTCTGCATAAACCTAATTTTCCAATAGACCACATAAAATCATGTTTTCAGTACTTTGACCTCACTGTGTTTGCACAAAAGCAGGTGAGTAGGTATGTGAACCCCAGGAGCACATTGAGTCATTGTAATTCATCTTGGTTGCTTTTTATTGCTTTTCCACAGATAATTCCTGAGAGGCTACAGGAGCCATCGAGGACTTGTACATGAGATCTAGGCAGGCAGACACAACAACTGAGTCAACACAGGCTGAGCACAGGGTACCTGTAAAAGTTGAGCTCAGATCTACCTGAGCCAACCTCCTGGTCTAATGTTTTGGTGATATATCTCCCATAGCATCCACTCGAAGCAGGGCACTGGCCGAGCTACACGTAGTCTGGCAGACGGACCTTGGAGAGAGGGAGAGAGAAGGCAAAAGTGAGGAGGAGCAACGAATGTGAATTCCAGCCGAGCGGGATAGCATCCGCATCGCGAGACACCTGTAAAAACATCATTTTTCATCTCGGGCTGTGGGGGAAGGAGCAGACTGAAAATGGAAGAGAGAAAGAGAGGAAGGATTTTTGGTTGGTCCACGTGTACATGTGTGTGATTACCTTCACTACCTTTAAGTCCTTGTCCAAGTTCTTGCTTTAGGTTTCCATTGCCCACAAAGCCATACTCTGCCCAGCCAACTTGTTAGGTTCTGGGGTTGCAGGTTTACCAGCTTACCAATTAGCTTGAAGCTTATTCAGACATATTGTGGGGGTACCAGTGTTCCATGACGGGGATCAGTGACCAGCACATGTTTTCCCAGGGGTGTCCAAATTATGCTCCTGGAGGCTCATCTTCCTGCAGAGTTTAGTTCCAACCTGGAAGTTTCTCATTATCCTGAAGACCTTGATTAGGTGGTTCAGGTGTGTTTAATTAGGACTGTAGCCAAACTCAGCAGTCAGGGCAGTGTCTCCATACTCTGCTCCTGCAGGCACAGCAACAGTACACATTTTCAGACTCTTCCTACTGATGCACACCTGATTCAACTCCTCTGCTTTTTCATAGAGACTCCAAGACTTAAAATAGATGGGTCAGATAAAGAAGACATTCTTTTTCAAGGTTGGGGAAACACTGGTTTAAGGTACAGCTTGTTATCTCCCCACCTACACCATCTCTAATCTATGTTTCAATTATCTTGCTTATGTCAGCTATACTACCAATCAAAGCCTCAAGTTTGTGAGTTTTGAATTATTTAACCAACATTCTCAGCTAATTTGAGAGATGCTCACCTTTCCAGGTGGGAATATCCCTGGTACATACACGTATTTGTAACGAAAATATTTGGTACAGGACTTATTTTTTTCAGGAAATTCAGACAATACATGCTGTTATGTTGTGGTATAAACGTCTCAGTTACTAGATTTAATGCAAAATAAACATGAATGAACATCTCATGTAATCGCCCAAATCAGTGTTTCAATTGTGGAAAGACAACAATAAAACAGCTTGTGTACAGAAACAAACAGAACAAGTTTTGGTGATAACTAAGCGAATATTTAATTACTGTAATACTGATTTCTCACTAGAAATATCATCAGAAGTGCAAAAAGTTCATAAATGTACATTTACTTACAAATTGACCACCAAATGCAACTTTCAGATGCCAACTTTATTTTATTTTTGCTCAACAATCATGGAATTGAATGCACAGGATTGTGGGATATCAAATACAGTAAAAGATACATCTGTGCTGCCTTCAAAAATCAACCAGATGAAGGTATCTCAGGAGACAGGAAGTGAAGCTAACATTGGATTTGAATGTGCCTTGCTGCCTTCCTACCTTGAAATGTGTCCTTCGAAGGCAGCATTTTCCAGTTTTCAGACGCAGTCGGAAGATCTTGATTAGCTGGTTCAGATGTGTTTATTTAGGGATGGAGCTAAACCAGAGATTGTCTTACTATTGGGAGATGAGACAGTCTGTTTTAATTACCACTGAAAAAAGCATAACGGACAGCCTGGATTACGTGAGGCACCTCAGCTAATCATACAATGACCTCTGGTCTCCTTCCCTGCGCACCGCCAATACATACCTGTGGCCTCAGCATTAGCATTACCCGCTGTGATTTTTTACTTAAAGGTTGCATGCTTGCTTTCCAAGGGCTTTGGCTAAACTCTGCAGGTCAGTGGCCCTCCAGAAACAAGATTTGACACCCCTGTAATGGCGCTTTTCCACTGCATGGTACGGTACGGTTCGGCACGGCTCGGTACGGTACGGTACGGCTCAGTTCGGGTCGGTTTGCATTTCCACCGCAGTTTAGTACCGCTATAGAGTGGGCGGGATTATTCACGCGTCGTTATAATTGCGCCGCCTCTACTGCCGTGACATCATCGTAAACGCGCCACAAACAAACTCACAACAAAGAAAGGAGACGGAATAGTGTTCTTCACTCTCGGCATGTGGATGTTTTTAACAGCAATGGAGAGGTCTATGAGAATGCTTGGGATTTACCCCCAGCAGCAGAGACTGTGGTGGCAGTGACACGGGTTGTAGAGGAGGAGAGCAGGGATGTTCGTGCAGGTGTGCTGCGTTACTTGATTAGTTAACTATTCATGCAGCGTGTTCTGTAAAGTGAATTATCAATAAACTTTTGAATATTTCAAAATGTACAATGTATGCCTTGTTTTTTTTTGTTTATGTGATGATTTTTATAATCGCGGCATTAATCATTTGTCTTTTTCAAGAGGTTCATTACGTGCTCATACAATGATACATATTTAATATAGTCTGGAGGTACACTTATTCGATCAGATTGTTTTTAATTGAAGCAAAACACAGATACAGAGGTAAAAATATAAACAGAAAACATACTCTGTAAATATAGCAAGTTCAAAAGTAACGTTATACATAAGGCTTTTTCCTTCGGCGTCGTGCCATCAAGCTCTCGCTGGATCCGCTCCTCGGCTATCAACGAGAGGAACGTCTGAACTTCCTCAACAGACAACGACACTGCTATTTTGTGGTTGATGCAAAAATGTGCGTTTGTTAAACAGAGGTTGCGTCCGATCCTTCGCTGGCTGTGCTGATTTAAATCTAGCGGGTAGGACTGTAGAGGAGGGTCTCGTGTCGCAAGTTCAGTGACGCAGTAATGACGATTTTCTCAGGCCAATCAGTGATCAGCAGAGTTTCACGTCACGTTTTGGTAACGGTACCGGCTCGCATGGAACCTCGACCGAAGTGGTACTAAAAAAGTATCAGGTACCAGGTACAGTACCCAGTGGAAAACCCCCCAAAAGTGAACCGTACCGTACCGTACCGTGCCGTACCATGCAGTGGAAAAGCGCCATAAGTGAACACACAGAAACAAACACAATGTTTCTCCAAGTTCTTCATATGAAAAAGAAAAATATATGAAGTTATTATGAACCAGATGTAATAGAGTAACATTACATAGACTACTTAGAGTTATGTAGACCTTTGGTGTCATTTGAAATGTGGTAATTAACTAAATTGAATTGCTAAATGAGAGAGCTATGACTCCTGTCAGCTAAAATGGTTGGCAATAAATGTAGTCTGACCTACACTTGGAAAGTGAAGAGGATGGCCTTTGATGAAATAAATGAGAACATCGCCTCTGCAAAAGGTTGAAAATGAACACCTCACACCTATTAATTCTGTTCATAACCTTTAAATGCATATCCAGGCCAATTGTGGTTTTGACACGTTGCAGACTACTTGCATACTATGAGTGGAAAGGTGGGACTAAATGGAGGAAAAGATGTCTGGCTAGTTTTTCAACTTGTCGTTCATGGGGGACCCAATGGACACCTTTCAGAGTTGATTTACCATAGATCTCAAACAGAATGTCAAGAGACCTTTTCACACTTTTTCAAACCTTTAACATGCACATCCTCACACAGGGTGAGAGAACTCACCCACAAAATGCAGTTTTCTTTTTAAGTTTGCAGACCAGTGAGATATAAACTTTGTAGGCTGGTGTCTGGAATTTCTTGATGAAGATGTGTATCGTTTTAGGCTAGAATAGTTTTGAGGCCAAAATCTTAGTTGGTAGTTAATTCTGTGTTTTCTTGTGGCTGTTGGTGTGAATAAACTTATCATTGAGTAGCCTAACACTGCAAAAAATGCTTTTCTTGCTTAGATAATTTGTCTTGTTTCCAGCCAAAATATCTAGAAATTCTTAAATTGAGGAGGATTTTTGCTTATCTAGAAAATGATCAGCTGATGATGAACTGACTGCTGTACCAATTTTTGCACTAGTTTTTGTATTTGTTGGTCTTACGTCTAAAAAACTTTTCTGCTTTTTCATCCGTACAAGTACTAATCATCCCGTTGTCTCTGCTGGTAAAGCCCAATGATAAGAATGTTCCATTGTCTAATTTTCACTTCGCGAATATTCTCTTTGACGTTTAGTGAAACATCACTGGTCACTTTATTCCAGCTTGGTGAAATACATTAAGAGTATCACACCATACATAATTAACAAACGTTTCATAGAAAACTGTGTACACCATTCAGATCACTCTTCAGATCACAAAAACACAATTTATTACTTAATGTGTAATATTTGTTTACGTTAGCATGAAACTACTGAATGCAGCTTTAAACATAACAGAACGTTTTATCATTTCATTTCATATCCTGTTCTGTTCTTTTCAAACAGTACTACTTTGTGAAGCTGGAGTGTATGTCTAGACACGTGAAGACTTCAAGCACAACTGTTTGAATGCTAGCAGCTTCATTCTGTTTCTCTTGACTTATTATGCTGAGGTCTCATCACTGTCTGTGGGTGCCTGAGTAATCAGCAGCTTTTGTTTAGAGTAGACATGAAAAGAGCGATCGCTTAATCACAGCGGGCTAATTTTTAAGAGGACTAATTAGGCTATTATAAATTGGGTGTTGACAATTGAGTTTATCAAAGATTTTTAGGGTGGCAGAGATGAAAGACAAACAGGGTGTATAATTGGCTGTAGGTAGAAAGCATTAAGTGCACATAAATTAATGAATGCCATTGAAATTAATTGTATTTTATGAACATAACCAATGCTTTCCCATGGGTGCTGTATGGACCTCGTTGTTGATTTATGGTTGTGGGAATGTGCTGTATACATGTGAATATGTCAAGGCCACTGCAGTCAGTTCATAGGCCAACCCGACCCTCACACCTGGCAAGATAAGCTCTGTTTGTGATGGCAAACAGAGATTTGGGGATGAGAAAGAAGACATCACAGGTCAAAGGTCATTTTCCTATAAGTATGTGGCTTTAGTGTTACGTTTAAGATGTTTCATGTAGTCTTCCACATATTCCTTTTGATGATGTGGAAATTTTGACATCTATTTAAATTCAAAATATAAGTTTGATTTGGACCTCTCTCTCTCTCTCTCTCTCTCTCTCTCTCTGTCTCTCTCTCACACACACACACACACTGTAGAAGATAGATGTAACACTAATGAGCTATCTGTATTGTAATTTTCAATCTTTGTCTTTTCAGTCTCCAAAGGCTTAAGGAACTGAGAATACTGAAGCTCCTCTCATTTACCATGAGATGAATGAACATCAAGACCGCTGCGGACTGGGTCCAAGATCCTTAGCAGGATGAAAAACAGATGTTGAGAAAGAATCTATAATGAGGGCTGATGAACTTATGCAGACATTTTACAGTGTGTGAGAAGTCTCTTCCTATCACTTCAGATCCCTTCGACCAGATAACTTTCTCTCTACATTTTTACTTCCATACTGAAATTACGGTACCTTGCTAAACTTAACTAGTCTTAACTGGCTTAAGCTGGTCTAGCTAGTGTCCCAGGGCACAGAAGCCTCTAAAACAAGGCTGATTAAAGCTTGTATCTATTTATGTCATGTTAACTACTCTGTATTATTTCAAATTAAAGTTTTAGGAAAGCAATTCTGGAAAAAAATAAATCAAAGATTGAGATAAGTAGAACTGCCTGATGGGTTTGCTGTTTATTATTACACATTTCACAATGGCTCTAGACAATGTCAGACATTCTCAAGGCTTTTGTTTAAACTGCACGTAAAGCATCACACTAAAATATAATCAGCTATTCATGGCAGAACATCGGAATAAGATCGGACAATTTTTTTTAACCTGTTGTCTATAAATACAAACAGTTTGGTCAACACTTGTGTGATTACTACACGATGACAATAGACACAAAGTTATGTATAATACCACGTAGCAAGCTTGCACACCTATGGCACATAACATAACATCTGGCACTGTGGAATGTTTAGGCAATTTTCTTTGTTTCACAAAGCTTTAATTGTAATGAAAGAGCCCTCCTAGTTCAGCCAATGCCTTTATAAAGCTGCCATGATTCAGTGCTGTGGTTGTACAAATGAATAGATGAGTAACACCAGTTTTAACTGGCTTTAAAATGATCTATAAGGCGTTCTGGTACTTATATATCTGCAGTATTTGTCAAGATTAAATATTCCATATTTTCTGCTATTTAAATAGATATATATTGATGCATTCTTAAATTAGATTTACTTTACTACCACAGAAGTATTTGTATAGCAAACTTTTCTTTGGACTGCACCGTACATAAAAAAAATAACAGGTCACCATAAATAATAGCACTAAGACATTCAGACAATAACATCATAATTTCTTGGTGATTTTTAAATAGCTCATAAGGAGAAGTGCCCTGTAATCAGTTATAGTCTCTGTCACAGTGCATACTTTGAAGTTTTTTTGCAACCAGAGATGATGAGTTCAGTTTTCTTTTTGTCTCCCCTCAGGTTTAAGTCTGCCCAGCATCAAATGCTCAATAAGAGTCCACGGTCACTTCTTGGTCCTTTGAGTTGTCAATGACGTAATGGTTATGAGGAAAGACGCACAAAACAGGAGCAGGAAGGACACAACAACAAGAACACACTGTAGCTACTGGACACCAACAAGACAGAAAGCTGGAGTGTACTACATAAGACAGACACGTCACGTTTGGACTGAGTGCTTCTAAGGGTCGTTGTTCACACAAATACAATGCTTCATTGGACACAAGAATCAAAGCTGGGTTCCAGAGGACTACGGGAAGGTGCTCATGTTTTTAGTATGACCGTTTTACCTTGCTTTCTTTTCTCACTTACTGCTTTTAGTCCTATTTTTCCAGTCCACTCTTCTTATCTATTCCATGAGTATTTTGCTATCGACACCCACAGCCCTCCACCACCATGTCTTGATAGTTTTTCAACACCACACGTTCCTCCTGGTCCAGGTAGAGGAGGGCGATGGGGCTAAGGGCTGTTGGCACACAGCAGGCCCGCGGCACGGCTCCGTTTACAGAGTTGACCAGCGTCTGCACCATAGCATGGCTAGATGAATTCATATGGTCAGCCAGTGGGAAGCGGCACTCTCCGAGGCAAAAGAAAGCATCGTAACCGGACGGGGCCACGATCCATTTATTCCAACCTACATCTTTGAAGTCCACGTACAGCGGGTGTCGACGGCAGCGAGCGCGGGAGAGCCGTTTGAGCTTTGCAGCCCTCCCACCATGTCGTTTCACTCGCCTTTCATTCCATCCCACCCGCCAAACTTGTGTCAGAGCCCTGACCCCTATCACCCTTAAACCTGCTCCCGGTCCATCTGCCCCTGCCTCGTCTGCCAGCAGGGGTCTGCTTTTTGAGGGGCACAAAGGGCTCGCTGCGGCCATCGTGACTGTAAGTCACCAAGCAACGGCCTCTGCCTCACCCAACTGTGCTCATCCTGCCCGGTGGACCTGCGCACACGCAGATGTCTCTCCTTGGAAAGACTGCTGTTATTATCAGCAATGATGTCCAGAATGAAAGACAGGCTCCCTGACTTCTCAGATAGATTCTGAAACACTTCTCCATCCAGGGGAAATGTTTCCCAGAGTTCTGTGGTCTTTCGATCTCTAGTCAGTGGGCGTGAATGGATCAGTGTGGGCTTTGATGCAGGTTCACTGCTGGAAAGATAAAGGCTGACCACGTGAGAGTCTTCACTTGATCCTTCGTGCATGAAACGCAGCTCTGCCGACACCACGCTCTCTTCTGACGGAATGGAGGACAGATTGAAGCCAATGTGAATGATGTCCCCTGTTGTTTTCTGCTCTTCTGGAACACTCTGGACTGTAGAATCTAGATGAGAAAACAGAGAGAAAAAGTTCTTAAGCTGTGAAATACTTTATTTCCATCATGTTCAAACACTTGGTTTCTGGGTAATGGCATAATTGTCCAACTAAATAATAATTGCACATCATTTGCTAGGAGCACTTGTGAAAATAAGCCTCGTCTTTCTTAACTTGTTCCAAGGTGTTTACGCTGATGCCAAGACTCGAGTGAAAAATATCAGAACATTGAATCCATGGGTAGCTTTTTCAGTGGGCATCCTGGCACCTAAGGCAGGTTAATTGACTTCCACACGTCTCTGTGCTGTGTTTATGGTAAATTTAGCCTTTTATGACTGCCAAGGGAATCTGTGTTCCTTTAGCCTAGTGCAATAGCTGCTCATACCTGTGTGGTGAAAGCATCGGACTGTGTTGGCTCCTTGCACATGCTGGGAGGGGTAGCTAAACTCTGGGTCTTCAACGAGATGGAACTGTTGAGTGTGGAATCGATACAAGTCTAGAAGATACTGGGGCACCCGTGCCTCTGTACTGGGGTTGGGGTGTGACTGTAGGCCCAGGCGGGTCAGCAGGAGGTTTTGAATGGTATGGGCCAAACTAGGTTCCAGAGGACTACCAAGGTTTCCATGAGTCTGACTGGGAACCTCCTGTTGACCTGATGAGACCTGAGGTAGCAGCAGGATCATCAGAACCAGTAGGCTAGCAGGGAACATGTTGGACCTGCGGAAAGATAAAAAGAGGAGCCATTGTGAGACTTCTTATGATATTTTTAAAAAAGTTTGTTTTTCATTGCTATTTTGAACCCAGTTGATTTTCATTGTATGTATAAAAGCCGTCATACAGGTTTGGAATGGCACAATGACAGACATTTTATTTTTGGGTGAACTATTCCAATAATGGATAGTGTTTATTCTAGTCAATGTATGAATACCTGAATATTTTTAGTTTTAGCCCTCGAGCCATGTGTCTTTGATTTGCCTTACTGTATATGTTGGCTGATTTAGCGCTAATAGTCTGGTTTGTTACATAGAGCGGTAAGAAACTATCGCTCTGTGTTTTTGTTGTTGATTTACTGGTATTTGTTGTTTTGGAGACCGTAATCGCAGAAACAGTGTCATTAGGGAACTGAAGTAGTTTTACAGAGATTATGGTTTGTGCAGTTTGATTTAGAGGTCTACAATGGGCATGTTAGACCAATTAATTATGCCCGTGTCTCTTGAGTTGATTTAACTGACAAATGAGAATAACCCAGGACATAGAGCATTGGTGCACTGTGTTCATGAAAAGCATGGAAACTTACTTACTTGCAAATTTATACAGCCTTATGCTAGGCTATGTTATGCTATATTATGTACATTATGTGGCGTGACTTATTATAGGATGCTCATGAGGCACACGATCATTTCATGAATGATTATAACGCTCAGTGTATGATGAAAGTAGATTTGAAATTTACAGTTTGTTGACTTTGTGCTGCTGCAAGTGACCCAGAGAAAAGGACTTGTTGTAATTTGTGTCTAAAACAGCTGCTTGAATATAATCACTAGGATAAAGGTTTAAAGTTTGTATCAGCACACTGATGTTTATGGTAGTGCCCAATCTAAAGTAAATCGCCTTTGAAAAGTAATTTGAGAGTGAGAGGTTTAAAATACCATACATTTATCCTAGTCTATACATATTTGTCAACAATTTTGGGAGCATAAAAGTGAATTGTATCTCTTCATTGATATCTTGTGCAGAATAAAGAAATCAAAGAAGAAATTGAAGATTGAAGAAATTGAAAGATTTGAAACGTTTAATATAACATGTATGGCCTGAATTTGGGCCCTGTCTACGTCACTGCTATGCAAGATGAATTCTACCTGAAAAAAATATATATAAAAGGACAAATTGGCACTCAACACTTAGACCCTCCTGCACTTAGATCTCCTTCCTTTCAGTAACAGCTAATTGTTACAAGCTGTCATCCATTAGTGACACAATCTTCTCAAAGCTTACAGTATTGGACTATACTTCCCATTGGTCCCATCTCTAAGCTAGCATAAGCCTTCAATGGGTCCTTTACAAATACGTACTTTGGTGGAGTTTGTGAGAGGTGTTGAAGGGATCATTTGAGAGCTTTGATAGAAACACTGTTAAATTAATATATTGGATTAAATGCAACTCTATCAACAGCTTCAGCTGAAATTGAATTACAGTGGAAGTCAACGGGGCATCCATTGTATGTTTAGCCTTATTGTCTTCTTTAATAACAGTAAACACACAGTCGGTTTCTACAAACTGAGGGATTAGTCTAAATTATTTCTGTGGTTTCAACAGCTACCATGGCCTATATAGAGCTTATCTCGTATTTAGCCTAGAGTATGCCTCTACAAGGTGCTGGGTGGTCTCACACAGGCCAAGAACACTTACATCTTAGACAAACTAAATGGTCTTTTGATGTAGAATGTGGTCAAGTCAGGACTTGCTGAGCAGTGACTCCTTTGGGAGTCTTGGATTACCCTCAACTGAGGTGTTAAACGCACTGAAAAAGAGAATGTATGCTGTCCTCTACGTCCCCTCCATCTCGCTCACACTCATTCACCAAACTCCAGCCGAATCCTCAGAGGACACACAGGATAAGACAGTCCCCCACGCCTACAGCATCCGGCAGTAAAGTAGATTAAGCGGCTTTTACCCATCCACTCGATTGTTCCACCCAGTGGGAGCTCACAGAGGTGTAACTTCTAGATGGAGGTGTTCTCTTGAATGCCGCCTCCCCACTAAACCTTCATTAGACTCCTTCGCTTCTGTCTTCCCTGCAGTCCCACCCCCCATCGGTGTGTGTTTGGGCCATATACGTATTATGGTTTCTGTTGTGATTGGATTCGACATGTAATCACTTCCTCTACAGGGAGAGCAGTAATCAGACAGAGAGGGCGGAAAGAGGCGTTTATTAGACTCCAGAACAGACGGTGAGAGGTGACCCCGACAGAGGAAAGGTCGGCCAGACTCGTGCCATTACCAGAGCGACATGGTCTGTCGACCTCAGAGTGGAGGTCAGGGTTTCTTTGCATCCACTTATCTCTTTCAGCTTTCTTTCCACCCCCCCCCCTATTTTTATTATTCTTATCAGTTCTCTTCCTGTAAAGCATGACTTCCAGAATTGATATATTGTTACACAGTTCTAGGAAAAGCAAGTTCTCTCTCTCTCATGTTTTTCCCTTTCATATTTACCCAGAAGTCAGCAGTGCAGGGCCGTAGGGGTCATGGTGCCTCTGCTTGTTGCTGATTTATCCTCCACTGCTGTCTTCGTGTTTCACATTTCACTCCGTACCCCAATCCCTCCACTCTCCTTTCCTGTTGTTCTTCCTTTCGTTCATTCCCTAGACTGCTTCTCCCCAGCTCGCTCCCTCCCTCTCCATTTTGTCATTTTGTTCTTGAAGGAACACTCTTAAACATGAACTGTGCTACGTTTTAAGATGTAAAAGGTACCCACACTATATCTTGGAGTCCCCGTGGCACGTGAGAAGTCACAAATGGTAGAGCTGTGCCTCTGTTCTGCTGCATTAAAGACATGAAATCATTAGAATAATATTGCAGGTAGCCCGCAGGGGTAGTTTTTTTGGAGTATATTAGCACACAAAAGTAATTTATACCAGCTGGACCGAATAAGAGACAATGACAGATTGTGCCCCATAACATTCAGTGTAACAATCCTCTGTGACCGTACACACATACACATGCACCCCACTGTAACAGACTGAAAAACACCCACCAGAACTGATACAGTTATAGGAACATACACCCACTTTCTATGCAGCTTACCAAAGGGTCAGCTAAGAACAGACTAAAGTGGTCTCCAAGGATGAGTAGAGTAGACCAGACAAAAAATTTCCTCCCAGAATCCTCCCCTAACCCCCACATAACATTATGTTATCAATTTGACCTTTTTCAACGGTCCCGAAACCCTCAGACATGGTTGTATTATCATCTGGCAAATGCAGAAGGAGCTAAATGTATGATCTATTTTAGTTAACACGACATTGTAACATTCCATTTTGTAAGCTCTGAAAAGACACATTACATATCACAACTTCCTTTTTCGGCCAGATTGTGTCTTTATGATTTATCCGGTTAGCAAAGGGCTTGCCTGTTTGTTTGCTGTACATTTTATCCCTCAAGTTTAAAAGCATATATTCAGCTCTCTGCCAGCCTTGGACAGCAACGATCTACTCTCCACAGTAATTTCTTCTGCATGCTCCAGCAAGGCAATCTTAGAACTTAGAAAACTGACTGCCTTTTGCCTTTGACGGAAACATTGACCTGCCTGTTTCACATGTTCTGAGGATGCATCTCCACTATGAATCTGTCATTGGGTTTGGGGAGTAACACGTGTGAATTTTTTGCATGGAGCCGACAGTTTGGTAAGGAATGGGTGGTTGTTTGATGTGTCAGATTTGAGTCACACACTGCAGAATATAATTTTCTTAATTGCTTTTGTACATATTGTCTTGTTTTCCATTGTCTATATATACTTAAAATAAGAGCAATTGACCTGAGAAGTGAAATTCTGTGAGATAAAACTTGTTTACAGCAAATAAGCAAAAACCTTAGTAAAGTTTATATGATTTGTGCATTTGGAATTATTTTCAAATTTTCTTAAACAACTTTGCTTCTCAAAGTCAATGTATCTCAATTAAAACAAGTTTAGATATTCTACACAAGAAATTGCCACTAGTTTTGACGATGACACAGGATACAACTGATGTTGCATGTGTCAAGGTGTTCTGCGGAGGCTGGTACTCACATCCAGGTGAAGTGGGAGGTGTGCAGAGTCCATGGTTTGTCCTTGAGCTCCAGTGTTACATACCCTCTCCTCTCATTCGCTCCTGAGGATGGAGTGGACACCGTCTGCCTCTCCTGGGAAAGTGAATGTACCTCGTCAGCCTCTCCAGCTTGTCCTCAAGCACTCATCCTCTTCTGAGTGTCAGAGAAGTGCGCTCTTAAAAAACATCCACTGGCTTCCCTGTGGCTTACCGGACCGGATTATGCCAGGACCAGGACGCAAAATAACAGCTAAGATAGAGACCAGGATAATGAACTAGATGAAAAAGAATTGGAGAATTGTGCTGGCTAAATTCCCTTCTGTCCCTCTGGCTTTGTAGCTGACTTTCTCCCTTCCTCTCTCAATCTGTCTGTACTTCTCTTTTGTGCTCTCCTCCCCTTTTTCCTCCCTCGCTCTCGCTCGCTCTCTCTCTCTTACCAGCTGGTAAACTCAGTTAAACTCTAATTGACTTTCCTGTCCATTCGGATCCTCCCTGATAGTGATGTCACCGATGCCCCCTCCCTCCACCCACCTTCTCCAAACATACACACAAACAAAGATAAGGTCAGGACTGCTTTAAATACAATGTGCAGGTCAGATTGCCATTTGCAACTTTACATTTGGGTCTAAATGTTTCTTTTGCAGGAAACGGGAAACAACGTGAATGATAAAGTTGAGCACACAATGGGCGGCACGACCGGCTGATCTGACATTATCTGAGCGAATGTTTACTCTGGAGGGAGTCATGAAGGTGAAAGAGAACTAATGATGATACAAGATTAATTCACTGTCATTGGTGCAAATGAACAGCCAGAGGGTGCCAGGAAAACACATCTATCACCAGCAAGAGAGAGAGAATGGGGCACGAATATAATGAGTGCCAAAAGAAAGAGAGACGCGAGAGGGAGCAAGGTGTGCTCGTCCTTCCGGTGGAGTGGACTGCATTGGTATGCATCTGGCAGGGCAATGAGAAAATGTCTGAAACCTCACAAGCATCGTCTGACAGATTGGATTGCATCTGTTGAATCAGTTGAAACACCCCCTTCTCAACACACACACTTACACACTCAAATACAGAGAAACCGGTTCGTCCATGCAAGGACACTACTTTCCACAATTGTCTATGTCACAGGACTGTACGATGCAGATTTTACATTGGACATCAAGTGGTAACTCATAAAAAATAAAATAAAATAAATCAGACATTGAAATTCATTAACATGAATATAGAACAAGGAAATTACAGAGTTGAATTTGAGATGTGACTTTTAAACATTTATTAATTTTTCCCTTCAGTTTTCCATTTTAGAATTTAGAATTTGAAGTTAAAAAACTTGAATCTTAATATTTATAGGTAATTTCCCCTCAATTAGTTTGTATTAAATGTAATGTTAATGTCTTTTATGTCTAAAATTATAATAAACACACAAACAAAAATATTTATGTACATTTTTATTTTAAAGCACATTTATTATAGTCAGAGTTTATATTGTCTTTATGTTGTGTGGTTTACCTCATGGTTTTCTGGATAACGACATATCATGCAACCTGTCTAACCTGTCCTATCCTAATCCGACTAGTTCCAACTACCTGACAGATTAATTTGATTTGATGCACAGACTAGATACGGGAAGAGTTGTTCCTAAATTCAACCCATTTGTTCCTCAATTGCATCCCATTTTGGGTCAATGAGTCTGTTGCTGAAAAGAATGGTTGGCTGAATGAGGGAGTTTGTCTTGAAATAAAAAGGAAGGAAAAAGAGCAAGACTACCGTTGGATGATAAAAACGAGGATCTTCCTGTAGACTTGCTCTCAGTTGATGTTCACAGTCAGTTTGAAGCGCTTCAGAGAGATAGAAATGTCATCGCCCTCACATTTCCTCCTCAGAGCTGGGAGAGTCTTCTGCATTCCGACACGGGTGGGACATCCTGAATTAATTCATTTATGTATTGGCTGTGAGGTCCTTGTGCATATCTGTGAGAATTTATTCACAAACTATTCCTCTCTGTTGTGGTGTGCTGTTTCTGGCTTGTGGCTGGCAGGAAAATTACATATTGCCGAATGCAACCCTCAAATGTCACTGTAAGTATTTCTTCTTAATCCCTCGAGATGCTCTGCTGTTTGATTGTCATCATCTGCTCACTCAACAAACTTTATACTTTTTGTTACATGTATTTTCAGTCCTAGCATATACTGGCACGAGTTTCCCATTCCATGAATTACTCATCATAGCCATATAGGGAAACCAGATGAGATTTACTGTTAAACTAATCAAAAACGTGACACCCACCCCAATGATGGCCATGATATCATTTCATATTTCCTTCTCTTCTCCTCTTACCTTCCTCTTCTTCTTGTTTTGCTGTTCGGCTCTGTCCGTACTCACCCTCCAGAGGCAGGAGGAGTTCCCGTCCACTTTAACCTCTGATGTCTGAGGAAAGGAAATGTGGGCCCACTGGTAATGACATACGAGGCGTTATAGCTTTACATTCATGTAAACTGGCATCATTTTAAATTCAAGTTGATTTTTTTCAGGGACGAAACATGATATTCAAAGTTCATTTATTTGTCACAAAAATATTACTGTACATACATGTGATGTAGTGCCGTGAAATGCTTCTGCATGGTGCCTCGTTCCACAGTAATACTGTATTGTGTACAGTAGTATACCGTTTTTCTTTTTAATAAAAAATGGATACTACCACCATGGACATTGTAAAAACAAATATGGACAAACTGATGCCATATTTGATATTGATGCTGCTCTGTTTTTTCTTAGGGGTTGCACTTTATTTTGATGGTCCCCTTTAGAAGTTCTGTTGACTGTAAATAGCTTTGTAGCTTGTCAACTAGATCTCCTTAGAGCAGTAGACTGCTAGGTTAGGGTTAGTAGAATAAGTTGGCATGATTAAAAAGTTACATTTGTAGGCTGGTCCACCTCAGCAGTCAACACCACTCATCAATGTCAAAGTGTTTAAAATGGCCAATTAAATCAAAGTAGGCGGGGTTTATTTAGCCTGGTAATCCCAAACTCTGCTACTTTGCTTTGCTTCGTAGACAGAGTCTGTAAGGGCATAATTGACAAGCGTTTACTTTCTTGAAGCGCTTGTCTGAAGTTTAAAGTTATTGGTGTACCGTAAGCCAATCACATAACATTTGGTTATGACGTATGTTATACTCCGGCTCAGCTGCCTCGAACTGAGCTGATGTCAAAATAAGTTAATTTGTTGAAGTCAATAACCAAACCCGTGTATGTAAACTCACCATTTGTATGCGACGTGTGCCTCGTCAACGACAATGGCGACAAGGTTGTCTTGATATGGGTTGATGCCAACATAGCTCACCGTTTTGGATTGAGAATCTAGGATCCGGGGCTACCAAAAATAAGGCTGAAATTCCCCTCCATGATTTCTGGATCATTGTGCACGCCAAGCTGTGCAGCACACGGACCGAGTTTTGCTGCCTCCTTGACCTGATCATCCACGAGGGCAACCAAGGGGGACACAATCACATTTATCGCCTTGCCGGACTTTGGTCTCCCCAGTTTCTCGCTGATGATTGGTAACAGTTAATAAATTAAACTTTTCCCAAAACCTGTCGGGAGTAGGGCCACAACATCACCTCCATTCCAAAATGTGAACCAAACACTCTTCTTGTTCGGGCTTCAGTTGGCAAACGCCGGGAATATTCTCCACAACAGAATGAATATCATCCCGCGTGTCGTTTTAGATTTCCCTAACCTAAACTACGGCTCTCAGACCGCCCTCTGTTCGTTGGTTGGACGGCTGGTGCCGACCCGGAGATAATCTGGGAGCTGGTTTGCTCTATCAGACTGAGTACAGAAGCGAACTGAAATTGAGCGGAAGTACGAAGTCTGACGTAGTCAGGCTAGGGTTTATTGTTCACAGAAGCTGAACATGAATTCTCTCTTAACACTTTAGTTTTAGTGTTAAGAGAGTGCGAGGTTAGAAATAGTAAAACATTTTAAATAAGCTTTATTATTTGTGATTCATGTAAAGAAAAGAAACATGAACAAAGCCCTTTTTGACACATTAGAAATACAATTAAAGTGTTAGTTCTCCCCAAACATGAAATGACTTTTTCAGAACTTTTAAGCTTGAAACTTTTAGGTGAACATAAATTCAATGGAGGGGCAGAAACCTTGCAGGATTCATAAAAAAATATATATTTTGTGATCCGAAGATAAATGCAAGTCTTATGGGTTTGGAACAACATAAGGGTGAGTAAATGTTGACAGAATTTGCATTTTGGTAACTTTTTAAGAGTTAATGCGTGCGTGTTATTTGCAAATAGCTCAAATGCATTACTTTACAATAAATTAAATTCATTTTACTTTTACTATTTTTATTTATTAGTTTTATTAATTCCATTGACTTAATTTAAATCGTTCCGTTCTTTATGTAAAAAGGAATGCATTACAACATCACACCTTGATGTTCAAGACATGGTTATGATGACATAAGACGTCAGAGTCATTCTGTATATTTACATTTATGCATTTAGCAGACGCTTTTATCCAAAGCGACTTACATTGCATTCAAGTTACAGTTTCTACATTTGATCAGTTCTTGCTTTCCCTGGGAATCGAACCCATGATCTTGGCGTTGCTAACGCCATGCTCTACCAGTTGAGCTACAGGAAAGCTTTTACTTTGTATATGTTTTACTTGCTTCGTTTTGAAGAGCTTAGCATAAATAACGAACCATTTCAACAGAAAAGAAAGCAATGAAATGAGCTGGCGCGAGCAGGGACTTTTAGTTTGATGGTATTTAATCTGAGTTTATTTAACACAGGTGACTAACCTGCTCCAATAATTCTCTCTCTGTGTTTTTCTTCCACACAAATGGACAAACACGGGTTGCTCTGCATGCGATAGAAATTCCAAAGTGCGTTCTGAGATAAGATTCCTTTCTCTTTAGGTCAGTGTTTGTTGAAAGACAGAGAGAGGGAGAGAGGGATGAGATTAGGATGGGGGGCGTCCAATGCCTTGTTCCTGTAGCCGCTCTTTGAATGAGACGGTGAGAGAGCAGCAGCTTCCTGAGTGTTAATCGCTGTGCTGCCAGCATATGCTTGGCAAGCCTCGCTTCTCTGCATTACATGATAAAACACGGCTGGCCATCACAGATATATAAAGACACACACACGCACACACACATGCGCACGCACGCACGCACGCACGTACACACACACACATCACACACACGCACACGCACACACACACACACACACACACACACACACACACACACACACACCACACGCACACGCACACACACACGCACACACACACATAGACACACACACACACACACACGCACGCACACACATACGCACACACACACGCAGCACACGCACGCACGACACACACACACGCACACACCAAGACACAGACACACACACACACACACACACACACACACACACATTCATTGTATTGTCTACCTCTGTTACTCTACCTCTCCCTCCTCCACATCACATTACAATGATATGATTGGTGTAAATGTTTAAGACAAGGTCATCACATGGGTAAACGTGCACCAATGTGTGTGTCTCTATGTAAACATGTCAGGCTTGTTGTCCCATTTAATCAATGCAGTGATTTTGTCAGTGATCTAATGCACAGGAGCTTGGTGTAGGTGGACGAGAGTCTGTGTTGCGTCCCCTGAACCTTCACCTTGGCCCTTAGGGGCCCTGACACCTTCTATTAGAGACACAATCAAGCATCAGTTCACCCAAGGGAGGGTGTCAACAGACAAAGATTTCAATTTCACTTCATGATAAACTAATGTTGAGTAAATAGAGTTTATGCACATTGACTTTGACTTGATGGTGGTAGTAACTGCAACTTTATATCATATTTCCTGTAATTGTGACTTTGTTTCTAATTGCTTCCATACTTACAAACAAAAACAAGTACTGGGTTAAAAATGCAAGGACTGCTGTTGATCTATATACAGTTTTAATTTAATGAAGCCCATATTTGATACCATGTTAACTTACAATGTCCAGAAAAAACTCAGTGAATTAAGAACAAATGCAATTAAAACAGCTTTGGCGAACAAATAAAACTTAAATAATAATAAAATATAAAATAAACCAATCAAGAAACTAACCATTCAATAAGTAACATGACCACTAACGTCAGTATTCTGCATGGATTGAATTGCTACAAACGAATCTGAGAAAAAAAGAAGTAATTAAATCAAAGTTCGATTTTACAAGATTACAGATCAGATGTTTTTAGGATGCCTACAGTTCCAGAAATACATATTGATTGCAATTTTGGCAATATTTCCAAAACAAAAATTACAAAATCATGACAGCTCTTCATGTCTATTTTGTTTTTATTTATCGAGTCGTCTGCAAGTATTAATTTATATATATATATTAAATATATATTGTAAATACATTTTTTATTATTAAAAAGTAGAGTTTTCTGGCTGGTAATCCGTTATTTTGATTACTAGTTTTTTATTGTTTTTAAGTATTAAAGTTAATTTTGGATGTCCATAAAAATGTAACACTTGCTAATACTTGTCATTTTTATTCGTATGTAAATGATGTTGGCTATGCCTCACTATTCCTGTATTCCTCTCATGATCTGGCAGAACTAAAACACACTGTAATCCCAGAGTCTTATCTCAACAGTCTCAGCTAATGTGATCAGCATTCTCACCACTCAGGTGATGTTTACTGCAGATCATTTCATCACGCAGCATTGCTAAGAAAGACATTGCACACATTGCTGTTTGACTGCTTATCATCCTGATGAGAACTCCCACCGAGTGTCTTTTCTCGAAAGTACCTGCTGTTAAAGCGATACGAGCCGTCATTCAAACACTCAACGTGACGATGTAATCTGAACCTGCTGATACGCAGACGTTTAGTCTAATCTTGTTGATTGTACGACCTCGAGTTGTTCAGTGTTTAAGGAGTCTTTGAGCTATTTGCAGGAGTCTCAGTTCTCAGTTTGCGCTCCTAAACGATAGCAAGCGACACTCTTGTCCTGCAATTAGCTCTAATCTTGCCCTTTGTTTATCATCGGTGGAGGCAGGAGGAGTGTAAAGCATCGGCCAGCCCCAGGGGTGAGGGGGGTCAGAAAACGAGACGGGGGGGCTTTCAGAAGAAGAGGAAGATTAGAACTAACAGGAAGTGGGCTCTCCTCTGCTCATGTAAACGTGTCTGGGTGACTGGACGTCTGAAATAAATAAATTGGCCTTGAGGGAGACGTCTATAGCAGCGGTGGAATTTTTCCTCCGAAACAGAGAATGCAGCGTGACACACGCATACACACACAAACCCCGGAGAATCCAAACAGGAACACCTACGATTCCCTCGTCCACCACATCCATGATCCGTCTCCATGCCGACCATCCATACTGTGTGTAAACTGTTTACAGTACAACATGAGTGAAGGAGCAAAGAACAAAAAACTGTTTTGGGATGAACAACAGAGAGTAATGAATACAATCAACCCAAATAAACCTGGTAAAGCCAGCATAATGTTGTACCAACCTGAGGTAGATTTATGTTGAACCTCTTTCCCTAGACCAAAATTGAGATATTTCTAGATAAAACCATCTATCAATATATCCATCCAATCTATATATCTATATATCCATCCAATCTATCTATCAATATATCCATCCAATCTATATATCTATATATCCATCCAATCTATCTATCAATATATCCATCCAATCTATCTATCTATCTATCTATCTATCTATCTATCTATCTATCTATCTATCTATCTATATCTATCTATCTATCTATCTATCTATCTATCTATCTATCTATCTATCTATCTATCTATCTATCTATCTATCTATCTATCTATCTATCTATCTCTCTCTCTCTCTCTCTTCTTCTCTCTCCTCTCTCTCTGTCTGTCTGTCTGTCTGTCTGTCTGTCTGTCTGTCTATCTATCTATCTATCTATCTATCTATCTATCTATCTATCTTCGTCGTCGTCGTCGTCGTCTCGTCGTCGTCTGTCTGTCCGTCTGTCGTCCTGTCTGTCTGTCTGTCTGTCTGTCTGTCCGTCCATCCATCCATCCATCCATCCTGTCCATCTGCTCTGTCTATCTATTATCGTCTGTCTGTCTCTCTGTCTATCTATCTATCTGTCTATCTATCTATCTATCTGTCTGTCTGTCTGTCTATCTATCTATCTATCTATCTATCTATCTATCTATCTATCTATTCTATCTATCTATCTATCTATCTATCTATCATCGTCCATCTGTCTGTCTGTCTGTCTGTCTGTCTGTCTGTCTGTCTGTCTGTCTGTCTATCTATCATCGTCTGTCTGTCTGTCTGTCTGTCTGTCTGTCTGTCTGTCTGTCTGTCTGTCTGTCTGTCTCTCTCTCTCTGTCTGTCTGTCTGTCTGTCTGTCTGTCTCTCTCTCTCTGTCTGTCTCTCTGTCTGTCTGTCTGTCTGTCTGTCTGTCTGTCTGTCTGTCTGTCTCTCTCTCTCTCTCTCTCTGTCTGTCTGTCTGTCTGTCTGTCTGTCTGTCTGTCTGTCTGTCTGTCTCTCTCTCTCTGTCTGTCTGTCTGTCTGTCTGTCTGTCTGTCTGTCTGTCTGTCTGTCTGTCTGTCTGTCTGTCTGTCTGTCTATCTATCATCGTCTGTCTGTCTGTCTGTCTGTCTGTCATCGTCTGTCTGTCTGTCTATCTGTTTATTTATCTATCTATCTATCTATCTATCTATCTATCTATCTATCTATCTATCTATCTATCTATCTATCTATCTATCTATCTATCTATCTATCTATCTATCTATCTATCTATCATCGTATGTCTGTCCGTCTGTCAGATGTTATTAATAATAATCAGACTACACAATTTGTCTGCCAATTATCAGTCACAGTAAATAGCATATTCACATTTGACATTTTATACTGGAAAATAGTAAACTAACCTGGTGCATTAGTGTAATGTATGTGCAGATACGATAGTGTGTGTTCAAGAGTGTGTTACAGAGCACGGCTCACCCAACCAGAATTCTGCGTTGCACTAATTATAATGTAAATAACACAAGTGTGTGCAACAGTATCTCACATTTTCCCTTGCAGTTAGTGAGCAGTAAGCTATGTGGCATGTTATGGATAACTCTATAGAGACTTTAGACTCTTGCTGAAAAGACCAAATCATCAGTCTTTCTTTTGTCCTCATGGGTGGCCTCTGGATTTAATGCACATGTTCAGAATCTGCCATTCGATATCAGAGAGATATACATCGCTCTCTAAACACATGGAAACTCAGCACAGTTTGGGCTTCATACAGACTTTCCAAAAGAAGGCTGTGTGACCCGTCGTAACAATTAAAAAATACTAAAAATCATCAAGCGATTTAACTTTTTTTGGAAACTGCGTCCACGCAGGCGTGCCAGAGAGCTGAATATAAAACACCGCTACAGTCTCAGATCTCTGATCAGAAATCCCATTGAAAGGATGATGGCCTAATCCAATATCACTGGGATCAGGTGCCTCATGAAAACGTCCTTCAAAACATCTCAAGTCAGGAAGATAATGTTTCACTCACAGATAGGAGGGGTTAAAACACGTACAAGCGAGATAAAAATGACAAAAGGCAGATCAAGAGAAATGACAGAGAGAAAAACAGCAGGTCGTAATTCAGAGCGGGTAAGACAGCGCAGGACGGATGGTAACACATTGCTGGACGTGTTATTTATGTCTGGTGCGGAGTCAAGGCCAGATGTGGACGGCTTCCAGAGGAAAGAGGCTGCAGGTGGTCAGATGCACATTCACACATCTGTGCTGCGTTCCTGTCACCGCCTCCCTCCGTTCCTCCGCAGGTCACTCACAGGGCCTCCGAAGGTCGAGTTCAGACCCGTACCATGCGGTACACAGAGACCACAGGCCAAAAACAGGTGCCTGAATGTGTGGATGATATAGTTTTAGTCGTTCTTTAAAGCATGAATTCAGAATATAAGTAGTTTTCTTTCAGCAGAGTTGCATCACATCTGGCCGAGGTAAACAACAGGACAAACTCATTATGTGTCAAACAAAGACAAAGGCTGTTGCACAACTTTATTATTTTGTCTTCCATTCATCTTGGAAGAGCTCTTGCATCATTTAAAATTACTTGTATGATCTCAATTGTATATTAAAGCTTACACTAAGAAAAATAGTACATTGCAACATAAAAAGTCCAGCAACAAGACAAACACTGTCCTTAATTGTCCTCGATTGATTGATTGATTGAGTAGTATTACAGTTTTTATCAATTTCTTTGGCTTTTTTTTTTCAAGTGCAATTGCCGCAACTTTTATTTAATTTTTTTACTTTTTTTAAATGAGAAATCATAACTCCATTGTATGTTTTCAAAATGCAGTAACCCATTTAAAGGTGTTTATAATATTATAGAAATGTAGATGTTTATATAATGTAATGTAAATGTTAAAGGTGGGGTAAGCGATTTCTGGAAGCCAATATTGATTTTTGAAATCACTAAAACAAACACGCCCCTACCCCAAAAGGGTCTAGCCCTTATTTTAATAGCTCCGCCCCACACATACATAGCCTACACAACCCAGGCAACGATAAGTTCTGTGAAACAAAGCAAAACCATTGCTATACCGTGTCTACACCGGACACGACAACATACTGTAGAAGTCATTATAATCAGGATGTTGCGCGGCGTGACAAATCTCCGACAGAAAATTGCTGCCGCGTTCTCTTTATGACGTGCTGACACTAATTTCAACTGATTTTCAACGGTCGCGGTGTAGGCACACTTTAGCTGTTGCAGCACGTCCGGTGAAGACACGGTGTTACTCACCTATCCAGAAGACGTTTACCTCTTTAGTTTTTTATCCGCATCTCTATCTTTCTGTCGCTCGACTCGGATGTTCACTGAACGCTCTCTCCTCCACATCATGAGTAGACACACCCCTTACTGCTGATTGGCTACAAGTTTGTTTTGGTACTCGGCCCGACTCTAAAGGGTTTTTGACTAATTTTATACTCACCTTTAATGGAAAGACACTTTTCTGTTGACACTGACTTCCGTTTTGTCTAGCTGAATGATATTGTGTATCACAAGATGTTTTTTAAGTACAGATTTCCATCACAGGTAAAAGTTTATAGAGGAAAATCAGAGCAATATTTCATAGAAAAACAAAATGCACATGTATATGTATGCAGTACATTAGTTTTTGTAGTAGCAGAAAACATTCCATGTCATAGATAATTATGGAATATACATGTAAAGTATGTATGATAGATTTTTTAGATAAATAATAAATTATAGATCAATCTGCTCATTCTTTTGCACACAAGAAAGTAACTGTTCAGAGATCTGAACTTACTGTTTTGAGAAAAAAATGTAATTCGAGTATTGAGCCAAAATAAGTGAGAGAAACTAATTGATATATTATTTTTAGTGTGCAATGGAGAGTTTTTTATGGATTAGCTTTCTAAAAAATGTTGTTTCTATCTTACATCTCTTTGTATCTCTTATAGCTTCCTTGTGATAGAATACCTACAAATAAAAATGAAATAAAAACTATGTCAAATAACTAATAATAATAATACATAACTAATAAAAATAGCAAAAACTAAATTACTTGCTTTGAAATGAAAACAAAATATTAAAAATAAAAGCATAGAAATTATAATAATTCAAATGATATGTGTAGCCTAACTATAATGGACTGGAGATTCCTGACCATATATATATATATATATATGGTACATTTGATGTACCATATATATAAATAGAGAGTCTCTCTCTATTTGTATATATATATATATAGCACTTCTACAACAATTAGCACTTCTAACTTGGTAGGTTCAAATAGAGAGAGACTGCAGATTTATTTGAGAGAATTTATGTTGCCATGAACAAAGTTCAAATATATAACATACTGTTCATTGAAATATGTGATGGCTCAATACAGCAACTGACCAATCAGAATCAGGTATTCCAGAGAACACAGAGTTTAAATGCGAGTCTGCTTCTGCTGTTAGCTAATTTATAAAACTAGGTGCTAAGATAAACACAGACAGCATGTGCAAATACATGTGCAAAGCACTCTTCCACCAAAGTCTAGGATTCAGGATGGCCTTGTTTGACTGGAAGGAGACCGAGTGTAGTTACGTGTGTATGCGTATCTGTATATGTCTTCTGTTCCTTATCTAGAGCCGGTGTTTATTCAGATCCAGACTCACTGATAGGATCAGTAAATACACTGGCCGAGAGCGACGTGCCCTGGGACCCAGCCAGTCCATCCCTCCATCTATTCCCTTTCCTCTCTGCCCCTTTATTTTGTCTTCTTCCCATCTCATCATCCATCGCACCCGGATCGCCTCCAGCCCCTAATCATGAATCCTGCCGCTCTTCCTCTTCTCTGGTTGACAGTACAGAACAGACAATGTCAGGTCGGCCCTACTTCATTTGGGCAAGAGACGGAAGCGGCGGCGGCGTCCCGCGGTGACTCACCCGCTTTGGCTGATGAAGGTTGGTGACCCCAATTTGTGAGGGGAGGAGAGATGGGCGGTCACGTTGACGTCAGCGGCTCGACCAACGGCTGGATGTCCTTGTCCTGACTGACGTAAATCAAGCGCTGGAGAAAAAGATGTCAGGGCAAGAGGAAAGGAGAGAGAAGGAACAGTGTGCTGGGAATGAATGTGCATGTTTGAGACAAATTATTTCAAACGAAGAGATACGAGAGCCAGACCTCAGCTGTAGACTATTGAATCAAAAGACCAGTTACACAAATGCTCGTATGCTTTCAAACATATCTTACAAACTTTCTTAACCCTTGTGCTTGTCAAAAATGGCCATCCTTTTAAAATATTCAAGTAAATCTCTAATGTTGCTAAATTATCACCAAATACTGGACTCAAACTGTCTCCTTACAATCAGCACAGGTTTTGTATTTCTTTTTGAAACTGATTGTTCATGGACCGCATTAATCTGAGCTTATGAACCTCTATTTTTAGGTGAAAAAAAGCAATATTTGTGGACAATTTTGGCAATGCTCACTCAAAAAGGTGGTGCATTTTTGCAGGCATGACATGTGCATAATGAAAGAAAACAAATTGACAAAAATATTGAATCCTACATGTCATGATAATGTAGCATAATGAGAGATTTACAAGCAATTGTTGTGGGCCGGCCATTTTTTAACCAGAAACACCACAAGTGTAAGGTGAGAAAAAAGTCCCCCAAAAAAGTACAAAAATGACAAAAAGTTGTTATACTTTGAGGGAGGAAAGTAAGTAGGTTTTGGTTGTATGCGATAACATTAACTAGAATTTTCAGGAAAAGAAAGCCCTCTCTGGGTCATAATAACACAACATGAGGGTTAAATTAGATTGTGTGTGTGTGTGTGTGTGTGTGTGTGTGTGTGCATTGTATCCAGAGTAATATTCCTGTATCATCACAGTTTTGCTATTTAACTGTTGAGTAACATAGTAAAACCACACTAGCACACATTCATATAGAGAGTTACAGTCATACAGACAAGGCTTTTTCTAAGTCTTTACAGCATGGGTCATCAAACTTGATCCTGGAGGGCCGGTGTCCTGCAGAGTTTAGCTCCAACTTGCCTCAACACACCTGCCTGGAAGTTTCAAGTATACCTAGTAAGACCTTGATTAGCTGCTTCAGGTGTGTTTGATTAGGGTTGGAGCGAAACTCTGTAGGGACAGAGAGCCCAGGACCAAACTTGGTGACCCCTGCTTTACATCAATGAGTTTGAGCTGGAAGAAACCAAATGACACTATAAATCAAATGTTGTGTGTGTGTGTGTGTGTGTGTGTGTGTGTGTGCAAATAGGTGGATTAGGAAATTAGAGATTTAAAGGGTCTTTAAAATAGTCCCCCCCCCCAAAAAAAAGAGTGATTTTAAATCACTCTCTCTCGCTCTCATATCATTTCGAACAGACTTTTGTAGTATAGACTTTTGTAGTGCACAAAAGCATGTGTATATATATATATATATATATATATATATATATATAGAATTGAAAAACGTTAGAAAACCAAAAAGTTTTGTTATTGATATCAATTGCATGAACCACAAATACAGAAAATACAGGAATACAGAAATGTATTTAAATTTTAACAAAAAATACCACAGTAAAAAAAGAATATATATATATATAATAATAATAATAATTGTTTGATTGTATGTTCTCTTATATACAGTGGAAAAACTTTGCATCATTCAGTGTATTTCATGTAAAGTTACTGTTACAGTAAACGTGCCGTTTTCTCTGTGTGTCAGCTCATAAATAATGTTTTTCATTTAAATAATAGTATTCCTTGTTTTTGACATACATGGTCATATATTACATCTCATGTTAAATAAATGTGTATTTTATTATTTTAGTGTCGTGTGTTATCATTGTTGTGTGTTGTATTGATGTAATACTGTATATATTAGTGTTTAGATGAAAGGCAGCGTGTGATCAACTTAGATTTTTGTTGTTTTAAACTGTAAAACGTACATGTTGTTCTGTAAAGTTGATTACATTTTTTTTTCTTTTTAAGACAATATAAGACATTTCTCTGAATATCTTCTTTTATGTTACCCAGAAGAAAGAAATGTGTCTTTAATTTGACTTAAAACACAAACCCATCCACAGGAATAGTCACTGGGGTAGAATAAGTGATAAAGAGCCTCTCCTAATTCCATCTGCCTGCCACTCCACCGATCAACAGAGAGAGAGAGAGAGAGAGAGAGAGAGAGAGAGAGAGAAGAGAGAGAGAGAGAGAGAGAGAGAGAGAGAGAGACTTTTCACACATTTTATTAAAGCATCTAAAAACAAGTGCTACATTATACCCCATACATATAACATTGCAATGTGTTCAGGAGGCATTCAAAAACACACAAAAAAATACAAATAAAACACCAATAATAATAAACAGTCCTTATCAAAATGACAACCATGTATCACCAATTAAACATTATTTCCCCATCCTCACAAAGTGACAGTAAAGCTCTATTTGCACACCACTTGAACTCAAACTCAAGCAAGTTATTTGTAATTTGAAAGAATCTGTGTTCCACTTATTCTGGATTCCACCAAAGCAGTAAAAAGCTTAAGAAGATTTATATTCCGTCCTTCAGCAGCCAGTCTACATGACTTCCAAATGGCTAATTTGGCTTGTCCGATTATGAAATATGCAACAGTACACTGTTGTTTGTGCGCTCTTGAGTACTTACATCCATAGATAAAAACAAAACCCAAGTTACCAAGTAAAACTTCTATCAATGTAAGTAATGGAGCCAATCTAAAACACTCAGTGAAAACATGAAAAACAGATTCTGGTAATGAACAGAAAATACAAGATGGCGAAACATTCAAGTTGAATTTAGAAATGTGAGAATTAGTGGGCAATTCACAATGTAGTAGCCTCCACTGCAAATCACCAGATCGTTTAGGTAGAGGACCCTTATAGAAAAGCCTCCAAGAAGGAGAAAGTTCAGCAGGGACTGTTAAAAATCCTCTCCATTTTGTATCACCTCTGTCTTTAATATACTCAAAATAATCAATTTTAACACATATCTGATAAAGGTCTCTCTCTTTCCGGCATCCTGAAAATCAATCTCTTGTAATCTATTACATTTCAACAGCTTTCCTTCCCAACCCTCTTCAACACAAACCTTGGGAGACACAAATAACTTAGGAAAAATCACTCTAGAAGGGCCTCCGGACAGAAAACAATTTACAAACAGGAGAAGTGTGGGGGTAAGAGCCGCTTTCAACCCACCTACGAGCTGCTCTACCATCCTGACTGATCTAAAACCAGCCTGATTGCAAATGTCCACCACTGACCTCCATGTTTTAGACGATGTGTTGACCAAGTCTGAAACTTTGGTTAATCTTTTCTCCCATAAAAGTTTTAACAATTGTATTAGATGTACAAATAGTATCTCCTAGAAGAGAGTTGTAAAACAGTGGTTCTTCAAGACCAAAATTATTGTTTTCATGTCTAATCAGTTTAAAACTTTTCAAAAGTTTAGCATGGAACCATACAATTTACATTGGTTGAAAAAATCCCATCATAAGAAGACATTAAAAACAGATGCCTATCAAAACAGAAACCACCAAAAGTTCTGAGCAAAGCCAGACCAAACGACACCCATGGCCTACAATCCACAGGGTAGAGTAGGTTTTGGACAGTCTTTAACCTCATAGCTTTAACCTTGGCTGCCAAATCGATCAACCCTTGGCCCCCTTCATCCACTGGGAAATAAAGGACAGCAGGGGGAAGCCAATGGTAGCCATCCCAGAAAAACTCAACAAAAGTCTTCTGCAGACGCTGCAACAAATCTTTTGGTGGGTCAAGCACATTTAAGCGATGCCACATCATGGAGGCTACCAAGTTGTTAATAATAAGTACTCTTCCCCTATATGACAATTGAGACAGAATCCATTTCCATCTTTGTAAACGGCCAGAAACTTTTTCAAAAATACCATTCCAGTTCTCTTGAATATATTGTTCAGTCCCAAGGAAAACTCCCAGCACTTTAAACCCTTCCAGACTCCAGGAACAATTCTGTGGAAGTACTGGAGGGCCCTCATTCTCCCATTCACCCATTAAAAGAGATGCACACTTTTGCCAATTGATTCGAGAGGAGGAGGCTTTCTGATAAACCTCTAGAGCTACTCCCATATCCATAACATCCTGAGCAGATCTAATGATAACAGTAACATCATCAGCGTAGGCACTAAGTCTAGCAGTTATCAGATCTGAGGTAGACGGACACACTGTTGATATGCCACCCAGCTTGTTTCTTAGTGTGACCAATATAGGTTCAATGGCATATAGGATTCCTGAGAGACCACACCCCTGCCTTATGTCTCTGCTTACTCTGAAAGGTATTGTGAGGGTTCAATTAATTTTGAGCATGCTATATGTATCAGTATACAAGAGTCTCATATAGGCAATAATAGATGGACCGAAACCAAAAGCCTCAAGGCACTTAAACAGGAATCCATGATTCACCCGATCAAAGGCTTTCTCCTGGTCCAAAGAGACATAACCGATATTAATATTGTGTACCTTAGCAAAATAAATCAAGTCCCGAATCAAAAAAATATTATCAAAAATAGTCCTTCCTGGGATGCAGTATGACTGATCTGCATGAATCACTGAGGAAATGTAGAATTTAATTATGTTAGTTAAAGACTTTGAAAGTATCTTATAGTCAACTCCAAGTAAAGAGACTGGACGTCAGCATCTGATGTCTTCAAGATCACCCTTTTTAGGCAATAGTGTGACCCCAGCTCTGCGTAGACTCACTGGAAGTGTCCCTTTTTTAAACTTTTCATAAAAACAGAAAACAAATCCCTTCCAATAACAGACCAAAAGTGTCTATAAAATACTGCATTAAGCCAGTACAATTGTCCTTTCATGAGAAATGTGACTTAAAGCAGTTTTAAGTTTTCAAAGAAAATAACACGTTCTGACCCAAAATTGGGCGCATACACCTTGACAAAAGAAAAATCAATGCCATGAATAGTTACATCAACTCTCAGCAATCGACCAGAGACTAGTTCAAAAATACTAACAGGTTACTCTTTGTAATTAGTTATTAATATATTAATATAATAAAAAAGATTAGCCCTTTTCGTAGCATCACGACACCCATTGATATTCAATGAACTAAGTCTCAAAGGTGCCATGTAAATAAGTATAAAATAAACACTAAATAACACAAATCTGCAAGAGTATTTTACAGGTAACCAAGCCATACTTGCTTTATTCATACGCGAGGCAGATCTGATGTTAGCGCCAACGACCGCCGCACTCACGGCTATCAGACAATCCTCCACTGACACCTGCGCATCAGGCATGCATTTATGAATGTGTGCTAATACTGCCAGACCTGGGCCCTGACAGTCAGCCTGTAGAAAACCAACATTATTATCTTTCAGAAGAGATCCAGATGCCAGGGAACACAACACACATTTACATTAGGCACTAACCAGATAACACACACATCACACTACAACTACCTGGGTTTGAAAATCACATCCACTGGAAACTTTAATCATGCTGTGAATGAACTGAGAGATAAAGCACGCAGGGCCTTCTACGCCATAAAACGGCAATGTCCTATAGAAATCCCTATTAGAATTTGGCTGAAAATAGTAGAATCAGTAATTGAGCCCATTGCACTCTATGGCAGTGAGGTGTGGGGTCCACTGACAAATCCAAGTCAAGATCTCACCAAATGGGAAAAACATCCGATTGAGACCCTGCATGCAGAACTCTGTAAAAATATATTACACGTGCACCGGCACACAACAAATAACGCATGCAGGGCAGAATTAGGCAAATATCCTCTAATCACAAAGATACAAAAAAGGGCAATTCAATTCTGGAAACATCCGAAGCTCAGTGACCCCCAATCATACCATTATAAAGCCCTCCAACACCAAGAGATGAGCAAAGAAAGCAAGCCCTTCCTCCAGCTGATCCAGAGCTTCAGTCCTGATGCTTCACTAACGTCTACTGATGCTCTGAATCACAACATCAGAACCAATCAGACCACTGCACAAATCAAACAGAGCTACATCACTCACTGGCAAACCCGAACTCAACAACAGAGTAAAATGCAATGCTATCTGTCCCTAAAGAGAGAGTACACTATGGCAGAGTATCTGTTCACAGTGTCAGATAAGAAACTGAGAAGCATGTTGACCAGATACAGACTCAGCGGACACAAGCTGATGATAGAGACAGACAAACATGGCTGCCCCCGGAGCAGAGATTGTGTTCACACTGTGACCTGAATCAGATGGAAACAGAACTGCACTTCCTAACAGAGTCCTCCAAATACACAGATATACGGACAGTGTTCTACGACAAAATACAGCAGATCCATCCCACATTTACAACTCTTCCAGTCCAGGAGAAACTAGCGTATCTGCTCAGAGAACACAAGACCTGCTGTGTGTTTGCTGCTCAATATGTGTCTCTCTGTCACCATAGAAGAGAAGACACTCCACCTGAGAGAGAGAGAGAGAGAGAAGAGAGAGAGAGAGAGAGAGAGAGAGAGACCGGCAGACACAGAAAGAGCTGGTTACCCAGAGAGCAAAGAGTGTGTGTTCACTGTGAGACAAGAGAGATTGAGACAGAGACGCACTTTCTCCTTCACCGTCATAAATACATATCCAAAAGAAACCTCTACTTCAACAAACTCACCAACTTCGAAAATAACTTTAAAGCCATTAGTGAAACAGAACTAATAAATATACTATTAGGAGAGGGACAGAAAGCAGCACTTGCTGCAAGATACATGTGGATGTGCCACAGCCTGAGAGACAGTGTGTGTGTGTGTGTGTGTGTGTGTGTGTGTGTGTGTGTGTGTCTGTGTGTGTGTATGTGTCTGACCTGACCTGCATGTGTGTTACCCTATTGTCCACCACAGTGATCCTTAGTATTTATGTATGTATGTTTCTATGTAAGTTAAAGACTGTGGTATCTAATTTGTTACAGTTTACAGTAATACTTCTAAGATGTTATAATATTCCATTCTATTAATGCGATGTTCACTTAATTAATATTATTGTTATTATTTTATCTTTTTGTACATGTATACTAAGCTTTGGCAACATTGTATAATTTACAGTCATGTCAATAAAGCAATTTTGAATTGAATTGAGAGAGAGAGAGGGAGAGAGAGAGAGAGAGAGAGAGAGAGAGAGAGAGAGAGAGAGAGAGAGAGAGGGAGAGAGGGAGAGAGAGAGGGAGAGAGGGAGGGAGAGAGAGAGAGAGAGAGAGAGAGGAGAGAGAGAGGGAGAGAGAGAGAGAGAGAGAGAGAGAGAGGGGGAGGGTTGAGAGCAATGTAACAGCTCAGAGGACATAGGGATGGGATTATGGGAATCAGTCTGACGTACCTTTTGTCAGAGAGAGTCATGCCATATTTGTATTTCATATTTGGCACCGGAACACTTAAATTAAATGTTCACATATAATTGTAATACTGTTGTTATGGATTCCACAAAACTCAAACATTTGTCAAAACGTATTTCTTTCTCCAAACAACATGAGAGAGTTAATTATTTTTTCATGGAGTGCTCATTTAAAATATACATTTCTTCTGAAATACATGTTTGACCTTAGAAGCAACTAGACTGGTTTTCATAAAGAAAGCACACACAGACACACGCACGCATGCACGTACGTACGCACGCGCGTGCGCGCACACACACACACACACACACACACACACACACACATACACACACTTACAGTGTTCTTTGTGTATCCTGTCCACAACAACATTCCTGGAGTGATTCAATGTAACTACTTGAATAAGTTGAGGGCGATTGATAATGTGTTTTGACAGAAAGCCCTTACACTGCCTCTCAGCAGAGAAGAATGCTGTTCAGCGTCAAAATGAAAATAACTCTGGCATGGCAGGGTCCCAGTTTTAGGACTTGGACCGACAACAAATGTACTGGCTTCCAACAGGAAACCACTCAATAGATATTGCTTGTCTACTTCCTGTTTTTGTCTAATTAGAGAATTATTATAGCAAATTCTTAGCCGCTTTCATTGTCTGCCTGTCAGGCCTAATGCCTCCAACATCAAACTCCATAAAACCTGTTCACTACAAATACTGATGCCTTCGATCCAACGTTCTCCATGCAGTTAATATCAGTGGTGATCATATTCATTGAGGACAATCAGAATTGCACACCACGAAACACAGGTATATTGAATATAGAAAATTGATATTGAAAAGGACCACTAATGAATCTGTCAGGGATTCAGCCACACCACCTGTCACGTTAACCAGATCACTCTCACCTGCCTACTAACCACTGCCACCTGTCTCTGACAATCAAGCTCCCTTTATCTCTGCACTCACCCTCTGTGTCATTGTCTGGTCTCGTAGCTTCAATGCAGACTTACCTGACTCTCTGTGTGTTTTGCTTCCCTGTAAGCTTCCTCGAGGAGTAAGGTCTCCGGGCTCCAGTCCTTCTACGCTCAGTTGTTTCCCGTGGATCACCCGCCGGAGGAAACGGGACGTGTTCTCACATCAGCTAAGCCTCGATCCAACCAGCCATCCTTCAGGATTACCGATCTGCATTCTCTCACTGCTTTGGTTTAATAAACCGGTTGTCACGCAGCCTTGTGTCTCCAGAGTATTTGTGACAGAAGACCAGACCGAAATATTGGAATGGATCCCCGACGCTTTTGATGAGCTCGTCAGTGCTCTCCGCGCCTCCCTCACACCCCTCCCCGCTCCACCATCAGCCTCTGCCAGTCCCATGGCACT
Organism: Schizopygopsis pylzovi; assembly: GCA_027422435.1. NCBI lineage: Eukaryota > Metazoa > Chordata > Actinopteri > Cypriniformes > Cyprinidae > Schizopygopsis > Schizopygopsis pylzovi. The sequence goes on along the minus strand of CM049824.1, from coordinate 33,160,460 downwards.
ACCATCTGCTTTCTCGGGCGAGGCGGTGGAATGTAGCGGTTTTCTGCTCCAGATCTCACTGTACATCGAGATGCAGCCTCAGAAATTCGCCACGGAAAGAGCCAAGGTGGCCTTCCTGCTCTCTCTGCTGTCCGGTCATGCGCTGCTGTGGGCTCGTGCTATCTGGGGTTCACAAAGCGCGATAATTAACTCCTTCGAGGCATTCGTAGGTCATTTCAAAGAAGTTTTTGGGCAGTCTACGGGCTCGCTCTCCATACCGGATCAGCTCATTCGCCTCCGTCAGGGAAGATCGACGGTTAGTGATTACACGTTGCAGTTCCGCACCCTCGCAGCCGCGAGCGGTTGGAACGAGGCTGCACTGCTAACTGCCTATCGCCAAGGGCTAGATTCACAGATCCGCACGCAAATGGTGATATACGATGACAGCGTGGGATTAGAGAATTTCATGCTGAGAGCCGGATGGATCTCTCAGCGCATCGCTGCTTGTCACTCCGAAGATATCGCTCTTCCACCAGCCCCGCCCCCTGCCGGTTACCCAGGACCCGAACCCATGCAAGTGGATGCCACCAGACTCACTGGTATGGAGCGAGCACGACGACTATCATCCTGTCTTTGCTTGTATTGTGGATCCTCTGGTCATTTCATTCAAGCCTGCCCCACTCGTCCACCACGCCCTGCGGTGAGTACCCTCCACATAGATCCAGCAGTGTCTACCTTAAAATTATTGACAGTCCAACTACTCACCCCAAGTTATTCCATTTCTGTACCAGCCCTCATTGACTCGGGGTCTTCCGGGAACTTCATCACCCAAAACCTCTTAAATCGCCTTCAGCTACCCCACAGGAGCAGGTACTTAACATTGAAACCATTCAGGGAAAACCGCTGGGGCGTGGGCAAATCAGGTTCCGATCCTTCCCGATCTCCCTGCACGTGGGGTGCTTCCATCAAGAAACCATCTCGTTTCTGGTCCTGGAGGAAGCAACCGTGGGTATCATCCTGGGACGCCCCTGGCTCACCAAACATTCTCCCAAAGTCAGATGGGACTCCAGTGAAATCCTCCAATGGAGTAAGGAGTGTTTCCAAAACTGTCTGTCCGGGGATGCCAACTCCGCCTACTTCTAATCCTAGTCTCCAGATCAACTCCACTCAAGTTGAAAGCCCCGAGCCCCTGGAGAGCCCATCCATCCCCTCTGACTATGGGGCGTTCCAGGATGTGTTCAGTAAGCAGGCAGCCACTTGACTTCCCCCTCACCGGCCATGGGACTGTGCCATAGACCTGCTGCCTGGAGCTAAACTTCCTAAGGGTAGGGTTTATCATGGAGTCTCTTAAAAATTTCTTCTGAAATACGTTTGCCTTCAACAACTAGTTCATCCTCATCAAGAAAGCACCAGCACACACTACTCACGCAGGCAACGTACGGAGGCTGGCGCCTGCATAGACTCACAGAACACTACATTCCCAAACTTCCAAATCCCATCCTCTCACACGTACACGGACACCCAGACAATCAGAGGGCATATCCTGTCCACAACAACATGCCTGGAGCGATTCAATGTAACTACTTGAATAAGTTGAGGGCGACGAATGAAGTGTTTTGACAGAAAGTCCTTACACTGCCTCTCATCAGAGAATGAATGCTGTTCAGCGTCAAAATGAACTACCTCTTGCATGGCAGGTGTCCCAGGTTTTAGGACTTGGAGCTCCAACATTTGTACTGGCTTCCAATCAGGAAACCACTCAATAGATATTGCTTCATCCTGTTTTTGTCTAATTCCACCAATTATTCTAGCAAGTTCCTTAGCCGCATCATTTACCTGTAAACGGAAAATTGATGCCTCCAAGATCAACTTCCTTCCTGGTTACGTTCACTACAAGGACTGATTCAATGGATCCAACGTTCTGCTTGCAGTCATATCAGTGGTGATCATATTCATTGAGGACAATCAGAATTACACTTACGAATTCACAGGTATATTGAATATTGAAAATTGATATTGAAATTGCCCAATAATGACCCCCGCTTCATGACTTGCTTTTCACAATTGTGCCAATTTTCACTTTGAACGCAGTTATTTTAGAATCATTGAAATAGCCTTAAACTTTCCCATTTTTCAAATTTTGAATTATTTTTATTTCCCTTTTTCTGGAGTGGATGCTCCACTAAGGGTTGGGGTATTGTTCAAGTTATATAAAAGCTATATTAACTTTTTTAACTTGCGATTATGCATTTTTAGCTTCAATTTTAGCTTTAGTTATTTTAGTATGAAAGGTTAAACTAGTTGAAAAATTAAGCAGCTAGCTTAAATGACCATTTTTGGTATTTTAATTCAGTAACCTTTCTTAATTTCTAGTAATCTTTCTATGGTTTAGAATTAGTTTTAACTCTAAAGACTCAACTTTGATTGTAAGAGCAGGTTGAGCACCTGACTCACAGTTAAGCAGTAGCATTCATTGGATTTACATGAGATCCAGACTCAACCTCTCCAGCCGCAACGCTTCCCAGAACACTGACACTGGCCTTCAGGAACCGTCTCCATAGCCGCTTATCATGTTCCCATCGGATAATGCGTGGGAGAATGAACAAGTCCGCCTCCCCATACGAGAGAGTTTAATGTCCCTGAAGGCAGCGCGGTCCTCATGTGCACAGCCTTCCTCCGTTTAATCCCGGAGGGGTGTGGTGTAGGACCCTCCACTTTGAGTCAGATCCAAGGCTGCCTACTCGAATCTCTTTATAATTAGGATCTCCCCTTGTGCCCAGTCCTTCCTGGTGGCCCAGAGGCCGTGTGTCCCAACCCAATCTTCTCCTGTTTGCCCAGCAAGAAAATCTCCTCAGTTTACTACTCCAAGAATCACTGTTCCAGGTTTCCACAGACCTGATCTGGTCCACTTCAGAATGTCATTATTTGTGTTACGGTGCCTTCTGATGCCTCCATTTAATTTAGCAATTTCCACATGCTATTTATCCAAACCTGTAATTGATTTTCAATATATAGTATGCAGGGGCGTAGCCACACGGAGGAGGGTGTGCCGGTGCCACCCACAGTGGCAGCTGGCACACCTAAAAACAGATGCAGAATAATTATTTTTTTAATCGTAATAAACATGGGTAGCGCAAAGGAGGGGCTAGCAATGCTTCAGCACCCCCAAGAAAGACCAAAGCACTGTCATTGCACCCATAAGAAATGAAATAAATTAAAAACATTGTACTTATTATTACGCATTCATAACTCTGCATTGCAATATAACGTGACGTGATTAGCAGGCGCACTTTTCGAATTGACAGCATTTTATTAAAAAAACTGATCGGTTCCTTGTGCCAAGAAGGCCTGTCCCCGACTAAAGATTTCCCTAGTCACACATAAATTGATTAATATAATAACTTAGGCTACTAACTATCCTTTAATATATAGGCGTATAGCCTATTCCGCGCCCAAGCGCACGTCTAAAGCGTGCAACGGCAAAAGTAGCAATTTCTACCGACGATTCATTCACAACTTTAGCCTCCTTACGGCCCCCATCACTTCTCTGCTGCGCCATCATCCCAAGTCCCTATCCTGGACCCCTGAAGCCATCACCGCTTTTGAAAAGCTGAAGAGAGCCTTCTGCACCGCTCCCATCCTCAAACACATGGAACCCCAACTCCCTTTCGTCGTGGAGGTGGATGCCTCCACTACGGGGGTGGGAGCGGTATTGTCTCAGTACAACGGAGAGCCTCCCCTTCTCCACCCTTGCGCATTCTACTCCAAGAAGCTTACCCCAGCGGAGCAAAATTATGACATCGGAAACAGGGAGTTGTTGGCTATTAAACTGGCACTTGAAGAGTGGCGCCACTGGCTGGAGGGAGCACAACACCCTTTCACCGTAATCACAGATCACAAGAATTTAGAATATATCCAAAATGCTAAAAGACTCAACTCTCGCCAAGCACGGTGGGCCCTGTACTTCACTCGGTTCAACTTCACCATCACTTACCATCCTGGTAACAAGAATGTCAAAGCAGACTCCCTCTCCCGCCTTCATTCGCCTGATTGTCCCACAACACCGGAGCCCATTCTCCCTCCAGCCATCATAGTCAGCCCCATTCAATAGGATTTAGATGAACAGATCCGCCTCGCCACTCTTGTCGAACCTGCTCCGCTGGGAGGCCCAGAAGGGAGGACCTATGTGCCAGCCTCCCTCCGCTTAACCCTTCTGGGCTCACTTCATGCTTCACCGGGCTCTGGACATCCAGGCAGCCAGCGAACTCTCTCGCTCCTCCAAGCTCGGCACTGGTGGCCCAGTATGGCCCACGATGTCTCCCAATACATCCGTCGTTGCTCAGTCTGTGCCACGTCCAAATCTCCACGTCATCTCCCCTCCGGAAAACTGGTTCCACTCCCCGTTCCCCGCAGACCCTGGTCCCACATCGGAGTCGATTTCATCACGGATCTCCCCAACTCAGACAATAACACCTGCATACTCGTTGTAGTAGATCGGTTTTCCAAAGCCTGTAAACTGATTCCCCTCAAGGGTTTACCCACCTCCTTAGAAACCGCAGAAGCATTATTCCATCAAGTCTTCCGCAACTTCGGTCTGCCGGAGGACATCGTCTCGTGGGCCCCAGTTTATCTCTCGGGTGTGGAAATCATTCTTCAAGCTCCTAGGCATTACCATCAGCCTTTCCTCTGGTTATCACCCCCACAGTAACGGCCAGACTGAGCGGAAGATTCAGGAAATCGGGAGATATCTGCGGTCATACTGCCACGACAACCAACATGGTTGGAACCGCTTCCTACCCTGGGCCGAGTATGCACAGAACTCTCTGAAGCAACCCACGACAGGGTTAACACCGTTCCAGTGCATGCTCGGCTTCCAACCCCCCCTATTTCCTTGGACGGAGGAACCGTCCGAAGTTCCAGCAGTGGACCACTGGTTCCGAGTGAGCGAGAGAGTGTGGGACTCGGCTCATGTCCACCTACAGCAGGCAGTGCGTAGACATAAGGACGTCGCCGACACCCGACGTTCCCCCACCCCTGTCTATCGCCCAGGGGATAAGGTATGGCTGTCTACTAGGGACCTGCGTCTTCGCCTGCCTTGCAAGAAGCTGAGTCCCCGCTATATAGGTCCATTTACCATCCAGAGGCAAATCAATGAAGTCACTTACCGTTTAACTCTTCCAGCCCAGTATCGTGTTCACCCAGCCTTCCATGTCTCGTTACTCAAACCCTTCTCTCCCCCTGCCACAGGTCCCATGGATTCCGATGTACCTCCTCCTCCCGAAATCATTGAAGAACCTACCATCTATCAAGTCCGTGAGATCCTGGATTCCCGGCGACGAGGGGGCCACCTGGAGTACCTAATTGACTGGGAAGGATATGGCCCAGAGGAAAGATCCTGGGTCGCTCGGGATGATGTTTTGGACCCTTCCCTATTGATTGATTACCATCACAGTCACCCTGATCGCCCAGCGCCCAGGAGCCATGGTCGTCCTCGTCGCTGTGTGCGGGCGTCAGGAGCCGCCCATGGAGGAGGGGGTACTGTCAGGGATTCAGCCACACCACCTGTCACGTTAACCAGATCACTCTCACCTGCCTACTAACCACTGCCACCTGTCTCTGCCAATCAAGCTCCCTTTATCTCTGCACTCACCCTCTGTGTCATTGTCTGGTCTCGTAGCTTCAATGCAGACTTACCTGACTCTCTGTGTGTTTTGCTTCCCTGTAAGCTTCCTCGAGGAGTAAGGTCTCCGGGCTCCAGTCCTTCTACGCTCAGTTGTTTCCCGTGGATCACCCGCCGGAGGAAACGGGACGTTTCCTCACATCAGCTAAGCCTCGATCCAACCAGCCATCCTTCAGGATTACCGATCTGCATTCTCTCACTGCTTTGGTTTAATAAACCGGTTGTCACGCAGCCTTGTGTCTCCAGAGTATTTGTGACAGAATCCCACTTCATGACTTGATTTTGAGTAATTGTGCAGAATTATTTCACTTTGACGCAGTTATTTTAGTATCATTGAAATACAGTAAAATATTTTTTTATTTTAGTATCTTGAATTATTATGATTTTTATATTTTTCCTTTTAGTTTTAGTAATACAATGTTTTTTTTATTATATAAAACTATATTAAAATATTTTTATATATAAAATATGCATTTTTCTTTCAATTTTAGCTTTAGTCATTTTAGTATATCAAGTTAAACTAAATGAAAAATGTAGCAACTAGCTTAAATCAAACATTTTTTTGTATTTTAATTCAGTTAACGTTTATTTTATTTCTAGTAACTTTCTATGGTTTATGTTTAGTTTTAACTCTAAAGACCCTGCTTTGATTGTAAGAGCAGGTTGAGCACCAGACACACAGTTAGCAGTAGAATTCATTGGGTTTACATGAGATCCAGACTCATCCTCCTCCAGCCGCAACGCTTCCCAGAACACTGACACTGGCCTTCAGAAAGCGTCTCCATAGCCGCTTATCATGTTCCCATCGGATAATGCGTGGGAGAATGGTCAAGTGAACTTCCCCATACGAGAGAGTTTAATGTCATCTAAAGCAGCGCGGTCTCTCATTAGCACAATCTTCCTGTGTTTAATCCCGGAGGGGTGTGGTGTAGGACCCTCCACTTTGAGTCAGATAAAAGCTGCTATCTCTCATCTCTTTATAATTAGGATCTCCCCTTGTGCCCAGTCCTTCCTGGCGAGACAGAGGCCGTGTGTCCCACCCAATCTCCACCTGTTTGCCCAGCAAGAAAACTCCTCAGTTTACTACGACAAGAATCACTGTTAAAGAGTTTACAACAGACCTGATCTATTAAACTTCAGAATGACATTATTTGTGTTACAGTGCCTTCTGATGCCTCCATTTAATTTAGCAATTTCCACATGCTATTTATATGGATATTTTATTGATTTTCAATATATAGTATGAAAAGACATCCTAAAAATAGTATTATATTTAAAAACTAATATTGGAATTATCATACAAGCATAATATTTATTTATTGTGATATATGATGTAAGAATATTTTATACACTACAAATCAAAATTGTGGCATAATTTGCAATATAAACAACATTTTTGCCAATAAAAGAGCAAGCATTAGTGTACTGGGCTTTTATGAAATGTATCATTGAAGAACATGCTCGATAAGCCAGTTTAACAGCTCTAAAATATCTCCTGTAATACCTGATGATGTTAGAGATCACCTGACAAGAGATCAGAGACCATTCCTTCATCCAGAATCTCTCCAGATCCTCCAGATTCACAGCTTCTCCTCTTCAGTTCACCTCACTCATTGTCTACAGGGTTCAGATCAGAGGACTGGACTGGCCATAGCAGAAGCTTGGTTTTGTGCTCAGTGACCCATTTTTTAGGTTTGTGTTTGGATTATTGTCTGATAATCCAAACATGGCCCATTATAAGATTTCTAACAGAGTCAGTCTGTGACGAGTGGGGCGGGGCCGAGAGCCGTGGGAACGGAGCGAGGCCGGTGGAGTAATTGGTAATGAACGACACCTGCACCACTCACCGGTCTCGAGTCCCACGGAGGAGCTTCGGAAGGGTTAAATGAGGAGTGACGACAGTGGAAAACGAGAGAGGACCAGGCCTGGAATTTTAGTTTGTGTTTTGTGTGCGGCAGTCGTCCGTGAGGGGCTGCCGCTTTTCATTTGTGTTTGTTTATTTTATTATTAAAGTCATTGAATGTTCGCCGGTTCCCGCCTCCTTCTTCCCGTACCTATCAACTGCGTTACATTGGTGCCGAAACCCGGGAGGAAGGAGGGACACGCTGTCAGAGAGCCCTCGCTGCTGAGGGGGATCGCGGTGCTGAGGAGATCGGGCAGCAGGAAGAAGCGGAGATCGCCAGTGGCTGCCCGAAGCGGTGGTGCTGGAGCAATGGAAGAGCAGGTGGGACGGAAGGCTCGCTGCCGTGCTCCTGGGACGAGGAGGGGTGGCTGCCATCCGAGAGGGAGCGGAGGAGTCGGCGCCGTTCGCCAGTGGGCCGGAGCCTGCTGCCATCCGCCAGGTTGGTGGAGGAGCAGGGAACGGGGGACTCGCTTCCGGCTGCCCTCGACCGGAGGAGCCATCGCCGTCCGCCAGGAGGCGGAGGAGCATCGGGCCGTCCACCAAAGAAGTCCAGTACCATCGCATGGCACCGCGAGTGAGCCGCTCAGTTGGTTGAGGACCGAGCGGCAGTGTTTTTCCTCTCTCCCCTCTCTCTTCTCTGTCACTCCTCATCCTTCCGTCTCCTTTTCTCTCGCCTCGTCTGTCCTTACCCCCAGGTACGCCGCGGCCGCCCTAACGGGCTCCCCCCGGGAGAGGGGGGAGGGGGGGAGTAGAGCGCAGTCTCGGGAGTACCCCCCGGCCTGCGAGGGGCGATGGGGGTATGTGACGAGTGGGGCGGGGCCGAGAGCCGTGGGAACGGAGCGAGGCCGGTGGAGTAATTGGTAATGAACGACACCTGCACCACTCAGTCGGGGGGCCAGTTCCCCTCCGGCCAGACGAATCAGTAGTTTGTTCCAACTGCAGCAAAGTCAGAGTGTAAGTGGTCCACTGGTTCCAGGGGTCTTTCCCCGATGGATGTCTAGGTGACGAGGTCCTCACTGGAGATCTGTCTCTGGGGCTCATCTATGTGTCCTAGACTCCACTGACGTTCAGGGCTGTAGGGGCTGTAGAGGTTGTCTCCAGGTGCTGATCCTCCATTTATGGCAGACTTTGGTTAAGTCGGTATAATCGCTGATGGTTGGCTTCCTCTGAGGTCCTCCGAGGGGTTGTCATCGTCTCTTCTCAGGTGTTCGGTCATCTCAATCGTTTAAGGGTAGGATCCAGACTGAAGCTTGTGTAATTCCTAGCTACCACGGGATGTTAATCCCGTGGCAGTAACATAGAAACAGTAAGACAATTTGCATAGCAGTTGTTCCATCCAGGAATAACCCTGGATGAAATTATCAGTATAACCCAAGCTAAAGCATAATAATGTGCATTTGTTCAGATAGACTGGCAGTACAAGATTGTGAGATGCATTATATGAATGCTTGGCTAAAGAGATGCGTCAAAGAGGCTCATTGAAAAAAAAAAGTCTTTATATACCTAAAAACTCTCCAAAACGTACCTACATATATAATTCACAGCAGTTATCACCTGGAATGAACACTAGCAGCAGTAAAGCACCGACAACTTTTATTCCTTTTCACACAAACTATGATTATGGGGCAGATTATCAATTAATACAGACATATTGTTGCCATAGTTCCTTGCACAATAATATATATGAGCTCAAATCACTTTTACTATAATGCATAATTAGTAAACTAATAAATGTTGGCGCTTGCATCACACAAGCAGCTCCATATATATGGCTTTTCTATCATAGTAAACTTGCTCGTTAGCGCACCCGGTACAGCATTACTCTGATGATGTGTAGTGCTCGATATGAGTCCCGTGAAACTCCAGTCACAATATAAGAATATTAGGTTTCTCATGTTTGCTTTTCTTAACACTATTGAACAGGTTTAGTGTGGGTGATATGTTATTTTCTACGCGATATAACTTTTTAGCATCACCGAATGTTTCATTCCTAGACTGATGCGATGTACGACAACCAGCGTAATTAAATGTTCCTTGATTTACATTCAGCTATAAAAAACGAAATGCACTTTTAGCGCCACTCACTGGACATCACCTTTCACTTTGAATGCATCACAAAAATGTCAATTCAAACACAGTAGATATTTTGAGATGTGCTGGAAATTTGTGGGAATTAAAAAAAATGACAGAAGTGTCTCTGTTAATTGACAAATTAAAGAAGTGTTTTCTTTTCTAATTGTCCACAGTCGTTTTTTGAAGTGGGTTTCTGCTGGTGTCATCCAGCATGTCCTTGTCCTTCCTCTTTGTCGTTCTTCAGGAGTGTGATCGGTTCACGGGCCGCATTAACTCCTGCAGAGTCACAATCACTGGAGCAGCTCCAAAATTCCTTGAAAGCAAGTTAAACAAAGCCCAGGCCGGCCGGGTCGAGGGTGACTCAGAGCGCCTCTGGCCTTCACAATGGGCACAGAGCAGTAAACATCCCAAAGAGATGGAGCCAAACATTACAGACAGTGTGCTGACCGAGATCCAAAGTCAAATACTGTACGATGCCTTTGTAGATCTGATCCATTTATATTTATTCATCTTTCATATAGGAACGTAGGACTGCTGTCCTCTTCAGGTCCCATTATCTGTGAATCACAGGTGAACTAATGGCATGGAGGAGACTCTGTTTTAACACAAAAATAGATCTATAACAATTCAAGTGAAAACAGATGGTCACAGGATGATGGACGGATGCAAGCGTTACAGATTTCACAATCAATCATGTGACTCCGCTGAAAGGTACTTGCAGTCATTGCTGTAGAAAGATTGAGTTATACATATGAAAATATATGAGCTGAGAGCTTGTAGCCATTCATTCAGCTGGCTGGTTTTGTGGAGATGGTTCAGAGAGGGGCCGCAGGGTCTGTGATGTATTTTTGTAAGTTATCACAGACATGTTCCTGCGCCTGGCAGGAAGAGAGAGAGAGCCGCAAACAGGACGGACTGGAATGTGCTTCCTGCTGGCCAATGGAGCTGGACAGGGCAGATTTCTTGTACCATCGCTGACACACACACACACATAGACACACACACACACACACACACACACACACTCACACACACACACACACACACACACACACACATGTTGGTTTTTATGGTTTACGGGGACTCTCCATAGGCGTAATGGTTTTTATACTGTACAAACTGTAAGTGCTATTGCCCTACACCTACCCTACACCTAAACTTAGCCCTCACAGGAGACGGTGCATTTCTACTTTCCCCCCAAAAAACTTACTCTGTATGATTTATAAGCATTTTAAATTATGGGGACACTGAAAATGTCCTCATAAATCACCTTCTCCTTGTAATACCTATGTCATACCCATGTCATTATACAAATTTGTGTCCTCATAAACCACATAAACATGCACACACACACACACACACACACACACACACACACACACGCACACACGCACGCACACGCATGCATGCACACACACACACACGCATGCACACACACACACACACGCATGCATACACACACACACACGCACACACACACACACACAGACACACACACACACACACACACCCACACACACACACACACACTCACACTCACACACACACACACACACTCACACCACACACACACACACACACACACACACGCACGCACACACACACGCACGCATGCACACACACACGCATGCATACACACACACACGCATGCACAGACACACACACACACACACACACACACACCACACACACGCACATGCAAATGCAAACACACACACACACACACACACACACACACACAGAGACACAAACACACACACGCACACACATGCATGCACACACGAACACACAGAAAAAAATATGGAACGGTTATATAGTTATGCATATTTTATTTTTTAATTAATAGTTATGTTATTTTATTTCAGCTAGTTCCCAACAAAAAAATTCCTTTAGTTTAATGCGTGTAATAAAATAACTAAAACTAAAAAAAATTATAATAAACATTGCACAATTACTCAAATTACATTTATGTTTAGTCATTTAGCAGAAGCTTTTTTCCAAAGTGACTTACACATGAGGACAATAGAAGCAATCAAAGCCAACAAAAGAGCAACATGCAAGTGCTATGATAAGTCTCAGTTAGCTTAACACAATAAAGTGTTTTGCTTTTTAAAGAAAACGAGTAGATAGAATATAGACAAAAGAAACCTAGCTTTTTTTAAGAAACAAGTAGACAGAATAGAAAAAACAAAGCTAGAGTTAGATTTTCAAGAAATGCAGTTACAGAATAAACATGTATTTGATAGAGGGTCAAGTGTGTGTGTTTTAAATAAAAGGAAGACAGATGGTTCAAATAGAATTAGAATAGAGCTAGAGTTAGCGGTTCAAATAAAGATGTGTTTATAGCCGTTTCCTGAAGATGCTCGGATGGAGTTGGGATTAAATTAAAGAGGAAAATAAAAATACAGTAAAAATATGTAGTATGTCAATGCTCCTCTTTTATAGTGAGTACAAAACTAAAACCATAAACCTTTTCGTTACTAGAAACAAAATAAAAACATATAAAAGGGACATTTATTTTGACAAATCATTAATCACTTTCATTTTAGTTTAATCTACTGTACTAAATAAAGTAAAACAGAAATAAAATAAATATTATAAATACTATGTAAACATATAAAAACACTTTAATTAATGTTAAAATGACCAATCTATAAGTAAAACATTTCATTTTAACATTGTTTACGAAAATAAATATAGACATACATAAAAATGACTCACATTTTTTAATAAAAACAAAAACTGATCTTCGATTCACATAAAAATAAATAAAACTCCCATATAGGAGAAAAAGAGAAGATTTGAATGAATGCCTGACATGTAGATGCTAACAGAGTCATTCAGTGAGAAATTAAATAAAGCACTTCTGTGAATGAAAAACAATCCAAAGAAATGCAGATCAATCCGATGCACTTTATTTGACTGCAGTAGTTCCTTGATGGATTCAATAAAACATTTCAAGTAAACGAAGGGGAGGAAGATGATTAAATGTGAGTGATGAACGTCTTACGTAACCAGTCGCAGACCTGCATCTCAAAACATGATTACTGCTGGCCATAGGTGAGCAAAATGACTAGCGCAGGTACGGTTCATGACTTGAATTATGAAATTATCATTGCATGTCCTTGTAAGCTTCCTGATTAAATGACGAGGATCTCTGAGTCATCAGACCCAGCCGCTCTGCCAGGCCAACTTCACAAACAAAGACACAGTCATTGAACAATGTCTAATCATATTCTAATAAAGCCGGCCTTGGTAAACAACCTCGTACCTTTTAAGAAGATTGAATGTCATCGATTCTCCTCGCTCCACTAGAGGAATAACAAACTCCTGTGCCCTTAAAAACTGTGTGGTCACAACTAGATGACTAATATGTCGTATAGCTGCTTTTTTGTGCAGTTTTCAATGAAAGACTGTAACACAATCTTCTAAAACCATGTGTTTTTGTGCAGGTGGATACTTTAAACATTATTATTTTACATTTCTAACACCGTCAGAAGCATTTAAAGACTTACTGTTAATGTTATGCATCAGTTCTGCTCCTGAAGCTATTCTAGCTGTGCATAAACGTAACAAATCATGAGATTTTGGGTTATTTTGCTTCCATAACTTGTCTAATATCAGACTAGTGGATTGAAAGCACACTTAAAGGGACAGTTCACCCTAAAATGAACATTCTGACATCATTCACCAATCCTCGTGTCTTTCAAAACCTGTACGGATTTATTTCTTCTGTTGAACACACAATTATATATTTAGAAAAAATACGACCGTAGCCATTGACTTCCATTATATTTCCTTTACTATAGAAGTCAACTTAGACCAAAAGCTGTTGATTACCAACATTGTTTAAAATATATTTTGTGTTTATTTTATTACATTTGATTCTGTAGATTTCACTTCACAATACATATTTGATTATAATCCTCTTTCGCTTACATACCGTGCATCAATCTTTCCAGATTTATTCTATATTCGTAAGATTTTTACTTAGGCGTTTGTTCATATATAATACAACCATGGTCAAAATGTTTGTTTTTATTTGTTTCTTTGATCGTATTTCTGATTTATGGAGTGATAAAAAAAAGACAAATCTGAAACCCTTTCTGTAAAAACCTTTCATTTTGATCTGGGTTTAACCAATCCAACTAGATATATGCATTTTAATATATGCAAGTAACATTTCTGCAAACACAAAACAACTGTAATAATGCACAGTGATGAAACCGAGGAACGTATGTGGTGATGTGTCCTGCCAAGTGATATGATGACTAATCTTTATAAAAAAAACAAGAAAAAATGACTTGTCTCCATCTGTTGGCTTTGACCTCACAGCTCATGCATTCTCGAGGATTCGTTAATAAATCATTATTGTCATGAAGTCAGTTTCCCGTGGCTTCTCGCAAGGCATTTATAGTGCACATGTTTGTGATGTGATTCAATGCAGTTTGGATTGGTTTAATTATTAGACAGGCTAAAAAATGAAGGCTCTGCTATTGTTATCGATGAAGAACCTTTAACATCCATGGAAACTTTCCACCGCACAACAGGCTCTTATAGTAAAAGAAGGTGCTTTAGATTATTACAAATGCTCTTCACATTCAGAAAAACAACAAGTGTTAAGAACTGAAAGGAAGCAAACACAACAAAAAACCTTTAGAAGCTTTATTGGTAAGATGGTTTGAAATGGATGACACTGTTCGGGAGAAAAGCGCACATCTCAGAACACAGATCTCAACATTGCAAAGGTTTATAACAAACAGCAGCTTGAGCAACACTTTGAAACTCTTGTGGCGCGCTCTTGCGGTGAAGATCAGCACGGCTCTCACAGTTCAAAGGAGCAGGAAAGCACATCTTGGCTCCTCAGGAGCGCCTCTCTCTGGACCCCCAGAGGAGTCTCCAGATCAGAAACCTGGAAGCGCAGCACGTCGATGTCCGAGGCGCCGAACCTCGCGCGCACGCGCACTCTCTCGTGCATGTCGAACTGGACCAGCTTGTCCCTCATCAGTGAGAGAGTCCACAGAAACCTCTGGCGCAGCTCCGAGCGCAGCCGCTGCTCCTCTTCATCATCAGAGGAGGAGGAGGAGCACAGAGCGATGAAGCGGGGGGAGCTCGGGTCGAATCCGCGGCTGTTGGGGTCCGGTCCTCTGGGCAGCCGCAGGACGCTCACTGGAGTCTTCATACTGCTGTGCTCCGGTAAACGCCTGCTTAAATCATACACACATCACATACTCTCCTATGATAAAACTGACCCCACATAACGAATATAAAGCGACATCTGCAGCAGAAGCTGCTGTTGTTTACGTACCTCATTCAACACGAGCGCATCTGAACATCCGACCGGAAGAGCGTTTCTCTTCAAAATAAAAGTCACCAAGCAAGATAAAAAGAAGTAATTCAACAAAGATGCGTTATATTGGTCTTTGTCAGTCACGTGCGTGTATTATGTGTGAAGTCTTCGAGGCGTTAATTTGAAGGTATCGTTGCATTAGAGCACGGGGAGGCTGCAGACCTGGAGCAGGCAGATCTACGGCCCTGTTGTTACTAATGCGTCCAGTAGAGGAAGGCTGTACAGCATGAGCCATCAGAACAAGCCACACAAATAACAGGTATGTTAAATAGTCGCTAAAGTATATGATTAGCTAAGAGTCGATATCAATTAATTTTAATTTTGTTAATAGATAGGTCTATAAATGTACTTATTGGTGGTCAGGTAGATGTAAGTAGTAACATTTGCATGTAATGTCATGCTATTTGTTTTTTTGTGTGTTGTTAAAGAGCTTAGACTTTTGTATGTGTGCTTGCTGTTTTGATTGTGATCTCTTGTAGATTGGAAATACTTGCATGAAACTCATCTAGAAAGAGGTTTGAGCACATGTATAAATCTTTTTCACATTATTTTATATCAGCTGTAGTTTATTTGAGACTTTTTAGAGAGTTTCTTAATTTCATACTTGAATGGCAAGTGGTACTCTGCTTAATTTCTCGTTTTACTCTCACAGGGCAAAGACATGGACACTGCCAACATGCATGTTATTGCCACAATCCCCTAGCCTACTCTCCATGAGTATTGAATGCATAAATCATACTGTTTGACATCTACCATAAGTCAGAAGTAAAATAAAAGGTATTCTTTATTGGTGTTATTTATGTTTTTTAGGATAATGCTTTCATGAAGGACGCCCTTGGATCCCCTGCATTAACACAAGCCACCGGCGCAGATCATTATCTGTTGTGTGTAAGATTTAACATGGTGTAACTCATAAGAATATAGTAATTACTAAACTTTGTGGTTTGGAGGGATTGTTCTTTTATGCTGGTTTTACGGAGGGTGATTTTACCCCAATATCATAAGGCAAAGATAATGCAAATGTGAAATGGATTGTCATAACTCGTTTTTATACTCCCTGGCCATAGCCATTGCTTATGCATCCCTATAGGTACTGAAGCCACTCCGAAGAGAGATCCTCCTTCTAGTCTCCCTGTTTAGTAACCAAAGCCTGGTTTTGGAGATGAGCAGCACAGAGACATCTTTTGGTTCACAGCTAAGAGACGATTGCCATGTTCCTATGGCATATAACGCTTGTCAGTATATCCTCTACACTGGGCTGAACACTGGTCAATTTCCCTCAGGTGAGCTTTTCTATTTTCTTCTTTAAAAGGTTGCTATAAAGTTGTACTTTATTTGCTGGTCATTGAGTTCTACCAATAAGATCTGAATACTAATCCTGTAACATTTCAATTTCTGTTAGCTTGACATTCCTGCAATCAGAGAGTGGGGTGTCTATGTCTTATTGAGCAGTTTGAGACCGAGGGGTATTGTGTACTAGTTTCTGAACATCTCAGTTTGTTTCATCCTTGAAGGTACTTCCTTGCCAATAGAAATAACAGACCAAACTGAGGCACAGATGAAAATGCTATACATCATGAGCATAGTCATAAGGTCATCAATCAATCATGCCTTGTCATTGTTTTCATAATCACCTCAGTAAAATTCAAACATGGCAATATTCAACATTTCTATTCTTGATAACCTGCATATAAACAATTTAAATACAATTACATTTTTTTAATTATGAATCTGATTGTTGTATAGGGGGTCAGTAAATTAAAATGTTTTTGTTCTTTTGAAAGGCAAGGCAGTGGCCAAAAGAATTCAAAGTTGCGTTACACTTTTTCCAAGCATTCGCCAAGTCAGCATCTGTGTCGATATACACTGAAGATCAGGAGCAGATTGAAGCAATCCACTCTCACCTGACTTCAGTTCTGGACAGCACACCCACAGTGACCAGATCAAATTCATGAAGGATGTCCTTTTTCCAGCGGTAGGTCTCGCGTGTTAGCTATACTCTGCATTATGTCAGATTCACATTGTTTTAAATGTCAAATAGTTTATTCATAATGTGGAACCATTGCTCTAAATGAAAGGTTTTTGTGATTATTATAGAAGAGACTCTTTTGATTTTGTTGTAAAAAGCTAAACGCGTGAAATAATACTTGGCTACTTGGGGTGTGTGACTGTGATCAATCTCAATTCTTTCTCTGGTAGTCCATTATCTGTGCCCTTGCTTTTGTGTAACATCTGTCCATCCTAAAGGCTGAGGAGAAATTTCAGCGAAGACCTGTCATTTACATAAGGTACTATTAGGATACTATAAAGGAAAACATGGTCAATATGACATTTTGACAGGAAGACTGAACAGCAATTAAAAGAGAGTCATCAACGGTAGTCATCCTAGTTCATGTTTTTAATAAATGGTGTTAATAAATAATATTGTTGTACACAAAACAAGTTGTCTTTTTCTTCTCAGATGGCTAAATGGCCCTTGAAATTTTAGAATAGGGTGAATTGTGTTTGTCCTTATAAAATGCTTAGGACACTGTTCTGTTGCTGTATGACAACCAATAGTGAATACTAAAGCATAAATAAATATTTCATTGAAGGTCCATCTGATTACACTGCATGTCTGACGGGCTAAATGTGGTTAATATCTGAATGTAACTTTATAAATTCACAACAACATATATATTATTCCATCTCCGGTATATATGAAAACCTACAGTGAATATAATTAGGCTACAGTAGATCATGTATTACGTTTTCCATTTGATCCAAATATGTGTATTATATTTTTTTTTAATTCACTAATTCAATTTTTAATGTTATTGTATTTATTTTTTCAAAAACACTAATTTAGTTGTCTCCTGTAGGCTATGTATGTAGACCAACTATGAATATTTACAGATATTTTAATCCGTAGTGCAGATAATCTGATGTCCTAATATATTTTTTATATTTAAATGCACACATAAAAACAACAACGAGCGTCAGTTTTTTCACTGTATATCCTCCTCCCCCTACTGGACTCATTAGTAACAACAGGGGCGTAAAACTGCCTGGGTCGTGAAACTGTCTGGGCCGTAGATCTGCCTTCTCCAGGTCTGCAGCCTCCCCGTATAGTTGCATTTAACAGTGGACTGAAAGTGTACTGAGCTGTACAATAAAGACTGATTCAATAATCATACTGGAGAAACGGATGCAAACCAAGTAGATACGGTACCGAGATAATCTCAGCAATTTTCTTAGGAGCCGTAATTTATATAATTTGTCATTGATGATTAACAATTAACTCTGATCCATACTAACGTTACCTGACGCAAAAAGTTGAGTGCCGCAGGCATCGCTGCCTCCAACCTCGTTGGATATGATTATTTTGTTTACATTATAAAAACTTACGTATACACTTATATGTTCTGTTTTTGTCTACCATTGATTTGCACACATAATTTGCACACTGAATGGTTTCTCTGTGGAAATCTCAAAACAGTAAATCATTGCTATACTGTGTTAAATTTTGTGCCCGCCACAGTTGTCTAAAACAGTGTTTTGTGCTGGCAAATCCAATATGAGGTGTATGAGGTTAAAATATGTATTTAAAATGAAGTGAGAATTATCCTTATGTCTGACATGAAAAACAGCATAAGGCAATCAAAACATTTATGTCTGTGCAAAAGGTCGTGGGTTCAATTCCCAGGGAACACACATACTGATAAAAATGTATAGCCTGAATGCACTGTAATTCGCTTTAGATAAAAGCGTCTGCTAAATGCATAAATAAATAAATTAAACGTCCAATTAGTATAGAATTTAGCTCCAACCTCAATCAAACTCACCTGCCTGTAAGTTTTTAGTAATCGTGAAGATCTTGGTTAGCCTGTTCAGGTGTATTTTATTAGGGTCGGAGATCAACTCTGCAGTACAGTGGACATCAAGGGCCAGAGTTGAGAACCCATGTAATAAAATTGAGGTTCCCAAGTTTGGCATACCTGTATAATACTTTAAGGTCACTGAAAAACTATCGGAAATCCTGAGTTTATGCCACAGCAGTCAGTTTTCTTCTGTGGACACGGAAGTTACATTCAGTTAGTGACACTGAGTGGTGTTGTGTGTAGCCGACCATCTCCTCCAGCATTCAGTGTGTAGCTGACCATCTCCTCCAGCCTTCAGTGTGTAGCTGACCATCTCCTCCAGCCTTCAGTGTGTAGAAGGGCATCTTTCGAGCATATCCTCCATCCTTCAGTGTGTAGCAGGGCATCTCCTCCAGCCTTCAGTGTGAAGCCGACCATCTCCTCCGGCCTGCAGTGTGTAGCTGAGCATCTCCTTCAGCCTTCAGTGTGTAGCTGACCATCTCCTCCAGCATTCAGTGTGTAGCCGACCATCTCCTCCAGCCTTCAGTGTGTAGCTGACCATCTCCTCCAGCCTTCAGTGTGTAGCTGACCATCTCCTCCAGCCTTCAGTGTGTAGAAGGGCATCTTTCGAGCATATCCTCCATCCTTCAGTGTGTAGCAGGGCATCTCCTCCAGCCTTCAGTGTGAAGCCGACCATCTCCTCCGGCCTGCAGTGTGTAGCTGAGCATCTCCTTCAGCCTTCGAACAGCCTTCAGGGCAGAACACACTCTAAATAGACAGAACCAACGAGACACACCTGGAACATAATCAACACACACAGCTGGGACTAACTGAACTAATAAGCAAAACTGGGACAGGAAAGCCAAATATGGGCACAGAAACACAGGGAGCATGTGGAAACACAAGACACAGGGAAACAAAGTCTGACACTACTCCACCCCTCCGGAAGGCGCGTACTCGCGCCATACACCATCCAATGGGGAGGGGGGGTGGGTGCTCAGGAGGCCTCCAGGGCGGTGCCCGTTCCGGGAGCCATGGCGGATCCGGGGACTCGGGAGGCCATGGCGGATCAGAGGACTCCGTGGACCATGGTGGATCAAGGGACTCGGGCAGACATAGTGGATCTGGGGACTCGGGAAGCCATGGCGGGTCCGCCTTCGAGCCCGAAGCCCCAGCCCCCGCCTCTACGGCCGGAGCCCTACTACCCCCCCCCCCCAAAACAAAAATTAATTGGGGAAAGTAGGGGCTCTATCCGGTCGGTATATAGGAGGTGTAGGCTCTTGGGGGCGCTCTGGAAGCGCGGGCTCTAGGGGGCCCTCGGGCAGCACCTGCTCTAGGGGGTGCTCGGGCAGGGCGGGCTCTTGGGGGCGCTCGGGGAGCGCGGACACTTGGAAATGCTTGGGCAGCGCGGACACTTGGAAATGCTTGGGCAGCGCGGACACTTGGAAATGCTTGGGCAGTGCGCACTCCTAGGGGTGCTCGGGCACTGGAGAGAGCAGTCTTGGAGTGGGCACTGGAGGGCGCTGTCTAGGAGCGGGCACTGGAGTGGACTCTGTGAGCTCCTGGAACGGAGCGGGCTCTGGAGTGGAGTCTATGAGCTCCTGGAACGGAGCGGGCTCTGGAGTGGACTCTGTGAGCTCCTGGAACGGAACGGGCTCTGGAGTGGACTCTGTGAGCTCCTGGAACGGAGCGGGCTCTGGAGTGGACTCTGTGAGCTCCCCGGAACGGAGTGGGCTCTGGAGTGGACTCTGTGAGCTCCTGGAACGGAGCGGGCACTGGAGTGGACTCTGTGAGCTCCTGGAACGGAGCGGGCACTGGAGTGGACTCTGTGAACTCCTGGAACGGAGCGGGCTCTGGAGTGGACTCTGTGAACTCCTGGAACGGAGCGGGCTCTGGAGTGGACTCTGTGAGTTCCTGGACCGGAGCGGGCTCTGGAGTGGACTGTGAGCTCCTGGAACGGAGCGGGCTCTGGAGTGGACTCTGTGAACTCCTGGAACGGAGCGGGCTTTGGAGTGGACTCTGTGAACTCCTGGAACGGAGCGGGCTCTGGAGTGGACTCTGTGAGCTCCTGGAACGGAGCGGGCTCTGGAGTGGACTCTGTGAGCTCCTGGAACGGAGCGGGCTCTGGAGTGGACTCTGTGAGCTCCTGGAACGGAGCGGGCTCTGGAGTGGACTCTGTGAGCTCCTGGAACGGAGCGGGCTCTGGAGTGGACTCTGTGAGCTCCTGGAACGGAGCGGGCTCTGGAGTGGACTCTGTGTTGGCTGCTGATGGCTGTGGGCTGGATTTCCCCGCAGACGGCGGGGGGAGGAGAGCCGCATATGACGGCGGGCTGATTCTGGCTTGGGGCAGGACATTCTCCAGACACCAGAGGATCCCTTCCCTCCATCTTAGTCCTTAGTCCTGGACGATGGGAATTGGCCCCGTGCCAGAACAGCGAGAGAATGCTGGCGTCATCGAGAGCCGTCGCCGCGGCAACGAATGGGAGATCTGGGCCGTCAAGGGCAAAGAAGCAGGGGGGCGACTTCCATCGCCGCGGAGAAAAAACAGGAACAACAAAAAAACTTTTCAAAAACGAAAATCAAAACACGGGAAAAAAGCACTGCTCACTTTCTGTTTTCGCCCTGTTCTGTCTCACGCTTCTCCGGGGTATGGAACGAGGAGACGAGGATATACTTCAAGTATAATCCTTTTAATTCCACAAACATCCGAGAATCCAACACAGGAACACATGAAGACAGATACATGACGTTTAACAGCGGACAGGAAACATGGGGCAGAACACACTCTAAATAGACAGAACTAACGAGACACACCTGGAACATAATCAAAACACACGGCTGGGACTAACTGAACTAATAAGCACAACTGGGACAGGAAAGTCAAATATGGGCATGGAAACACAGGGAGCATGTGGAAACAAAAGACACAGGGAAACAAAGTCAGACAATAACGTTATGTAGGCTATATGCCATAGTTATTAATATTCTGCATTTATGTTTTGAGCTGCGCGCGCTGAATATGACCAGTAAAATGAAAGCTCTTTTTTTTATGAATGGGATTTAAATAATTTATCTCATACAGAATATGCTTTGTTATTTATGTTACGACTTTACAGGCTATCTGCACAAAATGCCCCGAGTGCACAAGTGAACGTGTCTGTGCAGCTCTGAATGAATACCTTTTGTGGATGCGTTCTTCATGCAACAACGTGCAGAAACACGGCAGCATTTTATTCTAAAAGTGTTCTCATTATAATGTTATGTATATGACAGTCCGAGTCATAGTCATTAATATTGTTGTTGTTTGTCCTGCTCGTGATGCGTGCTGAAGAGATAATCACTGTACTACTACAGTAAAGTCCTTTACTGATGTGCAATTCAAACAAATGCATCTCATACGAGATCAATAATAGTAGGCCTATATACACGATATATAAAGCGGCCACAATGTTTTGAAATAACTTGTACCCTACCTGATTAGAAAAAATCCTGTCTGTGTCTATTTGAGTCTTTTTAAAGATGTAAATCCCTGCCGCCATGCTCCTCTTTCGGTCACGGATTATGAAAAGTTAAACTTAAATCTTTAGGGGATTTATTCATGCATGTTAAAATATGTATTTATAGCTTCTTTCTTTCCAGATTTGTATTTAAAGCGTTATCATAAAAGGCTGTATTAACTTATTGTTGGCACCGATAGCTTTGTGGGCAGCGCGCCGACAAGCAGCGACATCGCACCACGGGTGTCCTGAGTTCAACCCCCCCCATCTTCACTTCGCTTTCTATCAGTTCTGATCTGCCCTATCGTAATAAAGGCAAAATGCCACAAAGAAGTATATATATATATATATTTAGTCAGCCACCAATTATGCAAGTTCTCCCACTTAAAAAGAATTTTCCACCATAATTTGCAAATAAATTATTTAAAAATCCTACAATGTGATTTTCTGGATTTTCTTTTCTTATTTTGTCTCTCATAGTTGAGGTATACCTATGATGAAAATTACAGGCCTCTCTCATATTTTTAAGTGGGAGAACTTGCACAATTGGTGGCTGACTAAATACTTTTTTGCCCCACTGTATATATATATATATATATATATACATATAAAAAAAACATGACAGTAATATGGATCATTAATGATAATCGAACACCAATAATATTTGAGCAGCAAATCAGGATTTTGGAGTGATTGCTGAAGGATCATGTGACATTGACTGCTGGAATTTCAGCGTTGTCATCACAGGAATAAATTA
The DNA here is from genome assembly GCA_027422435.1 of Schizopygopsis pylzovi. NCBI lineage: Eukaryota > Metazoa > Chordata > Actinopteri > Cypriniformes > Cyprinidae > Schizopygopsis > Schizopygopsis pylzovi. The sequence goes on along the minus strand of CM049824.1, from coordinate 33,137,382 downwards.
AATATGCTTGTATTAAAATAGCAAACAGTTCTTATGAATTGTAATATTTCCAAGTATTTTTGATCTAATAAATTCATCCAAGCAGATTTGCTTGTGCCGGTTTGCCTATGTTGAATTCACACTATATATGTTGCTTGCTATAATCAATATATATATATATATATATATATGTGTAACTCCCCCCGGGTCCACACTGCCACAACTCGTCGGAGCGGGTCTCGAACCCTGGATTCCGGTGCGGGAGGCGGGCGCTAACAAGGAACGCCAAAGGCTACAGCCTCTAGCGTCAGTCGCTAGAGCACCTCTTTTTGAGGTCAGGAGAGTGAGGTTTACACACAGCCCTTACTGGCATAGCTACATCCGTTACACTCACCCCCCTAAACCTCACTCCCATCCGGGTCACGGCACCAATGTAACACCCCTGGGTCCACATACTGCCACAACTTGTCGGAGTGGGTCTCGAACCCGGGATTCCGGTGCGGGAGGCGGGCGCTCTAACAAGGAACGCCAAAGGCTACAGCCTCTAGCGTCAGTCGCTAGAGCGCCTCTTTTTGAGGTCAGGCAAGTGAGGTTTTACACACAGCCCTTACTGGCATAGCTACATCCGTTACATATATATATATATACACTCCTGTGGTTATTTGCACGTCGTGCATTAAAATAGTTTAATGCACATCTAGCCATGGATTATTCCTTATTCATATATATCATACATACATAATTACTAATTATAATTATCAAATTTTTCTTTTATTTCTATTTTTGTTTCTTCATATTTCAGTTTCATATATTTTTTCTTGTTTCATTCATATTTAGTTAACAATTGATAATACTTAATTACTAATTATAAACACTAATAAATAACCACAAAATAATACATAATTTTTGTCTAGTTTGTCTAGTTCAAATCTGCCTTGATCAAGATCTATATGCTCTAGTTTTATTAACCTTTTCTGTATTTCGGTGTCAATTTTGCTCTTGTTTCTTAAATTAATCATTGATAATTAAAGATCATTTCTAATCCTTTTTAAGCAAAACCACCAAACCAGGCATCCTTACATCTTAAAATGATGGCATTATAGCAATATCTTCCATGGCATAATATGAAAAAGATCAGAAAGAGTTTTGAGAGCACATTCATTTCGAGCATGCAAAATCTTCAAACAATTGAATCATTTCTAGACTCGTGTGTTTTCGACCGCACCCATTTCTCGTAACTGAGGGGAATCCCAGCAAACTAGACAGACGAAATGTCAATGGAACCTGCTACTTTAGTAATTTATCGCATGTAAAGCCATGCATTGACCAGACTGTCAATAGTGAATCCAAATGCACCATTTCTTTATTTACTTCCTCTTATTCTTCGGTCTTCCTATTCTTTTATTATCATTTTTTAGTAAGAATGGCCGTATGCTCTGTTGGTTTGCATGATGACACATCGCTTCCGATCGCATGGACTTCCTCAAACCTCTCATGCTGATCTTGTGCACTGAAGCAGTGCCTTCGGATGACCTGCACCCTCCTTCAACTACAAACCACTGTAAGTACTGATCGTCTCACTCTATACAGCATGTACTGTCTTAACCATGCTTTGAATATGATAGAATGACAATATTAGCTTGCTGTTTACTTCATAATAAGCACAAATCTACTAATATCCAGACATAAAAACAGAAAGTGATCCAGGGAAAGTTGAACCGATATTAACTTTGAGCTGATCATGCAGTGGTTTGTTCTGTTGTTTGAAAGTTACTTGTGTGTGTGTGTACAGTATGAGATGTAGTGTGCGATACAGTGTTCATTTTTAAATATCGTCTGCTTATGTGCCGGTTGTAGTTTATATCCTTGAAAGGATGGAGAAGAATGGAGGAAAACCGCGTCAGCAGCATTATGGGTAAGTCTATGTTGCAGTTTCATGATGCATCGTTTCTATTAAACATGAAGGAAGTAGAGAACAATTGTGACCCTTGTGAAAAATTAATTTTTTGTGATTTAATTTTTTCTACAAAAAAAAAAACATCCTTCACATGGTAAAAAACATTCTGTGATTTTTCCTTTATATGTTTAATATTGACTGAGTAAGGTCATGTCAAAGAGTGAAATTATAGTGAAATTAATGGTAGAAAGCAAACTTTGATGCTTGTTATCTCATAATTGGATTTTGAGACTTTAACCTGGATTTCACAGAGAGGGTCACAATTATGTAACACAAAATCAAGGTTTTAATGTGGTAGCAGAACTTCAAGAAGATACTGACATTATGACAGCTAAAAGTAGAAGATTGTCATCTTTTCCCCAGTGGCTCAAAGCAAATGAGCGTTTATTGTCATTCAGATATGACAGTTATGTTGAAACAGCATTGCATTTCTCTCTGTGCTAATTTTACATGAACTCTTGAGCAGTGACATTTATCACCGCACACACAGGATATTGCACAACATTACCACACGTGTAAATAACAATATCTGCTGAGATTTTACAATACATGTCTGACAAGAAAATATATCACTGAAGTACTATAAAACACTATAATAATCCCTGCATTACACACACAGCTGCATTTATTTATAATGTAATATTGTGTGTGTGTATCTCAGGCATGTGCAGAGGGGGGTGCGGTGGGTGCTTGAGCACCTGCCCTTTTTCCCTTGATGGCACTTTTTATTTTATTTTATTTTTTATCCTGCCCAATCTAACTATTAGTAAACTTAATTAATAATAGTTTAGTCGTAAATTAAATGATCCACACGATGACCTTTCACCTGATGATCTCATCTGGGACGACCTCTCACGTTAAGACACCTTTATGATTCCTTCAAAAACGTCTGCGGCTGCCGGTAAGTGGTGTGCTTGTAAACTTATATTACTGAATTATTATTATTTGATGAGAACGGCGTGAAGAGATCATGCACAGTTGTAGTTTATATTGCTGTGTGTATCCTGTGGAAGCACGGTTACAATATTTGTGTTCAATGTTTTCCTAATGACAAGTTTATGATTGGTTTATAAAGGCTACTACAAACACCCTTTTACCTTATATTTTATAGTTTCTATACTAAATGATATGTCAATCAGTACTGCATTTTTCATACATTTTATTTATTTATTACCTGAAGATAACTTGAAAACACACATAAACCATATATTTTCTCAATCGTGTGTTTATTGTCTTCACGTTTCATCAGTAAAAACGTGTCTGCTGTGTGAGTTTGTCCATATTAGGGATTTCTTGCACGTCATATGTTTCTTCCTCTGGCTTCGAGTATGAATGAAACATGCACTTCACGAGTGTTCATCTCTCCTGATATTCACATCTCCTCATTTTGAATAGGAATAAAACGTCAGGTCACGTCTCTTTTCTTTTAAATCTAGATTTAAATCTAGAAACCTCTTTGTGAAAACACCTACTCGAGCTTGAATAAAGTGCGGGGGACGATTTTAAATTGTATTAAAATGAATATTAAATATTAAAAGTGCAGCTAACGTAGTTCTACACACAGCAATAAAAACAAAGGAGCTTGTTCTCTTTCGTTCTTGCTGTTTAATTGGAAAAAGTTTAGGTGTCTTGTCTTTTTTATGTTATTTGACTAAAAACTATTCATACATTGAACTATTATTATTACGGTATTTATTTAAAAAAAACGTAAAGTACCTGGCAAAACAGGCTTATACTGATTTTCTCGTCCTCCAAATTATACTCATCAATCCTGTTTTTATAATCAGTATCATTAAAAAATAATGAATAAATTCAGAACCGGATAAGAATAGTATTCTATTTTAAATAATAAATCTATTTTAATATTATTTTATTCAACAACAACAGTAGTGTTTACAAGAGCAAAAACACCATACCCTGTAAACTCAATAACAACAACAACAATAATACTAATATATCATCCAGAGTAATGAAGAGGTGCAAAAAATGTCTTTAAGATTTCAACTTAAAATGATATTTTCTGTTTCTCTTTCAAACCTGCGTCGTGGCATTTATTGCTGTATCAATACAGAAGCATCCGTTTCGATGCACATATCAGCAAAGAGCACAGCCCTATGAAAAGCCGTGTTTCATACTTTGAGCACCTGCCCCTCCAAAGGTCTCTGCACGGCCCTGCTGTATCAGTGTGTGTGTGTGTGGTGTGTGTGTGTGTGTGTGTGTGGTGGTGTGTGCGAGTGAGTGTGTGTGTGTGTGTGTGTGTGTGCGTGGGTGTGTGTGTGGTGTGCGTGCGTGCGTGCGTGCGTGTGTGTGTGGTGTGCGTGCGTGCGTGCGTGCGTGCGTGCGTGTGTGGTTTAAATGTTTAATCAAAATATAAACCATTTCAATGCAACGGTTGATTTATATTTAAAGGGATAGTTCACCCAAACAGGAAAATTACCCCAAGCTTTACTCACATTCAAGTCATCCTAGATGTATATGGCTTTATTCTTTCAGATGAATACAATCGTAGTTGTATTAAAAATGTCCGACTCTTCCAAGCTTTATAATGGCAGTGAATGGCTTTTGAGATTTTGCATCCATCCATCATAAAAAGTGCTCTACAAAAATGTCTAAATGTTTAGTCAAAATGTAACGTATTTAAATGTAATATTTTAAATTGAAAACTCAGAGACACCATTTTTTTTAATAGTTTAACAATATACTATAATACTGTAAAAGACTGTGATCATGTAATAATCTTATCAGATGCTGTATAATAATGTTATCGGTGTATATAATAAAGAACTATGTTGATATGCAATAATCAAACACTGTAGTGTACACCAGTGGTTTTCAAACTTGTTCCTCGAGACCCACTGCTCTGCACATGTTGCATATCTCCCTAATTTACACCTGATTCAGATCATCAGCTCATTAGGAAAGATCTCCATGAACTCAAATGAGTGTCAGATCAGGGAGACATGCGAAATGTGCAGAGCAGCGGGTCCCGAGGAACAGGATTGGTTTACTTATGTATGATAATTCATGTGTGTGAGTGTGACAAACACACACACACACACACACACACACACACACACCACTCATACTCTCACGCACACACACACACACACACACACACATGCACACACACAAACCACTCATACTCTCACGCACACACACACACACACACACACACACACACACACACACACACACACCACATCATACTCTCACGCACACGCACGCACGCACACACACACACACACACACACACACACACACACACACACACACACACACACACACACACACACATATATATAAATACATTTATTTCAATAGTTTATTTAAAATACAGGAAACAAAGTTTTGTTGAAGTGCTTTAATCTTTGAATATTGCATTTCTTTGCATCACCAGGCTGGCTTCGTCAGCGTTTTGGAAAACAAATGAATGATTCGGACCAAGTCAAACCATGTTCTCAGACGTGCTCCTCCGGACACTCCAACACCAGCAGCTCGGTGTGCTCCTCTTCCTCCTCCTCTTCCTCCATACCAGCCAAGCCATCGGCCTCAGATCAGCCCCTGCCCTCCGTGCTCTCCTCCCGCTTCCGCTCCTCTCGCAGATATGATGTTTTTGTGTGTCACAGCGATGAGGACAGTGATCTAGCACAGAGTCTGGCCTGTTTCCTAGAAGCCCCGTCTAACGGCCTGCGCTGTTACCTGCAGGAGCGGGACTGTCCAGCAGGAGGCGCCGTGTCCTCTGAGCTGCTGCAGGCCGTGCAGGACAGTCACTGCTGGCTGTTACTCCTCACTCCAAACTTTGTGAAGGATGACTGGTGCTCGTATCAGATGCACCAGGTCCTGTCTGAAGGGCCCATGTCACAGAGGATCATCCCGGCTGTAGTAAACATGCCCAGATCACAGCTCCCGCTCGAACTGCGCTTCCTCTTCACTGTGGATCTGAACACGAGCAAAGACTTCGGATACACTCAAGTCTACAAGGCGGTGCTTCAGTGTGAGTATTTTGTATCTACACAAGTATTGGAGACTCTTGGTGTTTGCAGGTTCAAATCCCACAATGCACTCAACAATATATTATGTCTTTGAATTGCATTTAAAATTTCCATGCATACTAGATAAAACTATTTAAATCACTCAGACATTGATAAACAAATCCACAAACAATTGCAAAACTTGCAGTTTAGAAATGTTCAAGTCTAAAAACTGCTATAGTATTGTCTTGTAAAACATACTCATATAAGCTTTGATTTATTGCCAATTTTACAAAGATTTAACATAAGCTAGTACATTTAATGTGATACACATTGGTCAGTCGGACATAAATGAAACATTAAAATTACAAATTAACTGAAATAATTTTAAATACACAATAACCAGGTTTATATATATATTTATCATCAATAAATCCAATTAGCTTTGATCTCATACACTGAATATTGCTTGTTCCATATTTTATCCATATTCATACTTTTAACTGAATACATTTTTCATAAAGAACAGATCCATGCTGATTCTAAGCTATTTGAATGAATGCATTAAACATTTGATTATTTCATTACAATCAAATAAATGCAAATAGTTAATATTAAACTGCCATGCCATTCCTGCATGATTGAAAAATATGCATCACATTAAGTTTATTATTTTGTTCATTTGAAAATGTTGTAATGCACGTGGAATTGTTAAATGCAATGCAGATACATGAAACAATTTAGGCCTCAATGTTTTTTTAAGTGTGGGCGATCAATCAAGACATTTGAAGTGATTGTTCACAGAAAAAGAAAACCCCATCATCATTCCTGTAATGAGGCGTGAGGCACGAGGATACATTTGCAAGGCTTTATTAGAAGGCGTGATCTAAAACAAGCATGGGTCAAACATTGGCAAACAGGTATATATATGGCAAGACAAAGAGTAATCCTAGGGTAAGCATAGGTGTGCGTTCTGCAAACAATATCCAACAGGGCAAGGCAGAGAGATAATCCAGGTACACAAGCAATAATCCAAACGAGGTGCAAACAGAGTCCTAACGGCAAGGAAAAGGGTTAATCCAGGAAACACAGCAGGTATCAAAACAGACAAACTATAACAACTGAGTGGGCTCCGTAGAGTAGCTATACAATACTCGGCAGAGAGGAAGAGGAAGTCCATGGTTTATGTATGGTGTGTGGTCAGTGCAATCAGCTGTGTGATCAGTGCAATCAGCTGTGTGTGTCGTCAGTGCAATCAGCTGTGTGTGTCGTCAGTGCAATGGATTATGGGAATTGTAGTCTGAGGTGACGTGCAACACTAGTGTAGTGCAAGAGTCCATGTGGTGAGCGGGTGACCTCTGGTGGTGAGTAAAAGGAAGCCCATGAACCGGATTCGTGACAATTCCCTCGATCCCATGTTGTTCCAATCCTCGGTGACATTTTTTTTCCATTGAACACAAAATAAAAGTCTTAATAAATAATTTGTCCAGGCCATTATTTTGCATGCAGTGAAAATGAACTGTGAGGCTCCGGTGAGTTGAGGTTGTAGTTGCTCGCACATGCACTTTATTACAACTGCTTTGCAAAACTAGACAAGCTGTAGACAAGATGAGAATAAATGGAAATAAAGTAGCACAAAACAACCTCACCAAAGAACAAAGTTACATCAAATAGACTAAACTAAATAACACTCAAATGTTAACCAATGTAAACAGACAGTATAACAAAAAAAACTTTCAAATTATTAATAAAAATATCACTATGATGCTAATCTGTTCATAAAAGGCGATATTTTTCATTCACTCTATTCTTGATGAAATTGAAGAGTGATATTGCTGTGCAATAATCCATATTCAAACTCCTGATACACAATAGCTATGTGTGTACAATTTTAATTATCTGTCTAACTGAACGTGTCACTTTCCTTCTGAGGTCTCAAATATCATGCTTTTACACATTCAAACATGACCTGACACGACGTCGTTTCCTGTTTCTGTTCTCTTATACAGGAAGAAGTGCTTTACTCTTCTGGGCTTGTGCAGCCAAAAACTTTCATGAAACCGAGATAAAGCCTAATTTCTGTAAACCAGACGGGAATGTTTATATTTCAGACTTTCCCACACTGATTTTGGTCGACACTTGTAGATGTTTTGTCACATTTGCATACAAAATATAGATTCCTCAACAATGTTTTTCCTTTTTTTACAGATTTGAAGGACATGTCTGAGAAGGAAAAGTCCAGCAGTGCATCTCAGTCTCACGGCTGAGAACAGACTCAAGCTATTAACATTCATTGCATTGACTGCAATTACAAGATTCCTCACTTCCAAGAAGTGGTATCATCAGACGAGCTTTATCGTGACTCCGTATCTCCGTCTAACGTCTCACAATTAAATAAAAGATGAATACTGTCAAAATGGTTTCATCTAACCGCCATGCCTTATACATATATACCACACACTACCGTTCAAACGTTTAGTGTCGTGAAGATTATTTATACAACTATCCGTGTTGTTTATGAGGTTTTTGCATGGATTACACTCCTTTTGTTTTCCATAGTGAAGGTGTCAACCCAGATATTTATATTGTGTTATATCAATCTTGTGAAATGAGCCCTAGATGGCAACAGAAAGTCATTATACATGAGCTCAGATCCGCTGGAGAATATGTTTCCCTTTCTGATTTTAGGTCAAAGTCAGATTAGAAGAAGAGCTTATGTAATATACCCAACAAAATATTATTTTAAAATGATTATCACTTGCATACACCCACCCACGCACGCATACATACATGTGCACAGAAGGAAATTAAAGCAGCTATGACAGTATAATGTAGATTCACATCAGTATTAATAGCATATCTCATATGCAGATATTATGAACCACAGAGAGCTCAGGACTGGTTTTCTGCTTGTCATGCGTGGATGGATTTTAAGATGTTTCACTGGCATTTCAATGCTTTCAGAAAGGCTTTACGCCTCAGTTGGACATGCCATGTAAACCAATAGGACACCTCAAAGAACTGCAAAGGTATGATTAAACGTTCTTGGCATATAACATGTCACATGTCGTAAGCCCCGCTGGCAAATGTGGCTTCAAGCTCAACACATTAAATCCCAAACAGTCTGTTTTCTCTTATTTGGATCATTGTGAAATACTGTAGACTTTCTTTTGTGGTTCAGTTGCTGAAACGGCTGAAATCAGTGTAAAGCATGATGTGCATCAGAGCATCTGAGAGAAACAACGCTGGTTTGTTGGGGATTAAACAAGATTATGTTGCATTTCAAATTAAACTCACTCTGAAAGAGACTGATACAATGCTTATTTTGTTTCTTGAGTTTATATATATATGTTTTGTTCGAACTGTTACTTTTAAAGAAAATGTTCACCCAAAAACGAACCTGTACGCTGTGCAAGATGTAGATGATTTCCCAGATAGCCTGGTGGCATTGAGACATTGTTGAGTTTTGGCTTGGTTTAGGGGTGGGCCTTCATCATTTTAGTACATTTATTTAAAAATTGATGTTTTGGTTTACGCCATTTTGGTTCTGCATGTGATTTATGCTTCCCTGTTGTATTATTATCATGTTTACTGAATCTAATAAGATACAATAACTTGAACTTATTTAAGTGTTTCAATAAACCATTAATTTTTCTAAATTCTTAAAAATTTGCACACATATTGTTTAGGAATATGGAATATTTATTAGGAATTTTCTGATTAAAGTTCCAACGACATTTAAAAGATTTCTTGAAGTGCAAGTGACATGAGCCTCATATTTTACACACAGCCCACGCCTGCAGAGCCTTGTATCTGCAGAGCACCCTGCTTTCTTTCCTTTAGTACGGGTGAAGGCAGATAAAGACGGACAATTAAATAAATGAGAAGCATCTTCCTGATAATGGTGACATTGAGTTGCAGTCAACAGGATCATCACCTGACCTAGGACTTAACCCTATACTGTGCCCTGTGTCCTGCTCCCTGATTACTGCTTCGTCAGGTTATCATTCCTGAATCTGTATTACATGTGAGGAATTGATCTGATCTTCATCCAGTTTAGTCTGTTCTCACTGAAACACTTACACACATGCACGCGCGCACACACACACATGCGCACTCACACACACATGCGCACTCACACACACACACACACACACACACACACACATGTTTACTTAGCTATCTAAATGGGGACTCTCCATAGGCATAATGGTTTTTATACTGTACAAACTGTATATTCTATCCCCTTACACTGCCCCTATCCCTAAACCTAACCATCACAGGAGACTTTTTACATTTTTACAATTTCTAAAAAACTTTGTTTAGTTTATTTTTAAACCTGTTTTACAAATGAGGACGTCCCCAAATGGAGGTTTTTGGAGAATTTGTCAGGTTTACCTCACTTTTGGGTACAAATTTGTCCCCAAAATATGGTTAAGTAGGTACACACACACACACACACACACACACACACACACACACACACACACACACACACACACACACACACACACACACACACACACACACACACACACACACACACACACACAGTGTTTATGAGAAAGTGACAGACATAGCTATTTTGTGATACTTAAAAAGGGTAAGGTATACATAATGTGAATTGGCAGATTTAAAGAAGTTTTCATATATATTATATATATATATAAAAAAATCAGAGGGGTCATTCTGTCAAATTTTTAGAAGCTTCCCTGGCTCAGATGTTTGATTTTCTAATAGATTTTTCTGAAGAAGGATAGACATGTATAGTGATGGAAGCCAAAATATTAAATGTCATGGATGAATATTTAATGAGTAATCCGGTTTTACTAGATATAGAGCCAATTTACGGAAGGGTAATAATGACTTCAGTAAGGTCGGTGGTAGCATTATAATGTTAATTTTACACACAGATTGATAGTCAAATTTGTTGATTTTAGCAATCTTTTTTTTTTGCATTATGTTGCATATTCAAAAATGGGGAAAGAGCACTTTTCAAGTTTTTTTCTCCAAAGTTTGCATGCCTATAACTGGTAGCAGAGTAAAGCTGTTTCTAAAGCACACAGCTATTAAAAACTAAGCTCAGAATCGATTCAGGAGAGAATTATGATGCAACCAGAAAGCCATTAGCGTAATGGAAATTACAAGGAAATTACTCTCTTGGAAATACAAAGACTAGTTTATAAATCTAAAATACGTTGTAAAATCAGTGCAGTGCAATGCCTACCTGCAACAAAACTTCTCTCAGCATCGAAGGATACAACGTCTAATCTAAAAAAATATACTGCGAACGTCTAATCTGAAAAATACTGCAAACGTCTAATCTAAAAAATATACTGCGAACGTCTAATCTGAAAAATACTGTGAACGTCTAATCTGAAAAATACTGCAAATGTCTAATCTGAAAAATACTGCAAACGTCTAATCTGAAAAATACTGCAAATGTCTAATCTGAAAAATACTATGAACGTCTAATCTGAAAAATACTGCGAACGTCTAATCTGAAAAATACTGCGAACGTCTAATCTGAAAAAATACTGTGAACGTCTAATCTAAAAAATGCTGCAAACATCTAATCTGAAAAATACTTTGAACGTCTAATCTGAAAAAATAATGCGAACGTCTAATCTGAAAAAAAATACTTTGAACGTCTAATCTGAAAAAATACTGCAAACATCTAATCTGAAAAAATACTGCGAACGTCTAATCTGAAAAAAATATTGCAAACGTCTAATCTGAAAAATACTGCGGACGTCTAATCTGAAAAAAATACTGCGAATGTCTAATCTGAAAAAATACTGCGAACGTCTAATCTGAAAAATATTGCAAACGTCTAATCTGAATAATACTGCGAACGTCTAATCTGAAAAATACTGCGAACGTCTAATCTGAAAAAATACAGCGAATGTCTAATCTGAAAAATACAGCGAACGTCTAATCTGAAAAAAATACTATGAAAGTCTAATCTAAAAAATACTGCAAACGTCTAATCTGAAAAATACTTTGAACGTCTAATCTGAAAAAATATTGCGAACGTCTAATCTGAAAAAATACTGCGAACATCTAATCAAAAAAAATACTGCGAACGTCTAATCTGAAAAAATACTGCGAACATCTAATCTAAAAAAATACTGCGAACGTCTAATCTAAAAAATACTGCGAACGTCTAATCTGAAAAATACTGCGAACGTCTAATCTAAAAAATACTGCGAACGTCTAATCTGAAAAATACTGCGAACGTCTAATCTAAAAAAATACTGCGAACGTCTAATCTAAAAAATACTGCGAACGTCTAATCTAAAAAATACTGCAAACGTCTAATCTGAAAAAATACTGCGAACGTCTAATCTGAAAAAATACTGCAAACGTCTTATCTGAAAAATACTGCGAACGTCTAATCTGAAAAATACTGCGAACGTCTAATCTGAAAAATACTGCGAACGTCTAATCTGAAAAATACTGCGAACGTCTAATCTGAAAAATACTGCGAACGTCTAATCTGAAAAATACTGCGAACGTCTAATCTGAAAAATACTGCGAACGTCTAATCTGAAAAAAACTGCGAACGTCTAATCTGAAAAAATACAGCGAACGTCTAATCTGAAAAAATACAGCGAACGTCTAATCTGAAAAAAATTGCGAACGTCTAATCTGAAAGAACGTCTAATCTGAAAAATACTGTGAACGTCTAATCTGAAAAATACTGCGAACGTCTAATCTGAAAAATACTGCAAACGTCTAATCTGAAAAATACTGCGAACGTCTAATCTGAAAAAAAACTACGAACGTCTAATCTGAAAAATACTGCGAACGTCTAATCTGAAAAAATACTTTGAACGTCCAATCTGAAAAAATACAGCGAACGTCTAATCTGAAAAAATACAGTGAACGTCTAATCTGAAAAAAACTGCGAACGTCTAGTCTGAAAGAACGTCTAATCTGAAAAATACTGCGAACGTCTAATCTGAAAAATACTGCGAACGTCTTATCTGAAAAATACTGTGAACGTCTAATCTGAAAAATACTGCGAACATATAATCTGAAAAAATACTGCGAATGTCTAATCTGAAAAAAGCATCTTGAGGGAAGTTGTTCTTGATCTTTGAAACATTTTATCCAGTAACTAGTTTTTCTATTTTCTCATATTTTGAGTGTTGAATGTTATCATTACGCTTAATATTTCTAAAAAGTTAATTGAAAAATGAAACTATAAATTCTCAGAGAATTCACACTTTGACTTAATTTAACAGATCCATACATCATTCATGAAATAAAAGTTTATAAAGTCAAACGATAGCTTTTTGTGCTTTTCGAATGAATAAAGACTTCAAGTTCATCTGTAATGTTCAAGAACAGATCATCTTTGGCGCGGTAATGCAAGTTCATAATTCGATTCGTGAACAGATGATTCTTTTGAGTCAATCGTTTAAATTAATAATTTATTTTGTTTAACGAAACCAGTGTGAATGGTTCACATTAAACTGGACAGATCTGGGGTATGTTTGATTAGTGAACTGTGGTTGTTAAATTACGTTGACCTACAACGACATTACTTGCGACCATAGTTGCTTTGAGAAACGAGCCCTGTCAATTTTGACTCAGTGATTATTTTGTGCCGATCGCTTCTCCATAGAGAGGATTATGAAGTAATCACTTAAAGTTTGGTCCATTCATTAAACAAATCTATTGTATAACTTTGAGAACTGGGCCAGTAGTTTTGCCTACTTTTATGATATGTTTTCTGTGTTTGGATTCGTTTTGAAGCTTGGGATGCTGCATGAAACAGAACAGAATCACATTCTTTGTATTCAAATTTAATTTATATTGATTGGTAGATTTAAATGACATATGACCTTTTTTTGTTGTTTATAGAAATGTGGTGGAAAACTGATGTTGTTAAAAAAATGCAAAGAAAACACCAATCTTATGCCTGGTAGATGTCACTTATTTAGAGTTGGAAATCATAAAAATGAGTCTAAAGTATTTAGATTATGTTACTAAACCTGAGTAATCTAACGAAATACATTACTGTTTATAGCATGTATTTTGTAATCTGTAGTAAAATACATTTTAAAAGTAAGCTTCCCAGCCCTGGATCTAATAAACTTGTTGTTGGTTTAGATGCAGTGATAAGTTTATTTAGCTCATCCTGTCGTATACTTGTAAAGCACTGCAGTTTTTCTTTGGGTGCGGTGAATGTTATTGTATTTCTGATGTTATCTATTTTATCAGTGAAGAGATTCATAAAGTCATTACTATGAAACTGTGAGGGAATATTTCGATCTGGTGACATTCAGGAGATTCAGGATTTTTATTTGTCACATAAATAATTATACGGAATATAACCAGCAGTGAAATGTAAGTCAGGTCCGCTCCATGTACAGTGCAATTATATGTAACACAAACATAAGAGATATATATATATAAATATTGGTATGGAAAAAAAATAAAAAAATAAAAAATAAGAGTAAAAATAATACAATACAAGATAAAATGTGCAATAAAATAATGTGCAGAACAGTATACTGTAGACTTAATAAATAATAATGTAAGCAGGGATGTGCAAGAGGAATGTGCAAACAGGTTGTACCAGGTATAAACATAGCAGCAATACGAATGACGGAGAATAGTGAATATCTTACTGATTATTAAATGGAGTCATGTTGATGTTATGAGACCGAGTTTGAGTTTAGGAGCCTGATGGCCCGAGGGAAGAAGCTCCTCTTAAGACTCAGTTTTTGCCATCATGCTCCGGAAGCGCTTGCCAGATGGCAGTAAAATGAAGAAACGGTTACCAGGGTGATTTGAGTCCTGGATGGTTTGAGCATCTCTGCTTTTGCAGCATTTGAGGTAGACATCTGTTTATTTGTTAATCTAGCCACTGTGCTAAATAAAATCCTTGGGTTGTTTTGGTTATTATCTATGAGTTTGCTGAGGCGCTCTAGCGACTGACGCTAGGGGCTGTAGCCTTTAGCCGCCTTGGTAGAGCGCCCGCTTCCCGCGCCGGCATCCCAGGTTCGAGACCCGCTCAGGTGTGATGGTATGGACCCGGGGGGGGGGTTACATTGGTGCCGTGACCCAGACGGGAGTGAGGTTTAGGGGGGTGAGTGTAACGGATGTATGCCAGGAAGGGCTGTGTGTAAACCTCACTCTCCTGACCTCAAAAAGAGGCGCTCTAGCGACTGACGCAAGGGGCTGTAGCCTTTAGCCTCCTTGGTAGAGCGCCCGCCTCCCGCGCCGGCATCCTGGGTTCGAGACCCGCTCAGCTGTAATGGTGCAGACCCAGGGGGGTTACACTGATATGCTTGTCCTGGCAGCTTTTAGAGCCTGTATAGATAGTTTTCACGTGACGTCACACTCTTATAGGAACGCCCACCTGGAGGGTAAAACGAAGCTTTGCTCCACTGACCACCAGCTATTTTTACGCAGATTGCATCAAGTAATAATGTAGTAAAACACAGATATTAAAAGGCGAGATTCAGTGGACACCTTATTGATGATGTGTATTTTGTACAGGCAAGAATATGAGGCCAGAATATAAACAAAATGTGCAAAGTTTCAAATTAAATGGCTTCCCATAGAAAACCATTAGAAGGAAAACACTGAAGCGTTAAGCGGACTGCGTTCATGTTCCCGGCATCATCTGCTTGCCTATGTAAACTATGCATAATTAATATAGAGATTACTCAAGTTGATCTTTTAATATTACTGTTTTAAATGTATTACGGCACTTTAAGTATTTTTATAACATTTTGTCGCACTGTTTATAATTGAAATATTGCCACTGATGCTTTATATGAATGAATGAACGAATGATGCATTTATATAGCGCTTTATTGTGTATTGCTGTACACCCAAAGCGCTTTACAATCATGTGGGGGGGTCTCTCCTCAACCACCACCAGTGTGCAGCATCTACTTGGATGATGATCAAGTGTATGCGCTCACCACACACCAGCTACAGGTGGAGAGGAGAGAGAGTCATAGAGACAATCAAGTGTATGCGCTCACCACACCAGCTACAGGTGGAGAGGAGAGAGAGTCATAGAGTCAATCAAGTGTATGTGCTCACCACACACCAGATACAGGTGGAGAGGAGAGAGAGTCATAGAGCCAATCAAGTGTATGCGCTCACCACACACCAGATACAGGTGGAGAGGAGAGAGAGTCATAGAGCCAACCAAGTGTATGCGCTCACCACACACCAGCTACAGGTGGAGAGGAGAGAGAGTCATAGAGCCAATCAAGTGTATGCTCTCACCACACACCAGCTACAGGTGGAGAGGAGAGAGAGTCATAGAGCCAACCAAGTGTATGCGCTCACCACACACCAGCTACAGGTGGAGAGGAGAGAGAGTCATAGAGACAATCAAGTGTATGCGCTCACCACACACCAGCTACAGGTGGAGAGGAGAGAGAGTCATAGAGACAATCAAGTGTATGCGCTCACCACACACCAGCTACAGGTGGAGAGAAGAGAGAGAGACATAGAGACAATCAAGTGTATGCGCTCACCACACACCAGCTACAGGTGGAGAGGAGAGAGAGAGACATAGAGCCAATCAAGTGTATGCGCTCACCACACACCAGCTACAGGTGGAGAGAAGAGAGAGAGACATAGAGACAATCAAGTGTATGCGCTCACCACACACCAGCTACAGGTGGAGAGGAGAGAGAGAGACATAGAGACAATCAAGTGTATGCGCTCACCACACACCAGCTACAGGTGGAGAGGAGAGAGTCATAGAGCCAATCAAGTGGATGGGATTATTAGGAGGCCATGATTTACAAGGGCCAGTGACACCGGGGTTACACCCCTACTTTTTACGAGAAGTGCCTTGGGATTTTTAATGACCACAGAGAATCAGGACATTGGTTTAACGTATTATATGGATTGCAAATGGCCAAAACTTGCATTTTGTTCAGAAATTGCGGCTAGGAAACATATAAAAAATTAACATGCTTGTGCAGCAGTTCTATGGATGTTTTGCCCTCCAAGTCTTCAAGCCGTTCACGTGACTGAAAACTATCAATAGCTGGACATACTGTTTTTCCACGCAATTCTAAAGACTTCCAAGTACGTTTTTCTTCATTTGTGCTCAAGATTATGAGTTTGTTTCTTGAGAGAATGGGTATAACTGTTGTACCATGGCGCAGCATGTTTTTCTCTAACCTTTTTTAATTCGATGGGGGCAACAGTTTCTAACGTATTAGAGAAAATAGTTCCCATGTTGCTAGTAATTTTGTCTAGTTCATCTGTAGTTATGGGTACATAGAGCAGTTGAGATAAATCAGGCAGGTTATTGGTGAATCTGTCTTTAGTGGCTGGAACAATAATTCTGCCTGGACAGCGGAGCCATATAGTTAATATCAGTAATATGCAGCATGCACGATACAAGAAAATGGTCAGTAACATCATCCCTTTGAGTTACGATATCTATATCAGTAAGATCAATTCCATGCAATATAATTAAATCTAGCATATGATTAAAACGATGAGTGAACCCGGTGACGTTTTGCTTGACTCCAAAAGAGTTTATTAGGTCAGTAAACGCAAGTCCTAACGCATCATTTGTATTATCTACGTGAATGTTAAAATCTCCCACAATTAGCTCTTTATCAACACTAACCAACAGATCTGAGAGGAAATCTGCTAATTATATTATAAAATATGTATATGGCCCTGGCTTACTAGTCAGATAGAGCGTAGCGTCCTGATGATGTTGTCCGACAGCAGTTCCGCACCGACTCTGCTGGGGTGCAGGCCATCAGCACGGAAAAGCCTAGGACGCTCCCAGAAAAGATTCCAATTATTAACAAAGATAATTTTCTGTTCTTTACACCATGACAACAACCATTCGTTTAAAGCAAACAGTCTACTGAACCTTTCATGTCCTTGTCGATACGTGGGAAGAGGTCCTGACACAATGATCGTCGTTGCGGGCGATGTGCTACGTACCATCTCGATCATCCTCCTGAAGTCCCTCTTCAGTGTCTCCGTCTGCCACAGCTTGGTGTCATTCATCCCCGGGTGCAGCAGACCGATCCAGCGCTCTCGTCGCCTTTCAGGATCACGGGTATCTGCGCAGAAACATCGAGAACACGAGCACCAGGGAAACAGTGAGTGTGCACTTTACCTTCAGCTAACGTAGCACGGACATGTCGGACGATGGAGTCTCCGACGATCACAGCGCCATGTTCCGTCTCGCGGAGAGGAGCGAAGCGGTTTCGGGTGGAGATCTCGAAGACCGGAGGCGGCGGAAGGGGAGAGGACATCCCGCGTCTGGCTCGCGTCTTCCGTTGCTGCTGCACCCAGTGTCCGTGGTTTCCCGGCGCCGGAGTGAAGGCCATCTGGGAAGATCGCGTCCCGGGTGCACGGGGCCTGTGCAGAAAAACACACGGAGTAAAGGCGGTGGGAGTGTTAGCAGCGAGCTGCATACTTACCCCGGACTTGTGAGCATCAGCCCGGGATGTTTCCAGCGTTGCTTTCCATTTCCTCAGCTGGGCCTGCTTCTCAAGCAGCTCGTGGATCTTTCTCTCCACGGCCTCCAGCTGCACCAAATGCAGCTTGAACGTGCCCTCACCTGTTTGTTCTTCAGTATCTTAATTATAATTAATGCAATTGAGATGCAGGACAATAAATGCCTTTGCAAGAGATTGTGACGTGGCCGACAATCCGTGGTGAAGACTACAGTACTCCCTGTTATTTTTTATGTATTTGCTTGCTGTTATTATTTTTAATAAAGCAAAATAATTCCTATAGTGATTCGTAAACGTTTTATTAAAATAAGTCTCTGAGTAATTACTTTCTGATAACCTGTTATCTGAACCTGAAAACAACCTTTCTCGAGCCTCAAGAAGACCTGGCTGAGTGAGCACGGACACCGGGACAGGAGTCCTCAATCTTCTGATCACATCTATCCAGCCAAGAGGTAATAGCAGGTTATAATGTTTAATTGCTTGTGGATGATGAAGATGTAAATTAGAGGATTTAGGGGTTTTGATCGGTATATTAAATACTAACCAACATAATATTGTAGTAATATTGAACCTTAATGACATTGATTAAATGACATAATTGATTTTCTGTTGAAACCTCACAACAAATTCAACAATATGAAGACTTACAATGTTCATCATGTATGATTTCCTCTCTCCTCAACCTTCAAGTGGGGGTTTGAATGATAATGATTTCTTAAGTTAATCATTTCATTGATATGTGAAAGAACAAAGACAAAATGGCAATACTGTCCAGGGTGGTTTGACAACATTACGCAAGTCATTTCATCAGTCACAACTCTAAACACTAGAACTAGAATAATCTGCCATCTTCAGCTACTGTAGCTCTCCTTCAGCAGTACGGCATCCGGTAATATCCAACCATCTTGGGTTGCAGAAATTGTTAATTAACTTACATAATTCTTATTACAGTCTCCATGGAGGAACCTGAATTCTGTGAATTGATCCATCTCTATCTCTCTCTGATTGTATTTTCTTGTATCCACTGACCATTATGGATTGGCTGAAACTCATTATTTCTGTTGTGAACCATGAAGAGGTGAACTGTTGGCAGTAATCTTTCTACTTTAAAGTCATTCTTAAAGGAATAATCCACCCCAAAGTTAAAATGTGGTGAAAATGTGCTCACCCTCAGGCCATCCAAGATCTAGATGCATTCATTTCTTCATCAGATTTGGAGAAACGTTGCAGTACATCACTTGCTCTGCAATGGATGCTCTGCAGTGAATGGGTGCCGTCAGAATAAGAGTCCAAACAGCTGATAGAAACATCACAATAATCCACACCACTCCAGTCCATCAGTTAACATCTTGAGCAGACAAAATAAACAAATCCATCAATCCATCATGACCTTTTAACTGCAAAATATTGGTTCTGGTCAAAATACGAGTCCATAATCGATAATAACGCCAGTGAAAAATTCCATCTCCTGTTGTCCTCTCACATCAAACTCCAGCCACATATTTTTGTAGAAATGTTTTGCTTTTAAACGGTGCTTGATCTCTGCATATTTCTCTCCTGGTTCAGGCTAGATTACTTTTTTCACGGAGAAAGCATTATGGAGTATGGACTAATATTTCAGCTAGAAGGGAGGGTTTAATAATAATAATAAAACATCTTAATGATGGATTTGTTTCAGCTTTTGTCTTCTCAAGCTGTTAATTGTTGGACTGGGGTGGTGTGGATTGCTTGTGGATTATTGTGATGTTTTTATCAGCTGTTTGGACTCTCATTCTGACGGCACCCATTCACTGCAGAGGAGTGATGCAATGCTACATTTCTCCAAATCTGATGAAGAAACTAACTCATCCACATCTTGGATGACCTGAGGGTGAGGACATTTTTGGCATGAACTATTCCTTTAAGAATGACTAGACAGATTGCTGGCAACAGCTTACCAGACATTATTAGTTTCAGTGAATTCATAATGGTCAGTGAATGTTTCTCAGGACAAGACAAATTAAATCAGAGAGAGATAGAGACGGATCAGTTCACAGAATGCAGGTTCCTCCACGAAGACTGTAATATACTGTAAGAGAATTAACAATTTCAGCAACCCAAGATTGTCGGATATTACCAGAATAACATCCTATTGAAGGAAAGCCCATAGCCGCTGAAAATGACATATTATTATTCTAGTGTCCAACAACAGCATTAAAGACATATCTTTAACTCTACATTTACATTTAGTCATTTAGCAGACGCTTTTATCCAAAGCGACTTACAATTGGGGAGTACATAAAGCGATTAATCTTGAAGAGGCAAACAGACAGAGGAAGTGCCAATAACACCAAGTCTCAGGCATTGTTCAAATAAGTACAAGCTAGCAAGGGAAGGAGAGAAAGATAAAGAGAAACATGAAGATTTTGGAAAAGTGAAAGTTCAATTTTTTTTTTTTTTTTTTTTTTATGTTGTCAAGTAAGGCAAGGCAAGGCAAGTTTATTTATATAGCACATTTCATACACAGTGGTAATTCAAAGTGCTTTACATAAAATAAAGTGAAATAATAATTCACAGCAATAAAAACAAGGAGATAAAAATAATAAAATAAGGAAATTTAAAATGATATAGAAATTGATTTAAAATGAAATTTAAAACAGTTAAATAGAAAAGGATTATACATAAAATAATGCAGTCAGTTCGGACGTAGCGCAGAGCTCATTCAACAAATGCACAGTCTGGATTTAAATGTGGCTAATGTTTTAGCACATCTGATCTCTTCTGGAAGCTGGTTCCAGCTGCGGGCGGCATAATAGCTAAAAGCGGACTCCCCTTGTTTTGTGTGAACCCTTGGTATTTCTAACTGACTCGATCCTAATGATCTGAGTGATCTGTTAGGTTTATATTCAGTGAGCATATCTGCCATATATTTAGGTCCTATACCATTGAGTGACTTATAAACGAGTAGAAGTACTTTAAAATCAATCCTAAATGTAACTGGAAGCCAGTGTAAGGACCTGAGGACTGGTGTGATGTGCTCATATTTTCTGGTTCTAGTCAGAATCCTGGCAGCAGCGTTCTGGATGAGCTGCAGCTGTCTAATGGTCTTCTTTGGAAGGCCGGTGAGGAGACCATTACAATAATCCACCCTGCTGGTGATAAAGGCATGAACAAGTTTCTCCAAATCTTGACTGGAAACAAAACATCTAATTCTTGCAATGTTTTTGAGATGATAGTATGCTGATTTAGTTACTGCTTTGACATGACTACTAAAGCTAAGGTCTGTCTCCAGAATCACCCCAAGATTTCTGACTTGATTTTTAGTTGTTTGACCCCTAGAGTCAAGGTATGCATTCACCTTGAGAACTTCATCTTTGTTTCCAAATGCAATGACTTCAGTTTTCTCCTTGTTTAACTGAAGAAAGTTTTGGCACATCCAACTGTTAATTTCATCAATGCATTGGCAGAGGGAGTCAATGGGGCTATAGTCATTTGGAGATAACGCTAGGTAAATCTGGGTATCATCAGCATAGCTGTGATCGGCAATTTGGTTCTTCCTCATTATCTGACTTAGTGGGAGCATATACAGGCTAAACAAGAGCGGTGCAAGAATAGAGCCTTGTGGGACTCCGCATGTCATGGACGTCCACTTAGACTTATGCTCTCCTATACTCACATAATAACCTCTCCCTTCTAAGTATGACCTGAACCATTTGAGTGCCATCCCAGAAAGCCCGACCCAGTTTTCCAGTCTCTCTAGAAGTATGTTATGATCGACAGTGTCAAACGCAGCACTAAGATCTAGTAGTACCAGCACTGATATTTTGCCAGAATCAGAATTAAAGCGAATATCATTTATTATCTTAATGAGTGCTGTCTCTGTGCTGTGATGCACGCGGAAACCAGATTGAAAATTATCCAGGTATCCATTTGAGTTTAAGTAGTTGTTCAGCTGATTAAAAACTACCTTTTCAATAATCTTACCTATGAAAGGAAGATTTGATATTGGTCTATAGTTGCTCAACATGGTGTTATCAAGATTGCGCTTTTTCAGAAGGGGCTTAACAACTGCAGTTTTCAGGGAGTTTGGAAAAGTCCCAGAAAGAAGTGAGGTGTTCACCACTTCTAAGAGATCTGCTTCTAAACAGTTAAGTACACTTTTGAAAAAAGATGTGGGAAGTGTGTCAAGATAGCAGGTTGACGATTTAAGATGCTGTACTATTTCTTCCAAAATTTTGCTATCAATTGTTTTAAAAACAGACATAGTCACTTCTTTTTGAGATTGCTGTCGAATCTGTGTGACTTCTGTATTACAGGAAGATGTGCCAATCTCCTTCCTGATATTACTGATCTTCTCTGAAAAGAAGGAAGCAAACTCATTGCATTTGCTGTCAGAGAGCATTTCACTGGGAATCTGACTTGGGGGGTTTGTCAGTCTCTCAACAGTAGCAAAAAGTGTGCGAGTGTTGTTTAAGTTACTGTTTATAAGGTTTGAGTAGAAGGTCTGTCTAGCTGTGGCTAGTTCCAAATTGAAAGCATGAAGAATGTCTTTATAGATGCTATAGTGTATTTCAAGTTTCGTCTTCCGCCACATCCGCTCAGCTTTTCTGCATTGTCTTTTCATATTCTGAACTGCTGTTGATTGTTTAAGTTACTGTTTATAAGGTTTGAGTAGAAGGTCTGTCTAGCTGTGGCTAGTTCCAAATTGAAAGCATGAAGAATGTCTTTATAGATGCTATAGTGTATTTCAAGTTTCGTCTTCCGCCACATCCGCTCAGCTTTTCTGCATTGTCTTTTCATATTCTGAACTGCTGTTGATTTTCTCCAAAATGATTTTTGTCTGCCATTCTTCTTGCTGACCTTTATCGGTGCAATATCATCAATAACATTCTTAACTTTTGAGTCAAATTAATCCAGGAGAAGATCAACAGAGTCTGCAGAAATGCTTGGTGTTAAAGATATTGCCTTCATAAATAGCACACTAGTGTTCTCATTAATGCATCTCTTTCTGACAGAGACAGATCTAGATTCAGTGGTGACAGAGATCAATATATCAAAGAAAATACAGAAGTGATCAGACAGAGCTACATCCTTAATGACAATGGAAGAAATGTTTAGACCTCTACTGATGAGTAAATCTAGAGTGTGTCCACGATTGTGTGTGGGTCCGTGCACATGCTGAATCAGGTCAAAAGTGTTTAAAACAGTTACAATTTCTTTTGTAGTTTTGATTTCAGCATTGTCTATGTGAATATTAAAATCCCCTGCAATAGCAAAACAGTCAAACTCTGAGGAAATCATTGATAACAGTTCTGTGAACTCTTCAACAAAGGCTGGGGAGTATTTTGGAGGCCTGTAAATGATAATAAACAGAATGCGTGGGGCACCTTTCAGCATAATACCTAGATATTCAAAAGACAAGTACTGACCAAATGACACTTGCTTGCATTGATAAACATCTTTAAACAGAGCAGCTACACCTCCACCTCTCCTAACAGTCCTGCAGACACTTATACAATTAAAGTTAGGAGGGGCTGTTTCAGTGAGGACTGTTGCACTGCAGTTGTCTTCTAGCCATGTTTCAATTAGAAACATAAAATCCAGGTTGTTTGTGGTTATTAAATCATTGATCACAAATGATTTATTTTTTAGTGAGCGAGTGTTTAAAAATGCTAACTTGATGGAATTACATTTTGTCTCTACAGCAATCTTAGACTGATGCATAACAGGCCGCAGATTAGATGGGTCAGCCGTACGCCTTTTGAAGGCCTTAGACCTTCTATCACGTGATAAAACAGAAATAGAGAAGGCTACAGGCACACTGGGTTCCCGCTTGTTTTGTAAACGTTTGTGAATGTTGCTGCTAGTATAGCGGGGACCCGACACATATCACTGAGAGCTGTTATCAGTTGTTTTTGGTTCACCTACAGCAGATGGAGGAGGGTTTGGGCCCTTGCGTTGTGGCAGCGGTCGGAGACCTCTCACAGGAGGAGGCGGGAGAGCTGAGCCTGCAGTCTTTGGTGGTTGGGGGGCCCGCCGTTTTTTAGTTGATATCTGGGGACTTGCAGAGAGTTTGGTCCCAGCATACACCAATTCCTCCATTTTCTGTGAAAAGCTTAGAAGTGGAGATGCTGGAGAGAGGGATAGTGTGTCTGGTGAGCGGGGCATATTCTGTCCAGGTGCTGGAGAGAGGGATAGTGTGTCTGGTGAGCGAGGCTCTAGCTCTGGTGTTTCCGGTGACTGTAATGTGTTGTCATGGCTTCCCAGGCTGTTTTCCAGAAAGTCGTCCTTGGGTGCTGAGTCTTGGAGCTGTTGTGATGCGTCACAGTCTGCATGTGATGAGCTCTGTGGGCAGGGCTCAGCCGGGATGTCCATGAGCAGTGCTTGTTTTGGCTGTGTGGCGTTATCAGTATCCTTGTGGGATTCTTCAACCACATAATGACTCGGAAGCTGATATGAAGTCCTGTGGTCACTCATATTCTGTCCAGGTGAGTGTATGAGTGGATTGGCACACACCACTGAAGGATGACGGAGGGAGAAATAGAAATTGTCTTTTAGCACTCTTGCACCAAGTTTATTTGGGTGGAGGCCATCCAGTTTAAACAGTTGTCTGTGCCCCCAGAAAATATTGAAGTTGTCGATGAAGTTGACTCCTTTTGTACTGCAGGTTCTTTGTAGCCATGTATTCAGCCCAAGCAACCGTGAAAACATGTTAGTTCCCCTTGCTGGGAGTGGTCCACTGATGAACGACTGAACTTCAAGTCTTTGAAGTGTTTCAAAGAGTTCACTGAAATCTTGCTTAAGCAGTTCTGACTGTCCTATCCGAATATCATTCTTCCCCACATGGATGATGACTCGATTTGCAGTCTTGTGCTTCATCACAATGCTCCGAAGTTCCTTGTTCACGTCAGAAACGGTTGCTTGAGGAAAGCAGCAGGTAGTAGCAGTCCTGGTTCTGACGTTTCTAATAATAGAGTCGCCCACTATCAGAGTCCTGGGCTCGGCTGCGCTCTGAGCTGAATGCCGCTGTCTGCTCGACCTTGAGCGCCTGTTAGTAGCAATGTTAGCTGCTGGCTGATTCGATCCGAGTTTTGTCATATTTTGGGAGAGTAGAGTTGAAAGAGAGAGTAACTCTAGTAACTCTAGATACTATTTGTAAAGTGCAATTGGTTTTCTCTGTGACTGACAGAACGAATTGCGTAATAATGTTGCAATACCTCTTAGGACAGTATTTGCCTTTTGTCCTTTTTGCCTTCACATATCAATTAAATGATTAACTTAGGAAATCAATATGATTCAAACCCCCACTTCAGTTCAGATATTAGGGTTTGAATGTTGAGGAGAGCGGAGATCATACATGAACACGGTAAGTCTTCTCTCGCCACATTGGTTTATTTTTGTGAATTATTGATATGTGACATTTCTTTACTGGGGAACATTTAATGTACAGTACATTGATGATATGTTAATGCTCAGGTTCTCTAAAACAATTTAGAGGCAATTTATCTTTTTTTAATTTAATGATGATAGATGCAGTTTTTGGACTAAAATAACACTTTCAACTTTTCACATCTCCATCGACACGTTTAGCCTGAAGCTGTTCATGAGTTGCAAAGCTCTTCATCTCTGAAACTCTTCAACTTTAAAATACATTTACTGTTGTGACTGTTCATAGGCTTTTAATAATGAAAACGTGATGCTTTGGAATTTGCTCTCATGAGTCACTGCATAAAACACTGAATGTGCAGCATTGCTGAAGAACAAAACTCATCTTATGTGTGTCTAACCGTGCTTATTAAATAGCAAGTAATACTTATTATTTATTCAACCTGGAAAATGAGTCAACACGGTGTCAGTGTAAGTGGAACATGAACTAATATTGGATTAAAAAAAAACACATAAAACCACAGAGGGCATTGCCTCGTTTCAAAACAACACAATGTGCCACTTTCACAGGGATATGGAAACCATTTACATTTCTTTACCAGTTTTGCAGAATAACTGACCTAAAACTATGTTCTCAGGGTGTAAACAGTTTTGCAGTATTGTGGTTTCTTCCAGCAGAAACTGCCGATGTTTGTGACACTTTGTTGTCAATTTATCAGTGATGTAACGCTATTAACACTACACTATTATTTCTCAGAGTAGTTCATTTGTCTTAACCTATGCATCTTGGCTACAAAACAAAAATTTTAAATGTTTCCCAGGATTAAAGATCTTGTGAACACGCTAACCTTCAGTGACAACATTACAGGGGTAAGTTGTCACAATGCAACCTGCCATTACATAGCGTAAAACGATTCATAAAACAAAAATGTGTCCATCACAAGACGCAACGAATAAATACGATAGTTTCAGCATCATCATAAAATTAACGAATGATTGAAGTTCCTGCACAGCCCTCAACAGTCGGTTCCGTTTGCGCATGCGCAGTCGGGCGGTGTTGTGCAGTACAGTGATGTGATTTACGGAAAGAGCCCCGTGGAAACAGCGAGAGAAAGATACTGATGTTATTGGGAGCCAAAAGAAGCGACTGTTTCGTTCTGGGCGCTTGAAGGAGACGCTAAGATCAGTGAAGTCATCTAACGGCGTCACCATCTGCAGCGCGACGACGCCCGTGAGCGCGCAACTTTGCTCGTATGATGTGATTGTACAGCGCGCTTGATCTGGGGGCGATGGGGGGGCTATCTGGACAATCACATTCACTTTACGGACTATCTTTGTGCTTTTAATTATATCTAGATACGTGCATCCTGGTGAGTTGATTTAAGTCTCAATCAAGTAAGTTTTCAAACCTAGTGCGCTGCCTACTCCATAAACATGCTGTCTATGTAGGCTGCTCACTGCGCTTTGAGACCGTTTACATTACATTAGGAAAACTACGCATACATGATTTCTTAGTATTTTGTTCCCTTAACTTTGTTATTTCTCTATACACCTCTTTTCGCTTTTCTTTATCTTAAAGGGCTGTTAAACTCATGTCGGGTGAGGACATTCAGTTTAAGCGTCTTGTTTCCAGTTGTGCAATAGCTTACCCGTTAGGTGGTGAGGACATTTTGGTTAGTTGGTTTGGGTTTAGTTCTGTTGACATGACGCTTTTATCTACAGGTTTAAGCTGTTTTTTAGCTGGTAGTAACTGATTTACAACTGTGTTGAATTCCTACTAACCAGTAAATCAGTTTAGCTTTGAATGTTTTTAGGAAAGGAAACAGTGGTTGGGACCTGACACTTTCACTTACCACTTTCATTTACCCATAAGTTTAACAACTAGAATATCATGCTGGACAAAATGGTTTGCTGGGTTACACTGGTTTATCTGGACTCCCAATTGGGGCGATTCTATGATTTTTTTAAATGGGGTGGCACGGGGGACCAAGAACCAGTGAGGGGGGCAATGGGAAAATTAATGTGCCCCAACACAAGTGGGATGACATAAAAATGGCACTGCCCAAGTGCCTGAACATCTCATATCTCTTTTTATAAATAAAAACAACTGAACAGACTTGTTCTCAACTTCTTTCTCTGTCCAAACAGACTAGTGTTAGTGTGTCTAGGGAACGTTTTGTAAAAAATGACTTTCACCTGTTGCTGCAGATAGATGTCTGCTGGTGTGGTCCTCACTGGCCCTCTCTTGTTGGCTCTGAGCTGTACTGCCAGGTTCAGGGCTGTTCATTAGCTTTCCAACTTGGCCCTGCCTGCCGGGTGGATTGGCTCTGACCTGCACTGTCCTACTGCATCCACCTGTCTTTGACATGGTTTCTTCTTGAAGATACCTTCAATGGATTGCTGCTTTTGTCCCCTTTTCATTTTCTTTACACAAAATTCTGTCAAAAAAAAAAAAAAAAACTCTAACTTAATCATCAATATTACACAATTAGTAGGCTATATTTAAATAGCCGTATTCTCATCTGATTACAGACAAAATCATTCAAATGTGAAGCTGTTCTTGGACATTGCAAACACAAATAATTATATATATATATATATAAGACTAACATACAAAAACGTTTGTTCATTCAATAAAAAACTGGTGTTTACTATTCTGCATATTAAAAAATTCCAAGTGTCAGAACGCTAACATTATTAAAACCCCACATTTTAGTGTTTACCACGTTACTGCCGGCTATTTGGGGAAGTGTTTTTGACTTTAATCTTTGAAACAACAGGAAGAAACGTAACATAACTATTTCTATTTTAAGCGATGCTCATGCATCGCAGCAACACAAATATTAGAGGGGGGCCGGTGCCACCCCGTGCCACCCCTCTAGACACACCCCCGACTCCCAGCCTGGCCAAGAGACTTTCATCTACCTGCTGGTTTAGCTAGAACCTCCCTAAAAGAACCAAGACCTGCAAACCAGCTGGTTAAAGCCTGGACAACTCCTTATATATGTATATATTAATGATAGTGGCAATTTGCAAGGCAAATGTACAAGATGGTGAATTACAAATAGCCACCATCAGTTGCCGCGAATAGAAATATGTTTGGTAAAATGTAATTATAATGTTTGTAACTCTTTAAAAGTAAAGTTGATTTATTACTATTATCATCATCACAATTATTACTATTATTTAGCAGTGTAATACTGTTATTTTTATGTGTAGTCAATATGCTATAATAATTCTAATGGCAGACAAATGTTAACTGTAAAATAAAGTAAAAATTTGAGCTACTGTATTGTTATTTACTGTATCTAGTCAAGTTTATTCAGACGGTACCACATTAAGCAACTTTTTCGGTTACCCTATATCAGGCATCCTCAAATCTGGCCCAGTCCTGCAGAGTGTATCTCTAACCCTAATTAAACACACCCGAGCGTGCTAATCAGAGTCTTCAAGATCATTAGACAATCACAGGTAGGTTAGTTTGATCAGGGTTGGAGCTAAACTGTGCAGCAGATTGCCCTCCAGGGAAAGATTTGAGGAACCCTGCCCTATATACACCATATATATATTTACATTTATGCATTAAGCAGACACTTTTATACAAAGCGACTTACAGTGCATTCAGGCTATACATTTTTTTGTCAGTATGTGTTCCCTGGGAATTGAACCCTCAAACATTTGCGCTGCTAGCACAATGCTCGACCACGGAGCCACAGGAAACACACACTACACACACACTACCCCCCCCCCCCCACCCCCACACACGTATATGTGTTTTATTTGTTATTTTTTGCATCATCTATTCTAGACTAAGCTTTGTGTATGTACATTTGATGAAATATTTATTTAGTATTTTTTATACACTCATGTGTGACTGGCGGTCTTACACAAGGCTTCTCCTCTCTCGTACAGGGTCTGATTGCATCAGTCTATAAATGACTGTCTAAGACCGACAGATCATATAAACATTAAGAAATGATTAGGAATTCACTGAAGCTTTTAAAGGGCTCTTCAAATTGCATTACACAGTTTTCATCAATGTATTGAAAGGCGATTGCATGGTAATGCATTTTTGGTGAGGTTCTGAGACAGGATGTTTGCAAATTGGCTTCAACTTTATCTGTGTGCAGGTTTTTTTAAACCAATAAAGTGTGACTCATTCTGTTGCTAAAGGATGAATGTGTTAATATTTATTTACAAGAAGACAGAACAGACCAGCGCTGAGTTTCAGATCTACGCCTTGTATCCAGGTGTAATACCCTTCAACGTTGTGGTGCAAGCTTTTACGTGCATTGCGAGATTTGAACATTGCACTGTGGGTTGGATTTAATCATTCACTTAATGTTATGCTTGCATTGATGCACATCATGATGATTCACAAGTTCTTCAAATGTCAAAAGTCTAGACCGTTTCCTAACTCAACAATTCATTGCAGCAGTTGCCTGTGATGCTGCAGATAAAGGGTCAAGCTGTGCATGTTTTTGAGAGATAGTAGAGTGACAGTTCAGAGAGGTTCTTCTCAGACCCCAGGTCAGGCCAGAAGACGTGAATGCTGTCAATTTCCCTTTCTGGTTTGTAAATGACTTTTAGTCAGCTTTCCACTTCATGAGCAGCCTTATGCTAAGACATGAAACTCGTCTGTTGTGACAAATTCTTTTGTTTTAACTTTAAGATGGAGATTCTCTTTTTTTTCTCGGTCGAACACTTTAGACGTAAAATATGTACTTGAGATTTTAGGTTATAATTTCAGTAATTTAACAAGGCATCTGTAAGTTTGTATGTAAAATATCTATCTAAACTACTTTTAGTAAATGTTTTTTAATGTAAAATATTTATGTTGATATAACGTTGCATGATCAAAAAGTATACTGTAATTGGACATATTTTGCGATTGAACTGCAACATTACATTAGATTTTTATATGAAAATGTATTTTTACTGCTGTCACATCCAGACACAAAAAACAAAGACTCTTCTGCTTTTGAGGTCGTTCACACTAGGCTTGCCGCGATAGACGGTGATGCCGGTTATACCGGTGTTAAGCCGCAACACCGTTACGTCACTTGCTCACCGTGGCACCGTCCCACACCATCCTTTAGATAGTTTTTTTTTACAGTAATAAAAATAATTTCGTTCAGTTAGAGGACACAAAAATTAAGGCTGAACGCTGCTGCTCAATGCAACGCACCGACCGAACGACAGCTGTGCATCACAGCAGTCTAGGTCTGCATTGCTGCAGCTGTCCCGACCAGATTTATTGCGCCGCGGGATTAATTTCCCGAATACAACGCGGTAACGGTCGGTAACTCTGGTGCAATTTGAACGGGAGCAGGCGGTCTAACAATATCCCGTTCCGGACGTCCTTTCAGAACAGCATATCTGCGCTTTATTCTTATCGAGCTCCGGTACAGCCTGCACTCGGACCGTTATGCACGCGCTGCATGCATGAACCAGTGCTTCGTTTTATTGTCTGTGCAAAGCATGTACAACAATGCTCAGAGCAGGCTAGCAGATATAATATACAGCTCTCAGACAGAACAGGCAGGTTGTGATGAGTGACAGAGCAGAATAACCATGGAGAAAAAACGGAATGCACAGTCCTTGAAGCACGTTCAACTCCTCTTTCCTTTTTTCTTTTTTTTGTATCATGCTTATCCTATCCTTTTAAATGACAGACTGTGTCGAATTTATTTATTTTTCTCTGCTGCGCTTTTCACTGTGTTAACAGCAAGATGTTAAATGAATTTAGTATTTTGACAAGACTTATAAAATATATTAGGCTAAACCTAAATTTTTTTCCTATCGTGTTGTAGGCTGAATGTTAGCATAAACGAATTATATCCTAACAAAACGAATGAAAACTAGGATTACAATTTTTATATAACTTTTTTTCTCTCTCTGTGACACTTTATTCCGTGTTGACAGCAAAATGTTATTGACATTTTTCTGTCAATAAATTCAAGACTCTTGACAAGACGAATAAAATAAATACAATTTTGTGCAGACTACACTTTTATTTGTTAGCCTTTCATCAGAAATGTGAACAAACAGTGAATATATCGCAGGAGCGGGTGTGTGCGGAATAAAACCTCAAACAGTCCCGTGCAGACCTCTACATCACAGATCAGATTTCATTTATCACGTGAAGAGAGATGACTGACAAGAAGAGTGAGGTGACACAGACAAGAAGAGTGAGGTGACACAGACAAGAAGTGTGAGGTGACACAGACAAGAAGAGTGAGGAGACAGACAAGAAGAGTGAGGTGACACAGACAAGAAGAGTGAGGTGACAGACATGAAGAGTGAGGTGACACAGACAAGAAGAGTGAGGTGACACAGACAAGAAGAGTGAGGTGACACAGACATGAAGAGTGAGGTGACACATACATGAAGAGTGAGGTGACACAGACATGAAGAGTGAGGTGACACAGACAAGAAGAGTGAGGTGACATAGACATGAAGAGTGAGGTGACACATACATGAAGAGTGAGGTGACACAGACAAGAAGAGTGAGGTGACACAGACATGAAGAGTGAGGTGACACATACATGAAGAGTGAGGTGACACAGACATGAAGAGTGAGGTGACACAGACAAGAATAGTGAGGTGACAGACATGAAGAGTGAGGTGACAGACATGAAGAGTGAGGTGACAGACGAGAAGAGTGAGGTGACACAGACGAGAAGAGTGAGGTGACACAGACGAGAAGAGTGAGGTGACACAGACATGAATAGTGAGGTGACACAGACATGAAGAGTGATGTGACACAGACAAGAAGAGTGAGGTGACACAGACATGAAGAGTGAGATGACACAGACATGAAGAGTGAGGTGACACAGACATGAAGAGTGAGGTGACACAGACAAGAAGAGTGAGGAGACACAGACATGAAGAGTGAGGAGACACAGACAAGAAGAGTGAGGTGACACAGACAAGAAGAGTGAGGTGACACAGACAAGACGATGGTGGAAGAGTTTCAAAACCAAATGTAAAAGCGCCCGTTTTAAGCCTGTTGACTTCTGAATCTGACATACATATTAAATAAAATAAATAATTAAAAAGGCTTGTTGGGATGTATCTTTGTTGCATTTGTTGCAACAATATTTGTTTAGAATTATTCACTATTCACGACGCCATCAGTAAATAGTTCCTCTATAAGAGCAAGCTATTTGGAGCGTCTGATGCCCGTATGAACACCACTGATCCTCACGAACTTCTCCAACACACACCAGCATCCGTTATAAAACATCTATGTGAATATACTGAGCTGTATTCAAGCAGAAATATGATGTTAGAGTGATCGAGAGAGCGCACATACACGGTTCGTTTGCGCATCATTTATAACGGACATAACGTGCGCCTAATGCACGATCATGTCACTGTAATCATCTTTACCTTGATTACTATAGTCGTCCATCAAAACTTGGCTACTAGTGTAACACTGGCTTCTTTTATTCAGCCGAGAGCTGTAGTTTGCATATCATGTGCTCATACAGCGGTTTTTAGCCGCGATTCAGTCTGTATTCACAGCGCTGTGAGACGTTTTGCTTCTCCGAAACACATAATATATAGAGAGGTGGTACTGTTATTTATTTATAGGCTATATATTTTTTTTACATGACTTAACATGCGAGTCATAATATTAGTGAATATATTATATTGTAGTTTTATCTCTCGCCCCCCCTGGTTGAGAAACAACCTGATCTAAGTGATGTTTAAAAAAAAAATAAACATTCGTTTCTCATTTATTTGTTTCCACAGTATTTGCTAATTTGTATTTTATTTAAACACAGCTTGACGCGGAATTGCCCCTGATATGAAAGTCAAGGTAAAACGCGCATGGCGCTTACAGGCTATTTAAAACCTAAGGAAAGCGAGGAAAACTCAAACGACCCCCCCCCCCCCATGGTGATACCGATATAACCGGTGTGACATCAGGTCGATTAACCGGTGGGAAAATTTCCTCACCGTCACAACCCTAGTTCACACTAGGGTTGTGGTGACAACTAGTTCACACTAGGGTTGTGGTGGCAACCCTAGTTCACAAGGGTTGTGGTGATAAACGATAGTATCATTTATCAAAGATCTACCTAACCGCTGGGTTAAGCTTGTCAACAGCGCATCTGCTGAGAGCATGGGTTTTAGCACTCTTTTGGGAAATAAAGGTTTGTATACATTTTATTTATATGTGGTGTAAATTAGATTTTACGCAACATAAGTACGGGATGTCAGTCAGCTGCATCAGCAGTGGTCGTTTCGCGCTGGGAACGCCTTTGCCTTGCATTACATTTGTAGCCCATCTGCTTCAAGTTTCAGTGTGTTTCTGCAGACCCCGGTTGTTATCTGAGTTACTGTTGCCTTCTATCATCTCAAACCAGTCTGACCATTCTCCTCTGACCTCTGGCATCAATAAGGCATTTTTTGCCTACAAAACTGCTGTTCACTGGATGTTTTCTCTTTTTTGGCCCACTCTCTGAGATGGTTGTGCATTAAAAATCCCTCCAGATCAGCAGCTTCTGAAAAACTCAGACCGGCCCGTCTGGCACCAACATCTATGCCACAATCAATGCCATTTAAATCACCTTTCTTACCCATTCGGATGATCGGTTTGACTTCAACAGATTGTTTTGACCACGTCTTGAGTGGCTTTCATGTGATTGGCTACACTTAGTCATTGCTTTTTCTTTTATTCAAAACTAGATTTTGCCAGATAGTTCTTTAATCTTGACTTCGTTGTTAAATTGCAGCGTTGCTTCAAGTAAAAATAAATGTACCACTTTTTTAATTATTCAGATAACAAAGGTTTAAATGTTTTTGAGGATATACGAGTGACAACTTGATTTTGGCCCACACGGTTTATGCTGACATTATACGTGATATTGCATGAAAGTGGTGGAAACAAACTCGAGTGCTAGTCATGTGGTGAACCCAATTTCATTTGTCATTTGCTGCTCATATTTTTATTGAATATTGTGTTTGATCGCAAATTGCAAATATAAGATCAGGTTTCTGTGTGGATTGTTAAGTGACGCTTTGAGCTTTATTGATCTTGTAAGAGTTGACTTAGATGAGTGCTTTTCCGCTCTGCTAATGGCTTTGAAGACAGTTTTACCGGTGTTTGCTGATGGATCCTGACCGCACCCTTGTAAATAGTATTAGAATCATTAAATCGGGATTATAAAATATTTGTTGAGCTGCATAGCTTGTGCACAATCATCAGGCCTGTGAAATAGTCAATGTCCATTCAATGTATTGGTGTCTTGCATCACATGAGATAAACTTGAATAAAGGTAGCAGACGTGAATCAGAGAACACTGATAAAAAAAAGAATACAGTATTAATTTTTGTTTTGACATTTAAATTTTTTATTTTGACAAAACACATTTTTAAAGTATAATAATTTAAGTATGGAATTAAGTAAAATCTACTTAACTAAGTTATGTAAAATTAGCAAAGGTCATATGTAAATTTAACGTGACCAGTTAGATGAGTCATTTCTACTTAACTATTTTAAGTTTACTCTGCAATAATCAAGTAAATTTCACTCATCAGTCACTTGCTCAAACAATATAGCATTGGAAAATAAAATCAAGGCCCAACCTCTGGAGCAAGTAGCGCACCGATTTTGCTGGGAACCCGCGGCAGCCGACTTCAATAGGGTAGCTGGTTGCATGCCACCCCTTTACAACAGCTTCATCGACCAGGTCCTTGTACTTGGCTTTTTTCAGTTGGTGGGAGGTGGCTAGTCTCTCTTTCCAGGGCACCGTGAGCTCAGCAACTATGATGGTTTTCGTGCTCCTGGATAGCAAGACCATATCTGGTTGGAGTGAGGTCACTGCCACGTCCTGTGGGAAGACAAGCTTCCTCCTCAGGTCCACTCTCAACTCCCAGTCAGAGGCTTTTTGCAAGGAAGAGGGTGGGTTCTTGACCACCTTGCCAGTCTTATGAGCCTTGTCTCCTTTCCTCACAAAGGTTATGGCTTCAGGTGGATGGGCCTGCTTGTTATTGGCTTTGACTCGCTGCTGTTCCACCCATTTGGCAATTTCAATGAGGAACTTGTCGTGCCTCCATCTCTACCGCCCTTCTGCCAATGCCTTTGGACAACCAGTCCTGATGTGGTTCAGTGTACAGAAGACTGCTCCAAATTGGTTTCATGATGGGTCTTCCTCTCCGCCCCAGATCTTTATGTTTCTTGGTGTTGGCAGCAGGTCAGTCAGCAAGCGCAGGAGAAAGCTCAACCTCCCTTGGTCGATCTGCCACAGCTCCTTCCATGACAGCGGTCGCTCCGGTGCCTGGTCCCACTGCATCCATCGAACCTGAGAGGCAAATCCGAATGCTTTCACCTGGCACTCCTCCTCCTCTGCTGATTCATGGAGTCTTTGCACCACGAGGTCTCTTCTGGCTCTGGCATCAGCCCTGCTCCACCTCTTCTCACTGTAGTGTCCAAGGCCCAGGCGTCCCTGGTATACCACGCCCACGGTTTCCTGGTGCTTCCAGTGGCATTCTGCTTCCATCACAGATTGCTGAGGCTTCCACTTTCTGCCGCATTTGATGGGCTTGCTTGCGTGTCTTACTTTCCCGTCCTCAGACGAGAGGAGTGTACTAACTGCCCTTGCCTTGGCGGCTTTAAAATCCTTGACCACCAATGAGACTGGCAAGGGAAGTTTGAAGGTCTTGCTGTACAGGTTGATAGTGCTGAATGATGGGGGGACACACTGAAACTCATGATGGGGGACACTTGCTGCACAGTCTTTCATTGCTTCCACCTGAGAGACGGGATAATTCATACAGTAGGAAGGGCCATTGCAGCCGGGGTCTGATGCCATACTGAAAGCACCAGACTTTAAACCTCCCGAGCAGTTGGCTGTGCTCGATTGCCTTGAGCCAGGTGTTCTGCTGGTCCTTGGTATTAGTGAGATTTCTGCTGTCCTTTAGGGAGCTGTCGTACTGCTTTCCGAGGCATCGGATCCTTTGATCTTGGATTGTTGAGATCTCAGAGCATTGGATTTTGAAGATGTTTCCTGTTAGCTTCCCCTTCAAGATACTGAGGCTCCTTGACTTTTCCGGTTTAAACTGCAGGCGTGACCATGTTACCATCTTTTCCAGTGCGCTCTAGATCTTCTGTGTCCCCTGGATAGATGGAATCATCACGTCACGTCATCCATGAAAGCTCGACTAGTGGGGTGTCTCGTGCCGTCATCTGCTTTCGGTCCTCTACACTGCATTCCTCCTGCCTTTAGCAGCAGATTCATAGCCGCTATGAACAGGGCCACGGGAATCGTGGATCCTGCCATAATGCCCTTCTCGAGCCTTTGCCATTTGGTGTTGATGCTTCCCACAGTGAACCTCATCTGCAGCACATCCATGTGTGCCATTACAAGCTCAACTACCTCTGATGGAACTCTGTAGTGATCCAATGCCTTTTGGATCTGCTGGTGTGGGACGTTTGAGTAGGCTTTGGCGAGATCCAGCCAAACAAGAGTGTGTTGTTGTTACTCTTGGTTTCATTGATGAGCTGGCTAATCACTGCTGTATGCTCCAGGCAGCCAGAATATCCCATTACCCCTCCTTTTTGGACACTGGGATTGATGAGCTCATTGGCGAGCAGGTATGTTGTTAGCCTTTTGGCAATGATGGACCAGAAGATTTTCCCCTCTACGTCCAGCAGGGTAATCTCCCGGAACTGGTCGAGTCTTGTGGAATTTAGCTCTTTTGGCACAAAGCGGCCCTCAGTGAGAGTCCTGTGCCCGGGTTCCAGCTTCCTCTTCCACAGTGTGCGTAGGAGCTTTGAGAGCCTCTTCAGCAGCAGTGGGCAGCCTTTATAGATTTTATAGGTGGCGCCTGATGGTCCTGGGGCTGATCTCACCCGTGCTTTTGTCACCACTGCCCTCACTTCATCCATGGTGAAGTCTGCCATGTTAAAAGGGATGTGTGGTGTAAGAATTGGCAATTGTAAAGGACATTCACCCAGAGGAATACCTCTGGTGGAGTCTCCGTGTGCAGCTGCCACGCTGTTTTCTATTTCCTCCTTTGCGCATGACAGGGTCCCACCCTTGGGCTTTCCTTGTAGGTCCGCTGTGAATTGGAAAGGGTTGTTAAAAAATGCAACAATACAATACAAAACAGTGGGGGAAATAATTATTTGATCCCCTGCTGATTTTGTAAGTTTGCCCACTTAAAAAAAAGAAGGGTTTATCATTTGTAGGTGTATTTGAACTGACAGAGATAGAAAATCTAACAAAAAATCCAGAAAAAGCAGCATACAAATGTTAAAATAGATGTACATTTTAGAAAGTCAAATAAGCATTCGATACCCTTCGCAAAACATGACAGTACTTGGTGGCAAAACCCTTGTTGGCAATCACAGTGGTCAGACGATTCTTGTAGTTGGCCACCAGGTTTGCACACATCTCAGGAGGGATTTTGTCTCACTCCTCTTTGCAGATCCTCTCCAAGTCATTCGAGGCTGACGTTTGGCAACTCGAACCTTCAGCTCCCTCCACAGATTTTCTATGGGATGAAGGTCTGGAGACTGGCTAGACCACTTCAGGACCTTAATGTGCTTCTTCTTGAGACATTCCTTTGTTGCCTTGGCCGTGTGTTTTGGGTCATTGTCATGCTGAAAGACCCATCCATGACCCATCTTCAGTGTTCTGGCTGAGGAAAGCAGGTTCTCATCTAATAATTTACGGTACATTGGCCCCTCAATGCGGTAAAGTTGTCCTGTATCCTTAGCATAAAAACAGCCCCAAAGCATGATGTTTCCACCTCCATGCTTGACTGTAGGGATGGTGTTCTTGGGGTGGTAGTCAGCATTTATCTTTCTCCAAACACAACGAGTCGAGTTGATGCCAAATAACTCGATTTTTGTCTCATCTGACCAATGCACATTCTCTCAAGCCCTCCCTGAATCATTCTGATGTTCATAGGCACACTTCAGACGGGCCTTTACATTGACTTCTTGAGAAGGGGGACCTTGCAGGTGCTGCAGGATTTCAGTCCTTCACGGCGTAGTGTGTTACCAATAGTTTTCTTGGTGACTATGGTCCCAACTGCCTTGAGATCATTAACAAGCTACTTTCGTGTAGTTCTGGTCTGATTCCTCCCCTTTCTCATGATCATCATTACCCCATGAGGTGAGATCATGCATGGAGCTTCAGACTGAGGGCGATTGATGGTTATTGTGTATTTCTTCAATTTCCAAATAATCGCTCTAACAGTTGTCTCCTTCTCACCAAGCTTCTTGCGGATGGTCTTGAAGCTCATTCCAGCCTTGTGCAGATCTACAATCTTGTCCCTTATGTCCTTTGACAGCTCTTTTGGTCTTGGCCATGGTAGTGGAGAGGTTGGAATGGAAGATACATATTTTCTATGGACAGGTGTCTTGTATACACAACGAGCTGAAATTAGGAGTATCTTCTTAAAGTGACAGGACTGTGTTCCACAGGTGCACATAACCAATCTTTGAGAGACAAAATTCCTGCTTGTTGGTAGGGTATCAAATATTTATTTGACTTACTAAAATTAAAATCTTGTTTTAACATTTTTATGCTGCTTTTTTTCTGGATTATTTAGTTTGATGTTCTGTCTATATCAGTTAAAATAAACCTACCTTAAAAAATATAAGTCCTTTTTTAAGTGGGCAAACGTACAAAATCAGCAGAGGATCAAATAATTATTTCCCCCACTGTTTAATATAATATAATATAATACATATACTATAAATAATATAATATTAGGCTATATAATTTAATATAATATAATATTAGGCTATATAATATAATATAATAATGTTTGGATGGCTGTGTTAATTATGTGGACAGTACTCAGTTTATCAGAAATTCAAAATTGTCTGATGCTAATTCTTCATTCAGTTAAATTTCAACTGTAACTGTAAAGTAAAGATGATTATTCATGATATCTAATGCTCTGTGATAAGGGTATTGTGCTAGTGCAATTCTTGGGAACTGAAAATTTCAAATGTAAAGTAAAGTCAGACGATTATTAAATGATTATTCATGATATCGTATGCTCTGTGATAAGGGTAATGTGCTAGTGAAATTCTTGGGAACTGTTGATTTCATTACATAATAAAAAGGAAAACGTGCCTTCCGTTAAGCAGTCAAGTGGTTTTATTGTCATTTCCCTCCTAAAAAAATAATAAATGACACTCCGTATCCCTGAAACACTGCAGTGCAACAACATAAACATGTATGTCTTACAACACATAACATTCAGCCAACAACCAAATGATACATTAAAGGCTAGGCAGTTCTTAAATGATAATGATATTTAGCTACGTAGATAGTATAAAATATTTATTTGAGATGACGTGTTTGATTTTATGGACTGTGATAATGGTTTGCTTGCTTTATGCGTTTTAGAGGAGTTTACCGCAATTAGTCAGATTTTCACTGAAATGCTAAAGTCACTGCAAAAGAGAACATCAGCAGTGCATTTTTTGGAGTCATTATGCATTTAATCTGTTTAATACATCCTTGTGTATTTGATTTGATGCATGATTTCTCACAGAAAACAAGTCAATTAGTTGCATTTTTTGGGTTATTGGAAAACATTGCACATTGTTGTGTTCTAATAGAGTAACCTTTTATTTTTGCCCGTTGAATCTTTAGTCTAAGAAAGGAAACAGGAAACCAGTTTGGGGTGTGGGTGTGATAATGCATGTGCACATGTTCATGTACTGTATCGCTCGGGAACAGACTAACTGTGTTACATTCACTGTTTCTTTAAGCTCTTTTCCCTCCCTGTCTGACTCTGACACTTTTACACACTTTTTAGGGTGGAAGTATCATTTAAAAAGTGAGGAAGTGAAACATTCACAATGGAAAAGAAAAATTCTTATTAGGACTGTTTTCACTTACCTTCCTGCGTGTCATCTTTTGTTTTTCACCATTTTGATGTGGTCTTACATGTTGTACAAACAAGGGGTGGGAGGAGAGAGATAGTGAACATGATGTGATGTTGTGTTTCCTCAGGAGAGCAGTATGGACAGTTCAGATATCAGAGGGCAAAGGCATGAGTGAAGATGACCTTAAAAGCAGTCAAAAGTGAGTATGCAAACACATATGCAGATGTATTTGAGCAGGGCCGTTGAGATGTTTCACTTCATCTTGAACACTTTAAACAGATTGTGTGTGTGTGTGTGTGTGTGTGTGTGTGTCATCGCATATTAATTGATAGACTATGCAGAAAATATGTGATACTGTATGTTTAAATTATTTTGTCAAAAAGAGATATAGACAAAAGATGTACTACTGTAAAACAGCATTTAAGAGCACAGTTGAAGTCCAGTGTTTCACAGCATAATGTGTAAAACAGGCATGAGAAAATCAATTATGATCATTTATGGCTAAATTTAGGAACATAGTGCAAGTAATGTCTGTTGTTATTTTTATAGAACTTATTGTATATGATTATACACTAATAATAATATAAAAATTGGATCAATAAAGACATTTACTAGTTTAGTAGTAATACCATTGTACTGTAAAATAACCGTAGATTACAAAATTACAATAATTGTATTTAATAATACTTATATTTATCTCATAATCAAGATGGTGACAACACTGAATCCTGAACTGCACACTGCCACGCGTTACCCTGTAACACAAACATACTTATTATTATTTGTATTATTACATTAATGGTTCAGTTACATTATGTAATGTAATATTATTATATTACTTTATAAAAATGAAATCAGTTAAGAAATGTACAGCTTTAGTAGTAATAATTTCAGATTGGTTAAATAAATTAAAATGCACATTAGTCAAAATGTAGAAGCACAGATGAATATTTATGTGCTGGAATATAATATATATGAGAAAACTGCTTAACTAAATTTAGGAACAAAGTAATTAATGCGTGTTGGAACCTATTCTATATGACTATACAACAAAAACAATAATATTATTAATAATCTTACGGTCTTTGCTATACAAAACAAATAATAATATAATAATAATAATAATTGTTGTTATTGTTATATTCAATAGTAAAAATCTAATCATTCAATATATGCATTGCTTTAGTAGGACTGTACTGTAAAATTAAAATGTAGGATTTAATAAAAAATATTTTACAACACTTATATTTAGTAATATTTATGTTTATTTCTTTGCTTTCAATTATTCAACCATAGACCTTTTATTTCGGCAGGGACAGCGCTGGGAGACTTTAAGCTCCACATTTGTTGAAACAGATTTATGAACAATTGTCATTACTACATGGCCAGATAATCATATTGCATTTTCATTATATTCTATAGTTATAAATCTATAAACTCATTGCAGGATATAGAGATTGTGGAACAGCATTTACTGTGAACCGAGACGATGAAAAACACTGACCCATATTCATTTACAAATGATTCAAAGACGAAAACGTTTTCAAGCATCAGAACAATACAAATGTAATACAGCTTCTAATTATGTTTTCTCCCTCTGCATTAGAATGCGTCCTGTTTATATTGTTGTATTATTATTATTTTATTTATACATTTTTGATAAAAAAATTATGTCTGTAAATATATTTTTACCCTGAATTACAGTAGACATGCCCTCACTAAAATGTCATTCGGTGTAACAACAGTTCATACACAAAACACCTAAAGAAACATTAGATGACATTAAAAGCCTCTAGTTAAGATTCACAGCACAGCCGCCAAAAAAACTAACTAATTAGTTGTCATTTTAAGTCTTTGCCACTATCCTTCAAAACCTTTTTAATAACTTAAAATATAATACAAGTTATTATGTATGTAAAATGTGAGGCAAATGTTACCTTTTCCTTTAGATATTTTAATTAGTACAGGTCAGAAAATGTTGTTTTGTTTTTGCGTACGGATATCTGTTTCACTGAAGGATGATGGGACATTATTTAACCAATATATTGACATTTTATTTTCACAAAGGTTATTAAATATTAAAGTAGATTCTTTACTTGCATTTTATATGCTTTCTATGTGTATGTATATCATGTATATTATGTATATTATGTTTTAATATATATATATATATATATATATATATTTTGCTGTCAAATGTAGCGTGTTAAAGTATGCAATTTTTTTTTTGTTTAACATGTTAAAGATATTTAACACAATTAACACAGGGGAGGGGAGCTAGGGTTGGCCACCACACCCACAACTTCTGCTTCTTGAAAATAAATGCATTTATTTAGATGTGAAACATCTTTACGACTGTATCGAACGGGGGACTTTTCTGTCGCACACTTTTATTTCACCTCAGCACCATGACCACACTAGACAAACAAGCGCAGAAAGGGTACATGTGATGAGGGAGCTTCAGTAGATCATCAGTGAACTGTGGTCAGATGCGAAGTTGTCAGGCCTTATGTCAGTAAATAAACATATTTCCTGTCCTGCCAGCCGTTATACTGTGCTTGTAGCACGTGTTCTTCAATTGAGTGCATCATGTAAAAATAATAAATTAAACTGAAAGTGTGTAATGTCATAGGTATGTCATCTGTTAAGTCATAAAGTTACCCAAAATGTGATTAAAGCTGCCTTAAAACATTTAAACAGGCTCGTATAACCCCACTTCTTAAGAAACCCACTCTTTTAGGGAACTATAGACCGGTTTCCCTTCTACCTTTCATTGCAAAAACACTTGAACGAGTTGTGTTCAACCAAGTCACTGCCTTTCTCACACAGAACAACCTCCTGGACAGTAACCAATCTGGCTTCAGAAGTGGACATTCAACCGAAACTGCCTTGCTCTCAGTTGTTGAAGACCTAAGACTTGCAAGAACGACTTCCAAGTCTTCATTACTTATATTGCTGGATCTGTCTCCTGCTTTTGATACGGTCAACCACTAGAGCCTCCTGTCAACCCTATTGAGAAATGGCATCTCAGGAACCGCACTCCAGTGGTTTGACTCTTACCTCTCAGATAAGTCCTTCAAATTATCTTGGAGAGGTGAGGTATCCACAGGGCTCAGTACTTGGACCACTTCTTTTTTCTGTCTACATGGGTTCACTAGGTTCTGTCATTCAGAAACAGCATTCTCAGCATGTCTAACAGACATTTTTTGCTGGATGAAGGACCATCACCTTCAACTCAACATAGCTAAGACAGAACTGCTTGTAGTTTCAGAAAACCCATTGTTTCATCACAATTTCACCTTCCAATTAGGATCATCAACCATAACTCCTTCAAAAACAGCCAGAAACCTTGGAGTTGTGATTGATGATCAGCTGACTTTCTCAGACCACATTACTAAAACTGCCCCGTCTTGAGATTTGCATTATATAATATTAAGAAGATAAGGCCCTTTCTCTCGGAACATGCAACACAACTCCTTGTTCAGGCTCTTGTTCTGTCCAGACTTGACTATTGCAATGCTCTCTTGGCAGGTTTTCCAGCCAATTCCATCAAACCTCTCCAATTAATCCAAGATGCTGCTGCAAGATTAATCTTTAATGAGCCGAAAAGAACGCACGTCACACCTCTGTTCATTAATTTGCACTGGCTACCAATAGCTGCTCGCATTAAATTCAAGGCATTAATGTTTGCCTACAGAACCACCTCTGGCTCTG
Source organism: Schizopygopsis pylzovi (assembly GCA_027422435.1). Lineage (NCBI taxonomy): Eukaryota > Metazoa > Chordata > Actinopteri > Cypriniformes > Cyprinidae > Schizopygopsis > Schizopygopsis pylzovi. The sequence goes on along the minus strand of CM049824.1, from coordinate 33,093,048 downwards.
AACCCCTTTACCTAAATTCATTACTTCAGACTTATATGCCCTCTAGAAGCTTGCGTTCCCCTTCATCAGCGTGACTCGTGTCTGAAGCATACATATAAAAACACCACCTGTTGGCCGGCGACAGCCTATGACGTCACTACCGGCGCGACCACAGTATAAAGGGCGCCGGGAGAATACATCATCAACTTCTTTCATCTTCACTGACTGCTTTCATCTTCACTGACTGCTTAAATTATTGTTAAAAACGTATTTATTAACTCAGGCCTTTAATCTCTCTGAGTGCTGAGTTTTATGTTCTTTGTGTCTTTTTGTTTGTGTGGTGCTATGTCTTTGTCTGTGTATATTTATGAAAATGTTTTTTGTTTGTTGTTGTTTTTTGTGGCTTTTTGGTTTTCTATTTTTGTACAGCACTTTGGGCAACAATGGTTGTATTATTTTGTGCTATAGAAATAAATGAAAATGAAATGAAAAAAATGCTTTGTTTGAAGTGTGCAATCTGTTGAGAGAGTTTACTCTCTATTATCATGGCGAGCACTAGCAAGGCGTTTAAGATGTGTCTGGATCCGTGTCCTCGTTATTTGACACCCGATGACACACACAATCATTGCGTCTTTTGTTTGGGCAAAGAGCACGCACGCGATATCCTTGAGGGGAAAATCTGCGTGTACTGTGAGCCTTTTTTCTATGAAAAAGCTCCGCTCTCGTCTGTCCCTCTTTTCGAGGAAAGAGGGGCAGCCGTCTGCTTCCCACGATTCAGGACCCACCGCTGCCAAGGCACAGAGGCGGATGAAATCGTGGGGTTCGCAGTTAGATCTGGCCGATGAGTTAGAGAGGGACCGCCCCTTTTTGCGCGCGTCGGTCCGAGAACGAGAGTGAGCTGCTGGATTGTGATGATGCAATCTTTCTGACATCATCAGATTCAGCGGCTAGTGCTCTGCTGGGTTATGCCCAGGAAGAGCAGGAGAGATGTTTGAGGGCGAGGAAGTTGAGACTGAACCCTCTCAATCCTCCTGTACTGCATATGACGAGTTATTGGAGGTTATGGATAATAAAATAATCTTTCTGGCCATAAACCCCCAGCTCGAGCGAGCCTTCCTTTCTTCCTAAATCTCCATGTGGGGGTTGAGAAGGAGTGGAAAAAGCCATTTTTTCTCGCATTCATAGGTTTCAGCATACTAGTTATGCTGACATTGAGAGTATGCATGAAAATGGCTACGAGGGGATGCCCCCTTGCAAGAGACGATAGCCAGCTATCTCTCTGTGGGCGAGACATCCTCTCTCAAGGCTCCCTCCTTGCCATCTAAGCCCCTGAAACTTGCTTAAATGGCAGGGTATATGCAGCAGCAGGTCAGACCGTTACTTCGTTGCACACTATGGCAGTGCTTCAGGTGTACCAGACTGATCTGCTGAAAGACCTGGATAAGGCTTTTCTATAAAGTTAAGGTCTGAGCCCGAACAACCAGGGGTCCTAGCCCATCTCGGTGTGGGGATCAGAGATGGGCTCAGAAGGCTAGTCTCGCGACTCGTGCCCCTCCCCCGCCTGCGGGTAGGGCTAGAGAGAGGCGCGGCTCAGAGAGAGGCAAAACCTAAAGGGAGGTGTTCCAGACGAGGCGTCCTAAACGACACTCTCGTCCGGACCGGTGTAAGAACATCTACTCCTTTCCCTTAGGGGGCATCTGCCCTCTTATTCCTCTCTAATTCCCCTGCAACCACCGTAAACTCCACCTGACTGAGGTTAGGTGGAAACTTCCAACGCAGGAACCAATGGATGAGTACGATCCATTTCTAAAGGCTATCGCAGTGATTACCTCACTCGTCGATACTAGATCCAGGCTAGGAGCACTCCATGTTGGTCGAGCTAGCATTGCTCCCCTCACTATAGAGGGTTACCTATGAGCATGCTGCTCCCTTCTGAGCGTGTGAGTTCCCTCTCATTCTTTGGAATGAGCTCTCTGCTCCCCAGAGCTCTGTGATAGGTCGCTCTCCTTGTTGGCCGAGCTAGCATTGCTCCCCTCACCATAGAGGGTCATCTATGAGAATGCCTCTCCCTTCTGAGCGTGTGAGTTCCCTCTCATTCTGAGGAATGAGTTCTCCGCTCTCCAGAGCTCATTGATGGTCGAGCTAGCACTGCTCCCCTCACCTTAGAGGGTCACCTATGAGCATGCCGCTACCTTCTGAGCGTCTGAGTTCCCTCTCATTCTGAGGAATGAGTTCTCCGCTCTCCAGAGCTCGTTGTTGGTAGAGCTAGCACTGCTCCCCTCACCTTAGAGGGTCACCTATGAGCATGCCGCTCCCTTCTGAGCGTCTGAGTTCCCTCTCATTCTGAGGAATGAGTTCTCCGCTCTCCAGAGCTCGTTGTTGGTAGAGCTAGCATTGCTCCCCTCACCTTAGAGGGTCACCTATGAGCATGCCGCTCCTTTCTGAGCGTCTGAGTTCCCTCTCATTCTGAGGAATAAGTTGTCCGCTCCCCAGAGCTCTGTGATAGATCGCTCTCCTTGTTGGTCGAGCTAGCATTGCTCCCCTCACCATAGAGGGTCACCTATGAGCATGCCGCTCCCTTCTGAGTGTCTAAGTTCCCTCTCATTCTGAGGAATGAGTTCTCCGCTTTCCAGAGCTCCTTGCTGGTCGAGCTAGTACTGCTAACCTCACCATAGAGCAGGGGTTCTCAAAATTTACATTCAAAGGTCCGAATCAGAATTATCATCTACGTCAAAAGGTCCGAAAGAATTATTACATAACTTGTTTTCATAAACATGCTTATAACTTTATATAACAATTCAACTTGATCTATGCTTAGTTATCATATTTATGACGACATCAGGTCATACTTGCATTTACGAAAATTAACCATACTTTTATACAAATAAAACCAAAAAAACTTGATTACTATACCATGATAACCAGAAATGAACCATGGTCTTGCTACACTAACCATAGTTTAAACATAGTATTTGCAGTAAAACTGGTTATATAAATTGCAATCAATATGCAAAAGAAAAAATATATTTTTTACTACACTTTTATTATAATAAAACCATGGTTATTTTTCATAAGGGTTACTCAACAGTACTGCATTTTTATACAACTAAATGCCCAATAAAGCAGTTCTCATTTAGGCCAACGTATTTTATGTTTCTGAAATAGTACTTTAATGTAACCTGCAGTTCCTTCAACTGAATTGCCAAAATCTTTAATTATAATTGTTTTTAAATATATATTTCATGGAGCACAAACATCCGAACTATGTGCATATTTCAACCCTTTACATACGAACTACATTCATGTTCATATGCCAGACGGTGAAACAGTGATAGGTTTTAGGAAACGCTGTTTTGTACTCGTTCATTCATAAGTCTGCTGCAGTTCGGTTCTTTGAATATGCATGCTAACTCTACCGGTGGAGAAAGACTGCGTCAGGAAGGCGAAACCTCGCGCTCACGGGGCGAAACCGGTGATATTATTCTACTGAATGAAAGCTAAGTTTTATCCAAAATGTCGCTAGTTGCTATATGCTTTGTCTTCAAGGGTTCTTTATTATTCGTCACATACACAATCATACAAGTATAATCAGTAGTGAAATGCAAGTAGAATTGAAGAAAAATACAGCATTTACATGAGGAAAGTGAGGAGAAAAAAATAACCCCCAGACTATGCTCCTTGGGGAGTACAGTGTGAGAACAGGAAAAACACCTCAGCAACACAAAAGCACATACACGACATAGCCACAGGGGAAGTGAATCCGGCCCAGCAAGCAGCCATCTGATCCCGTAGCCACTGATCCGGCGCTGGTCAGACCCGCTTGACCAGGCCAGCGGATCGAAGCGAACAGAGGCAAATGGTCGGGGGGGGGCGGCAATGTCTGTAATGTCTGTAGGGGGGGGGGGGAACGCAAGAGCGTCTCACTGCATTGCACTCCTGGGGTAGATTTCAGCAACAGCCTTGCCAAGGCCAATGTAGGGGAGCCAGAAAAAAGATAAGATTGTTTTGTCTTTGGGGCGAGTAAACATTCCAATTTTTGCAGGCTATTCTCTGTCCATTTTGACCATTTTGGTCTCCATTTTAATCAATTTCCCTTTGTAAAGCCGTGAACTTCTCCTTGGTAGAATCCATATTGCGATTATAGTCTCAGTTTCAATGCTGACCGCTCTTCCCACAGCTTCAATCATACGGGCAGCGTTGTGGGGCTTTGGATAGCTGTTCCCATTTTCTGAATTCTTCGATAACCCAGGGCAAAGCCTAATCCAATCAGCAAAATACCTGTTATCATGGTTCCGAATAGGTAGATATCAATGTCCTCCACGGAAAGAGCCGCAAGACACACGATTCGCCACCTCTCCCACGCGCCATCGTATAGCCGGCTGCGAACGTTCCGTCAGGGCAGTCAGGTTCCCCGAAACCCAAGTTTCGATAGTGTCAATTGCATTAAGAGACCAGTTAATCCATAATATTTTAGTTTGGAGAGCAGTGCAGAGAGAGTCTCTCACGAGACAAGGGAGCAAAGCAGGGAAGATAAGGGTGAGGACGGGGAGAGAAAGCGACCGCCTCCGTTGAGAGCCAGAAGAGGCTCTTACAAAAGAGTCTGTAATCACTGCAACACTGGTTCATGCGCCCGTGTGTGTGTCCGCACGGAGGTCTGAGTGATACGAGTGTGCTTGAAATATCAAGTGGAGGTGGGTCCGGATTGAATTCCCTCCCGGTCCGGATCCGGACCGGAGTCCGGACTTTGAGAAGCCCTGCCATAGAGGGTCACCTATGAGCATGCCGCTCCCTTCTGGGCGTCTGAGTTCCCTCTCATTCTGAGGAATGAGTTCTCCGCTCTCCAGAGCTCCTTATTGGTAGAGCTAGCACTGCTCCCTTCACCAAAGAGGGTCACCTATGAGTGCATGCTCCCTTCCGGGCGTCTGAGTTCCCTCTCATTCTGAGGAATGAGTAGTTCTCTGCTCTCCAGAGTCGTCATAGAACGTTACCAAAAAAAAATATATAAGTGCTCACGCTAAAGCTCTGGACACTTTCTAAAATCCACTCAGTGGTAAGATCGCACATCAAGTGTTCTGCGTTCTTTCTAAAAATCCATGCTATGGTAAGTGCACACACTAAGGCTCTGGGCACTTTTTAAAATCCACCCGGTGGTAAGATCACACATCAAGTGTTCTGCGTTCTTTCTAAAAACCTGTACGGTGCCCTTTCTTTGAGTTGGTCTGGCCCCGGTTTGTGCCTTGGGCCCCACTCTACCTTTTTGTCCCAATATTTAAGTTTGAACAGTGTGTCGCTACCAAAGGGTCTGTTGAGACAGTTCCCTCAACGAGCTCGTGCAGAGCAAGCGGTAGCCCCTGGGTGACTAGCCAGGACCTAGTTACTACCACTAGGTGCTTGGCCATATCCCCTTAAAGGAATATTTCTCTGATTCCAAGACTTTGAGCTCTACCCTGGGCAAGGTATGCAGCTCGGGTCTTTGGCCGAAGGAGATAATGTCACTGACAGCCGTCAACCGTCCCAGGGACAACTCCCTTAGCCTGGTAGAGTTGGCTTAGTGCTCGCCTTTTGCATAAAATTGGCTTGCACTCTCCTCAGCATGGTGGCGTGGGTATATCGTTCCCCATAGCGACCCCTAGGGGATGCAGTTCGAAGTTCCCATGAAGGGGAATGTCTCAGGTTACGTATGTAACCATGGTTCCTCAAGTGGGGAACGAGACACTGAAGATCAGAAAGTATCATCTAACGCTCTAAACTCCAGATTTGTTTTTCTTGACTCATGAATCATCTCAATATAACAAACTGTGTGCAGACACTAGGTCAAGAGCTTTATTGATTATATTATAACAGCACATGTAATCGAGATGGGGAAATGTGGAGTTCATTTTCAAAACTGCCGTGATTGATATAGGGATAGCCATAGCAATGGATGGGAGAAACTGGAATCATTTCTGAATGTATGTAAATGGTAAGATTTAGGAAGAATCAAATTATAAATCATTTATTGCTATTGTGTTAATATGTAATCAAATGAGCAATACAAATAACTAATCTGATTATGAGTATTTTCAAATGTAATATAATCTAATTACAAGTACTTAATTTTTGGAATCTTTAGGATTACATGAAATCATTTACAACACAGCACTGCTCACGTATTACATCTGCATTTTACTAGAGCATCCTCACTCATTTCAGAAGCACCCTTGGTTAGGACAGGGTTAGTCTCAGCCTCAGATGTCATGCCGAATGTTGGATAAACGTCTGATGCATATGGCACACTTATCTGGAAACACTTCAGGGGTGTCGAAGTCGTCGTCGGATTGGTTGAAATATACAGGATTTCCGGGAGACCTGTGTGTGTCGCAAACCCACTCATGAAAGAAGAAAGCCGTCGTGTTTACAACTGTGACAACAAATGCTTATCAGGATCAACTAAATACTGGATTTTCAAAAGTATTTGAAATATTTAAAGTTCGCGGCATATAATCTTTAAAATACGTCCGAGAGTTTTATACACTGGTCTGTTATTGTGGCGACATATATAGCCCCGAAACGTGACACTGAACGAAACGAACCATGATTGGTTGTTTGACATGTCGGTCAAATGGGCGGGCCTTGGCCATTGAAAGTTACCATAGATTCCAGACCTTTAGCCATCATGGCTACGCGAGACTAGGACAGGGTTTATACAGCGTGAAACGATTTGATGTTAGAACAGTACATCTAGATGCTAGGCAACAGTCACCCAATCCCGTGCATCATATTCACGTGCTTTGGACAGTTACGGAAACATAGAGCATTGTATAAACAGTCGTTTCATTGTTTGGTGGAAGAAATGTCAAATGGTGACAGATTCATCCTTACCATCTGAAAGTCCATTCTGAAAGACTTGATAGTGCAGAAATATATAACATCAGGATACACAACTCTAGAGTTGTTATGTACAGTATATAATACAATCAGTGACACTTGACACTAGCATTCTTACAATATGTGACCCTGGAGCACAAAAGCAGTCATAAGTAGCACGAGTATATTTGTAGCAATAGCAAAAAATACATTGTGTGTCAAAAATGCAAAATTTATAATGATATTAAGGAAAGATCGTGTTCAATGAAGATACTAAATGTCCTACCATAAATATAACAAAATGTATTTTTTGGTTAGGCAAATATTGTCTGATCCTAATACACCATACATCTGTAAAGACTGGTCAAAGGCAGGGGATCCAAGTGCAGTAATATATATTTAATAGACAGCGGCAGAATCACACAGGCAATGGTCAGCGGGCATAACAGGAATATCAGAGGCAAAGCAGAGACGTAAACAATACCAGGCAGAGGTCGAGGTCACAGGCACAGGTTCAGAGTTCCAAGGTCGGGCAGTCCGGGGTCAAACACAGAGATAGCAGGATGAATGGGAGAACGCTCAGAAATGTAACCAGGGGAAAACAAGACTTCGCACTGGGTGAGTGTTTGTGTGCTGCTTTTATGTGAGTGAGAGAATGAGGTGCAGGTGTGGTGAGGCAATCAGAGTGATGAGTGAATGGTGACAGCTGTGTGATTGGTGTAATGGTGGACGGGAATGTGTGAGTGCAGTGCATGATGTAGTCCATGGGTGATGTGCAGTTTGAGTGAGTGGGAACCAGATTCATAACAGAGCCCCCCACCTAGGAGCGGCTTCCAGACGCTTACACAAAGCAAAATCCAGGAGGGCGGTGGAGCGGAGGTGGAACCGGGGGAGGGGACGGAGGACCAGGTCCATGTGGGGCCAATGAAACAGTAGCCCACCAGGGCAGGGCGGACGAGACAGCAGGGACGTGAGGTGACTCTGGCAGGTCAGCGGAGGCGTGAGGTGACTCTGGCAGGTCAGCGGAGGCGTGAGGTGACTCTGGCAGGTCAGCGGAGGCGTGAGGTGACTCTGGCAGGTCAGCGGAGGCGTGAGGTGACTCTGGCAGGTCAGCGGAGGCGTGAGGTGACTCTGGCAGGTCAGCGGAGGCGTGAGGTGACTCTGGCAGGTCAGCGGAGGCGTGAGGTGACTCTGGCAGGTCAGCGGAGGCGTGAGGTGACTCTGGCAGGTCAGCGGAGGCGTGAGGTGACTCTGGCAGGTCAGCGGAGGCGTGAGGTGACTCTGGCAGGTCAGCGGAGGCGTGAGGTGACTCTGGCAGGTCAGCGGAGGCGTGAGGTGACTCTGGCAGGTCAGCGGAGGCGTGAGGTGACTCTGGCAGGTCAGCGGAGGCGTGAGGTGACTCTGGCAGGTCAGCGGAGGCGTGAGGTGACTCTGGCAGGTCAGCGGAGGCGTGAGGTGACTCTGGCAGGTCAGCGGAGGCGTGAGGTGACTCTGGCAGGTCAGCGGAGGCGTGAGGTGACTCTGGCAGGTCAGCGGAGGCGTGAGGTGACTCTGGCAGGTCAGCGGAGGCGTGAGGTGACTCTGGCAGGTCAGCGGAGGCGTGAGGTGACTCTGGCAGGTCGACGGAGACGTGGAGTGACTCTGGCAGGTCGACGGAGACGTGGAGTGACTCTGGCAGGTCACGTATTACATCTGCATTTTACTAGAGCATCCTCACTCATTTCAGAAGCACCCTTGGTTAGGACAGGGTTAGTCTCAGCCTCAGATGTCATGCCGAATGTTGGATAAACGTCTGATGCATATGGCACACTTATCTGGAAACACTTCAGGGGTGTCGAAGTCGTCGTCGGATTGGTTGAAATATACAGGATTTCCGGGAGACGTGTGTGTCGCAAACCCACTCATGAAAGAAGAAAGCCGTCGTGTTTACAACTGTGACAACAAATGCTTATCAGGATCAACTAAATACTGGATTTTCAAAAGTATTTGAAATATTTAAAGTTTGCGGCATATAATCTTTAAAATACTTCAGAGTTTTATACACTGGTCTGTTATTGTGGCGACATATATAGCCCCGAAACGTGACACTGAACGAAACAAACCGTGATTGGTTGTTTGACATGTCGGTCAAATGGGCGGGCCTTGGCCATTGAAAGTTACCATAGATTCCAGACTTTCAGCCATCAGTCTAAAGGTCTGGCTACGCGAGACTAGGACAGGGTTTATACAGCGTGAAACGATTTGATGTTAGAACAGTACATCTAGATGCTAGGCAACAGTCACCAAATCGCGTGCATCATATTCACGTGCTTTGGACAGTTCCGGAAGCATAGAGCATTGTATAAACAGTCGTTTCATTGTTTGGTGGAAGAAATGTCAAATGGTGACAGATTCATCCTTACCATCTGAAAGTCCATTCTGAAAGACTTGATAGTGCAGAAATATATAACATCAGGATACACAACTCTAGAGCTGTTATGTACAGTATATAATACAATCAGTGACACTTGACACTAGCAATCTTACAATATGTGACCCTGGAGCACAAAAGCAGTCATAAGTAGCACGAGTATATTTGTAGCAATAGCAAAAAATACATTGTGTGTCAAAAATCCCAAAATCATAATGATATTAAGGAAAGATCGTGTTCAATGAAGATAGTAAATGTCCTACCATAAATATAACAAAATGTATTTTTTGGTTAGGCAAATATTGTCTGATCCTAATACACCATACATCTGTAAAGACTGGTCAAAGGCAGGGGATCCAAGTGCAGTAATATATATTTAATAGACAGCGGCAGAATCACACAGGCAATGGTCAGCGGGCATAACAGGAATATCAGAGGCAAAGCAGAGACGTAAACAATACCAGGCAGAGGTCGAGGTCACAGGCACAGGTTCAGAGTTCCAAGGTCGGGCAGTCCGGGGTCAAACACAGAGATAGCAGGATGAATGGGAGAACGCTCAGAAATGTAACCAGGGGAAAACAAGACTTCGCACTGGGTGAGTGTTTGTGTGCTGCTTTTATGTGAGTGAGAGAATGAGGTGCAGGTGTGGTGAGGCAATCAGAGTGATGAGTGAATGGTGACAGCTGTGTGATTGGTGTAATGGTGGACGGGAATGTGTGAGTGCAGTGCATGATGTAGTCCATGGGTGATGTGCAGTTTGAGTGAGTGGGAACCAGATTCATAACAGAGCCCCCCACCTAGGAGCGGCTTCCAGACGCTTACACAAAGCAAAATCCAGGAGGGCGGTGGAGCGGAGGTGGAACCGGGGGAGGGGACGGAGGACCAGGTCCATGTGGGGCCAATGAAACAGTAGCCCACCAGGGCAGGGCGGACGAGACAGCAGGGACGTGAGGTGACTCTGGCAGGTCAGCGGAGGCGTGAGGTGACTCTGGCAGGTCAGCGGAGGCGTGAGGTGACTCTGGCAGGTCAGCGGAGGCGTGAGGTGACTCTGGCAGGTCAGCGGAGGCGTGAGGTGACTCTGGCAGGTCAGCGGAGGCGTGAGGTGACTCTGGCAGGTCAGCGGAGGCGTGAGGTGACTCTGGCAGGTCAGCGGAGGCGTGAGGTGACTCTGGCAGGTCAGCGGAGGCGTGAGGTGACTCTGGCAGGTCAGCGGAGGCGTGAGGTGACTCTGGCAGGTCAGCGGAGGCGTGAGGTGACTCTGGCAGGTCAGCGGAGGCGTGAGGTGACTCTGGCAGGTCAGCGGAGGCGTGAGGTGACTCTGGCAGGTCAGCGGAGGCGTGAGGTGACTCTGGCAGGTCAGCGGAGGCGTGAGGTGACTCTGGCAGGTCAGCGGAGGCGTGAGGTGACTCTGGCAGGTCAGCGGAGGCGTGAGGTGACTCTGGCAGGTCAGCGGAGGCGTGAGGTGACTCTGGCAGGTCAGCGGAGGCGTGAGGTGACTCTGGCAGGTCAGCGGAGGCGTGAGGTGACTCTGGCAGGTCAGCGGAGGCGTGAGGTGACTCTGGCAGGTCAGCGGAGGCGTGAGGTGACTCTGGCAGGTCAGCGGAGGCGTGAGGTGACTCTGGCAGGTCAGCGGAGGCGTGAGGTGACTCTGGCAGGTCAGCGGAGGCGTGAGGTGACTCTGGCAGGTCAGCGGAGGCGTGAGGTGACTCTGGCAGGTCAGCGGAGGCGTGAGGTGACTCTGGCAGGTCAGCGGAGGCGTGAGGTGACTCTGGCAGGTCAGCGGAGGCGTGAGGTGACTCTGGCAGGTCAGCGGAGGCGTGAGGTGACTCTGGCAGGTCAGCGGAGGCGTGAGGTGACTCTGGCAGGTCAGCGGAGGCGTGAGGTGACTCTGGCAGGTCAGCGGAGGCGTGAGGTGACTCTGGCAGGTCAGCGGAGGCGTGAGGTGACTCTGGCAGGTCAGCGGAGGCGTGAGGTGACTCTGGCAGGTCAGCGGAGGCGTGAGGTGACTCTGGCAGGTCAGCGGAGGCGTGAGGTGACTCTGGCAGGTCAGCGGAGGCGTGAGGTGACTCTGGCAGGTCAGCGGAGGCGTGAGGTGACTCTGGCAGGTCAGCGGAGGCGTGAGGTGACTCTGGCAGGTCAGCGGAGGCGTGAGGTGACTCTGGCAGGTCAGCGGAGGCGTGAGGTGACTCTGGCAGGTCAGCGGAGGCGTGAGGTGACTCTGGCAGGTCGACGGAGACGTGGGGTGACTCTGGCAGGTCGACGGAGACGTGGGGTGACTCTGGCAGGTCGACGGAGACGTGGAGTGACTCTGGCAGGTCGACGGAGACGTGGAGTGACTCTGGCAGGTCGACGGAGACGTGGAGTGACTCTGGCAGGTCGACGGAGACGTGGAGTGACTCTGGCAGGTCGACGGAGACGTGGAGTGACTCTGGCAGGTCGACGGAGACGTGGAGTGACTCTGGCAGGTCGACGGAGACGTGGAGTGACTCTGGCAGGTCGACGGAGACGTGGAGTGACTCTGGCAGGTCGACGGAGACGTGGAGTGACTCTGGCAGGTCGACGGAGACGTGGAGTGACTCTGGCAGGTCGACGGAGACGTGGAGTGACTCTGGCAGGTCGACGGAGACGTGGAGTGACTCTGGCAGGTCGACGGAGACGTGGAGTGACTCTGGCAGGTCGACGGAGACGTGGAGTGACTCTGGCAGGTCGACGGAGACGTGGAGTGACTCTGGCAGATCAGGCGCCCACCAGGGCGGAGCAGACGAGACAGACACCCACCAGGGCGGAGCAGACGAGACAGACGCCCACCAGGGCGGAGCAGACGAGACAGACGCCCACCAGGGCGGAGCAGAGATAACTGGCCAAGACTGGGACCTAGAGGAGACGGAGACACAAGAGGCAGAGAGAGCACCTTTGGTTTCAGGAACCGAGGCAGGGAGTTTAAGCGGCCATGGTAGATCCGGGGCCTCGGGCAGCCATGATGGATCAGGGGACCTCATGGGCCATGGCGGGTCCAGGGTCTCCGTGAGCAATGGAGGGGAGCTCCCTCCATGAAAGTTCTTGGTGACCTCCACTACCTCGAGGGGGCACTCTGGAAGCGCTGAATCTCGGTGGCGCTCGGGCGGCTCTGACTCTCTTGGGCGCTCGGTAGAACTGGACGGAACCAGCGGAGGCATCGGTGAGCTGGACGGAACCAGCGGAGGCATCGGTGAGCTGGACGGAATCATCGGTGAGCTGGACGGAACCAGCGGAGGCATCGGTGAGCTGGACGGAACCAGCGGAGGCATCGGTGAGCTGGACGGAACCAGCGGAGGCATCGGTGAGCTGGACGGAACCAGCGGAGGCATCGGTGAGCTGGACGGGATCAGCGGAGGCATCGGTGAGCTGAACGGGATCAGCGGAGGCATCGGTGAGCTGAACGGGATCAGCGGAGGCATCGGTGAGCTGAACGGGATCAGCGGAGGCATCGGTGAGCTGAACGGGATCAGCGGAGGCATCGGTGAGCTGGGCGGGACCAGCGGAGACGAAGGAGAGCTGGACTCTGCGAGCTCCTGGATCGGAGCGGGCTCTGGAGCGGACTCTGCGAGCTCCCGGGACGGAGCGGGCTCTGGAGCGGACTCTGCGAGCTCCCGGGACGGAGCGGGCTCTGGAGCGGACTCTGCGAGCTCCCGGGACGGAGCGGGCTCTGGAGCGGACTCTGCGAGCTCCCGGGTCGGAGCGGGCTCTGGAGCGGACTCTGCGAGCTCCCGGATCGGAGCGGGCTCTGGAGCGGACTCTGCGAGCTCCCGGATCGGAGCGGGCTCTGGAGCGGACTCTGCGAGCTCCCGGATCGGAGCGGGCTCTGGAGCGGACTCTGCGAGCTCCCGGATCGGAGCGGGCTCTGGAGCGGACTCTGCGAGCTCCCGGATCGGAGCGGGCTCTGGAGCGGACTCTGCGAGCTCCCGGATCGGAGCGGGCTCTGGAGCGGACTCTGCGAGCTCCCGGATCGGAGCGGGCTCTGGAGCGGACTCTGCGAGCTCCTGGGACGGAGCGGGCTCTGGAACACCCCCAGTGAAGGAAGAGCCAGCACACGATAAAGCATAGTCCAAAAGGCCCCTCAAACTCCCATGATACACTCCTCCAGAAAACAAAGATTTGTTAAACCTGGCCTTGACCTGACTGGTGAGTCCGAAATAAAACAAGTTCTTGAACAGATACTCGTCGTACAACGGTACCTGGTAAGACAGCTCACAAAACTGGTGAACATACTCTTCCATAGTCAGGCCTCCCTGGCGAAGATGTAGGAGTAGGCTTATGCTGTCCATGGTTGAGCTGGGTAGGTGAGATGATGCTGCTGGATCTGAGTTGGCGAAGTCTTCTGTAAAGACTGGTCAAAGGCAGGGGATCCAAGTGCAGTAATATATATTTAATAGACAGCGGCAGAATCACACATGCAATGGTCAGCGGGCATAACAGGAATATCAGAGGCAAAGCAGAGACGTAAACAATACCAGGCAGAGGTCGAGGTCACAGGCACAGGTTCAGAGTTCCAAGGTCGGGCAGTCCGGGGTCAAACACAGAGATAGCAGGATGAATGGGAGAACGCTCAGAAATGTAACCAGGGGGAAAACAAGACTTCGCACTGGGTGAGTGTTTGTGTGCTGCTTTTATGTGAGTGAGAGAATGAGGTGCAGGTGTGGTGAGGCAATCAGAGTGATGAGTGAATGGTGACAGCTGTGTGATTGGTGTAATGGTGGACGGGAATGTGTGAGTGCAGTGCATGATGTAGTCCATGGGTGATGTGCAGTTTGAGTGAGTGGGAACCAGATTCATAACAACATCAATGGAAAGATTTTATATTAATTCAGCTTTCAGATGATTGTAATAAAATACAGTTTAATATAGAGCTATTGTTTCAGCTCCGGGAATTAGTTATTAACTATTTAATATGGCTTGATTAAAGTCATATTAATATTTAACCTACAGTTTACACCTTATTAAGTGCTTGTCCAGCAATCACTAAAAGGTACATTCTGTTACTCTCAATTACAATCTCGCTTCCATTCCGTGGCCCCCGGTAACAATAAACAAGATTAATAATTACTCGAGTTTGAGCTAGGTTGCGTTATCGTTGGGCAAAATAAGGATGAAAATACTTAAAATCATATTTCAGAGACACTTGTTTATAAAATGGAAAAGGTTTATTCGTGATATTGCTATTCTAACATAAATGGATTACCTAATAAAGCCTAGACATACACACATATGAGAGTTTTGAGGTTAACTGTGTGTGAAAGAACACCATTCTTTCTACTTCATAGCTTAACTAACCAGAAAATGATCACGAACAAATCTCTGCTTTTTTTACTGCATTCAGATCGAATTTACCAGTTTAGTCAGGATAAAAATTCAGTTTGTACTTGCTTGGATTGGTTTAAAGCAGGCTCGAAGTTGGTTTCGTTTCCCGCGTGAGTTCTTTGTTTCGGGTGTCACGTGTTCAGCTCGTGCTCCTTCGGTTGTTCTCGTGTGGAGACTTGAGACGGCTGCGTGACGTCACCGGGAAAGCTCTCCTCTGCAATCGTCGAATTCGTGGCTCCGTTACGGCTTTGGCACAGTCTTAGACCCATAAATGGTTGGTTTTCAAGGCGAGAGTCCAGCGGACCGGCGCGCGTTGTAGGGCGTAGCCGCGAAAACGGGAAGCGTAGCTTCGACGAGTCAGAGCGCCAGAAGAAGAGAGGGGGCGCGTCACTCGCGCGTCGTTTTAAACAGTCCGTTTTTTGGACATCCCTAAAGGCGGCTGGTCCAATCAGAGCGTTGGTACGGGGCGGAGCCCCGCCTGCACGGCTGCTCTTGCAAGGCATTTTTCATGCGGTGAGAAATAACTTTTACCCATGTATTAAAACTCTTATCAGGTTTACACATTATAATATCACATTCGTTATCTTATTGATTCATATAATTTTGCAACCATTCATAAAAGTCTAAACACAACCTAAACATTCCAGCTTAAAGTATGATTAGAAATCAGCCCACGTTTTCCCAAATAATTCATATTCCACAAGCATATGAGAGAAAGAGTACCACAATTAATATCCACATGTTCCTTGTGTAGATGAATTATTATCATGAAATGAATGTGTCTCTTGGAAATCTTCTAGTGGCCATTTCTCTTTGTTCTGTGACCGGACGAAATCGCGCGCTTTTGCGCTGATGCAAAGGGGGAGGGGTTTTAGAGAGATGCTGATTCTTTAGCTGCCCCCCTTCTGGTGACTTGTAGAGTTGAATTCCTGCCAATATACGTTACATATCCCCCTCGGGCTTGGTGATGTTCCCTGATGGAACCTCGTCAAGGCCCTGGAACAAGAGGCAGGAAGAACAGGCACATACAAGACACAAACATCATTCCTATCACTGACTAAAGCCTGGTGCAAGGTAATTTGGGAAGGAACAGGTTAGAAACTTGAGAAGACATAGGGATGCATTGTTTATCATTATTGACAATTGGGTCATTTTTGACTGTTTTAATTGTCAGGGGCTCGACGAGGCGGTATAGGCATGATCTCAGTCAGGTTGGTCGAATTCTCGGGTTCGGATTCTAGGTCGGGATTACCACGTCGAAAGAGGCGAGGGACGCCTGACGTGCATTTGTTGAGAGACTCTTGAACGACGTTCACTCGCTTGTGTAGGAGGAAGGCCAGTGTCAAATTCAATAAGATATCCTACGATAGTAGAGATACAAAGTGCCGTGTCAGCGGCAGACCAGGACCGAATAATTGGCGCGCCGGCGGGCGGAAGGCGAGCGATAGCTTCTAGCGCTGTCGGCCGGTGTCAATTCAATAAGAGATTTCGTTTTCAACCTGATATTCATCGTCGGTGAGGTGATACAATGCTAACTCGTCAATATGGAGGATCTCGCCCTTCGGGACAGTGATCCATAACGTTTGGTTGGGCAAATTAATGCGCGTAGCGGTGTCGTGTAAATCGCATGTGAGGGTGGCTGTTCGTGCTGGGGTATTAACCAGCCATCGGTTTCTGATGATTTCGGCTTGCGTTGCCTCAACTTGAGAACGTGGTGTTGCTTCGGCGGGGCAGCTAGTATCGTTTTAATGGATTCTAAACCGCAGATGCCCTTGGTATTATCGCGTACGCAGAGTTTACTCGGGTAGGGGGGGAGTGAATGTCCTAAGTGAGCGTGCCCATCTTTAAGTTTGGGGCCAGATACAACTGCTCGTTGTTCTCGTAATACGCAGCGACTTTAGGAGCGTGGATTTTGACATAGGTTTTCCCTTGCCGTAATCCCACATTCACAACGTCTTTGAGCCGGTAAACATTATTAACGTCGATAATGGGCAAACTAAAAACAACTAAATCACCTGTTTCCGGGTTTGCGTATATGGGAATAGCGCTACCGGGAAAGGGGCGAGATGGGTTTGGATGAGACTAGCGGGGCCCGCAGTGGCCGAAGTTACAACGTTTGAACAAGGCTAAGAGGTATCGTGTAGCACGGAATCCTATTCATGGCTACGTTGTCAATCGAGGAACTTACATCGTGTATCATGTCGTTCATGATTTTGGCGGGTGGCCTCGATCGGTCGACAGCGGTTCTCACAGTGAGTTACAGCGACTTTACTGACGGAAGTCGATCTCAATTTCAGGACCTGGATTCAAGGTTTGGTTAAGGGGTTCAAAGTGAAAAGAGGAAAGGAAACACAAAGTGAGGCATGCGATAAAGAAACCAAACGATAAAGTAAATAAAAAAAAAAAAATAATAATTTTAAAACTAAAAAAAAAAAATTAAAAAAAATTAATAAAAAAATTATATAATAATGAAAAAAAAAATTGAGAGTAACTCCTCTCTACTAGATTGGTCCTAGCAGTGCTGCGGAGGAGAGAATATAGGTTGTGTCTAAGCATGGTTGCTATATGTTTTCCTAAAATGACAATAATTATGCTTGTGTGGTGCATATGGTTGTCGGTCTGTGTCAGTGGGTCGGATCTTCCCCCTTTTCCTGTCGGTGGTTTGGATTTGCCGGTTGGCACTGGCAACCCATCATGGTGCATCGTGTGCGTGTGTCAGCATACTCCCCCTCTGGCCGTGAGGTACTACGAGCTGTGGCGCAGTGAGTGGCTCAGGGACATATGTGTGGACACCGTCTGGCAGATGCAGCATGTAGTCGACAGAGTGGAGCTCGTGGAGCTCAGAGGAGGTGTTCAGGTCCGTATAGGAAATGGAATGTTCAAATGGGTTTGACATGTGAGCTGTCAAGGTTCGTAGTGACGAATCCGCATGTGAGGGTGAGGAGATCGTCAACAGCGAACTGAGGTGGTATGGTGATGCAGGAGGGCAGGGGTGTGCTCGCCAGTGGCGTGCTGGCGGCGGGTTACTGCTGCCACTGTAGGGTTGGGTGGGAGGGCACGAAAGGTCCAGGACTCTTCATGTGATGCACCTGCTGTGGTGAGGGCATCGTTTTGGTCATTTGAGGGGCTGGAGTTTGGGAGGAAACGTTTAGGATGTCAGACCTGATCTGGTGTTCTCCGGAGGAATGGCAGGTGACTGAAACAGTTTCATCAGCAGGTGTTTGTTGGACGCTGCTGTGATTTGGAGTATAGGGTGTTGAGTTAGTGTTTAACTCTGTTGCTGGGTTTTCAGGTGGGGTTTCATGTCCATCTGAAGTTAGGGTGTTTACTGTTCTCTGAGAGCAAGGTGAAGCGGTGCTGTTTTCTGGGGCTGATTTGTTCAGCTTGTCACTGCCGTTCCGTCTGACAGCTAATCAGGCTGACTCTGGTTCGTCTTCCTTTTCCCATTGATTCTCATGAGACCACTTCTCCCAGTGTCGTCCAGGTGAGCGTTGACGTCCACGCGGTTCATCCCATCGGTCATACCTCTGTTCAGGTCGAGTGTCAGCGTGTGAGTCTCGTTCTCTGTTGGACAGGAGTGCATTCCATTCTCTGTGTGGTGGCTTAGCGCTGTCTTGGCGTTGGGTGCCCTCTAGAGCCAGTTCATGGTGTTGCGTGTTGAAATCAAGAACTGCTGGGGTTTTTGTGCTCTTTTCTGAGGCCATCTTTTGTTTGTAGTAGGCCTTTTGCACCAAGTCTCGCAACTGCTGAGTGTTCATCGTTCGTGGACATGCGAGAACGCCAAGATGGTGGCTTATGCCAGGATGAAGATTCCTGAGGAAGAGAGTTTTAAAGTTCAGTTCATCTTCCATGTCAGAATCATTGCGAGTTCCAAAATATGCTTGTCTGAGTCGACTATAGTAAGCTTGAGGAGTGTCGTGACGTCCTTGTCTCGTCTCCAGGGCAGCCACTAAGCCTTGATCGGACTCAGGGTCGGCGAACTCTTTAATAAGGGCTTCTCGCAGCCGTTGGTAATCAGTCTTTGTGTTAACAGGCTGCCGGTCCAGGAAGCTGCGTACTTCAGGGCTGGATGTCGTTCGGAGTAAATAGAGTTTATCTTTGTCCGTAACGTTAGGTCGCATTTCCAGATGGAAATCAATATCTTGCAGATACGCTTGGACCGTTTGGCTGTTTGGCACGCTGGGGTTGAATTTGCCAACGTTTCGGGCGAGCTTGTCAAGGTTTTTTAGGTCCAAGCTGTGCGACGATCTGCGGCTGGCTGCAGCAGATTCTTCTGGTTCTGTCGTGATATAAAGTTCTTCAGACGGCGCTGGTGACTGTTTTAACATCACCCCCTCTGTCTTATGTTCACGTGTCAGTCCAGGCACAGGTGACTTGGTCCTGCTTGGCAGGGGTGCGGTTGGTGCACGTCCTGTCCTTGACGGCTCATGGCGTAGTTCGTAAGCGTGCTTGAGTTCCTCTTGGAAACTTTCAGACTCCTCTGTGACGTAGTCGAGCTGTTGTGTTAGGCGGCTGATCTCGTTTCTTGATTCAGCCAAATGAGCTTCGAGGGCCTTGATTCTGCTGTTTTTGTCCCTGAAGTCAGTCTTTGCCTTCTCTAGTAGCTTCTCTGCATACTGTAGCTTGTCTGCACGATCAGCGAAGTCCTCTTTGAGTTGCTGCATTTCGTGGCCGGTAGCTTCTAGAGTTTCTTTTAGCCTGTTGATTTCCTCATCGGCGCCTTGCTCCACCTCATCGGTCCCTTCCCGTCGTACCTGAGCTTCACGTTCCAGCTGCTCTATGCGTCGTTGTGCGCTTGTCAGCTCCTGCTGGCGTTGTGCGGCGTACTTGTCACTCAGTTTGAGGGTGGCGATGAGTGTGTGACTTAAGCTTGAGGTGATCTTGGCTAATTCTTTGTGATTGTAGTTTTGACTTGGGTCTTGTCTCATGATGCTTGTGATGTTGTCATCTAGTTGGTCCTGTGTCTGATGTTGGAGTGCTTCAGCAGCTTTAGGGAGGATGCTGTTTGTTGTAGCACTTAGCCACATTTCCAGTCCTTCCCAGTGACCGACATGTTCTGGCTGGTGATACATGTTCTGGCGGTGATGGGATCTTGGACCGAACTGACACAGACCTTGGATGGGAAACAAAGCAAAACAAAAAACACAAACAAAACAACAGGGGTGTAAATGTGCACAGTGTAGTGTATGCTAGTGTTGGGTGTGATTCTGTTTCTGTGGTCCTCTGTGGTGGGGTGCGTGTAATTTGCAGCTTCTGCGTAGAAGTTGAGCACACGTAGAGGCGGCACAGCTGAGAAACAGAAAGAAAAGCACACTAACAGAATGAGTACACAGGGATAACAATTTTGTGCTTCACCTTTTTCTGTACGAGAAAGCCTCCTTTCCCTTTTAGGCAGGAGGTCAATCTAAATACGAAGGTGAAGGACCATAAAACTAAACAGATCTCTCTTTCAATAGCAGATTTTCTTCTTTTCGCTTTAAGTCTGATTTAGAAGGACGCTTCTAATCAGAGGATTGTAGGCGAGTTTTCTCTTTTGTAATAAGACTGTTATTGCTATTTCAATTTTCTCCTTGATGGAGGAAAATAACAGCAATGACAGTGCTTGTCCCTTAATGGCAGGATTTTACACCGCAACGCTGGTCAGCGTGTTTCGCGCGTGTTTAAAAATGTTGCCGATGTCTATCTTCTCATTGCACCTGCTTTAACTGGGAGGGGTAGGATTTTACAATAGAGGGTAAATGATAAACAGTTTGAATGTGGTTCTCAAGTTTCATACATATCTGTTCAATTGTGACATTTCGCTCTATTCGTGATCTTCCCCTGGTCAGCTTTAAGCAAACAAGTCAAATTAGAAGTTAGTAACAGGGAGAAAAGAAAAGAGAAATTAAGATTTATTCCCAAGATTTAAAACTAATACGTTGGCACAAGGTGGTGCTGTTGAGTCGCTATGCTAAGGTTACGTTTTATGCTCCAGATTGGTGAGAAATGACTTTGACGGTATGGTGTCACTGTCACTTCTCCAACACAGCACTAGGGGGAGCACTATCTACTCTCAGGCCTAAGTAAAGAGGACTAATTTTAATTTAATAAAATTATTTTAATTAAATTATTATTAATTTTACTTGAGTTAATCAGATCACCTAAGGAAATGAAGTGTGGCCTACAGATAGAGCCAGACTTGTATTTAAGTTTGAAATTAGAATTAAAAATTAGAATTTGGTTTCTAATTAAAATGTATGATGTTATAATTAAAATTAATAGGATTCACTTAGGATTAGAATTTACAAATGCAATCTGCAATTGAGTTGACAAACCAATATTGTTGCAAAATGTAAACAGGAAGTGTAATTAATTATTAAATGTAATTAGAATTTTCGAATTCATAATTAATTATTAAATTAATTTACAGCTTCTAAATCACTAGTTTTGGATTCCCATAATAGTAATTAAAATAATTTCCAAACTTAAGCATTCCTCTCATTGTCCTTAACATCAAAAAATAAATAAAAATAATAATCAATCGGTATCCTACTTGTAAATGAAATTAAAAATTTCTGGCCCTCTTGATAACTTAAGGTTTTATTGTAGTGGTCAAATTATAAGAGCGTTTATGGTTCATAAATGGATGCTGTTGTTGGAAGCAGGAATTGAACATTTTATTAAATTAATTCAAAATTAATTTGTAATCAATTGTGACATTCAATTAACAATTAAAAATTCCTAACAATAGCGCTCATCCATTGATGTGTTATGAAATCATAAAAAGCCATTATAATTGAACTAAATCAACCTCACCATATTATCAAAGTAAATACTGAATTATCTTCTAATAACCCACCACTTATTAAGCTGGTCCCACAAAAGGTAAAAAGACTTTAATCAGCTGTTATATTAAACCAACCTGTGAAATTGTTAACACTGATGATTGGGAAACATTAACACAGCCAACTTAAAACATACGTTAGTCTTTTAAATGAGAGAGGGAAAACGTGAGTGGCTTTTTCACACACACCCACTGCATTCAAGCTTTAACTGCTATGTGCTAATCGCTAGCCGTAATGCTACCAGCATGGCTTTTGCTACAATGCTACAGTCTCCTTGTTAGCTTAGCGCTAATGCTATTAGTTTTACACGTGGCTAAACTGGTCGCTATGGCAACTCAGTGCCTATAGGAAAAGGGAAAATGTGCTTCACGCTTCAGAAACAAGCAGCATTGTTCAGACTTGAATTTTCTATAGCACATATAATCTCACTCATTTAGGGCGAGATAAATTTATCTACGGGTTACTTATAAACCAACAAAGCCTCAGCGGGCTATTATGTGAATATTTGTCTGTTCAGACAGCACACATAACAAACAATCGATTGCACAATCTCTCCCTTTCTCAAAAACGACTGGCCACTCCTTTGAGCGCCGTGCGTTTGAATTCACTCGTGAACTCAAAAATGGGCTGAGAATTACTTAAATAGCTACTTTAATATTCTACAGCGGGAGTCAGGTGGCTGGGTTTGCAGTGGAACACGCACTAACAAAAGCATTACCACGAAGGCCTTAAGAGAGGGGCAACAAGGGACACGCTCGTTCGCCTCTCATGCGCTTTAGAGCGACTTTTTATTAATTATTTACTGCAGTTTAATTTCTTCTCGAACTCGAGTTAACAGTTACACTCTCTTTCATTCCAACTCACTGTGTTTCACAAACAAGAATGCAATATCACAAATAACCGTTTGTTTCTCTATATTTACTCAATTCTTCCGGATAAAAGTGAGAAATATTTATATTGTCTCTGGTTTGATTTATCAGATCTTAGTCCTTAATTGCCCGCTTTTATCCTCCACCATTTATGTAATAAAATACAGTTTAATATAGAGCTATTGTTTCAGCTCCGGGAATTAGTTATTAAATATTTAATATGGCTTGATTAAAGTCATATTAATATTTAACCTACAGTTTACACCTTATTAAGTGCTTGTCCAGCAATCACTAAAAGGTACATTCTGTTACTCTCAATTACAATCTCGCTTCCATTCCGTGGCCCCCGGTAACAATAAACGAGATTAATAATTACTCGAGTTTGAGCTAGGTTGCGTTATCGTTGGGCAAAATAAGGATGAAAATACATAAAATCTGGTGACTTGTAGAGTTGAATTCCTGCCAATATACGTTACATGATGTATAAATCTCAATTTCAGAAAATTGACCCTTATGACTGGTTTTGAGGTCCAGGGTCACATATATATGTATTTTAATGAATAAAAGCTGTCTCTGTTTCTTGTTCTCTTTTAGCATGGGTTATAAGACTCCTCCCGGTTGTGCTCTTCATCATCTGTTACTATTGCTCCCAGTTCTACTTTGAGAGGTTAGTACCGTCACCTGCTCTACATGGTATCAAATACATTGGTTTCATTGGTTATTATTGTTTTTGTTCTTCTTGCAAAAGCTGTCAAGGTGTACTTATGCTAACTACTGATTTGTTCTTTTCTTTAAGCTATGGAGGCAGCAGAAAGTCCTCTCAGCCCTCGGTTCCTCTCTGTCACCACTATCACTTTCAGAGGAAGTGGGAGAGTCTCAAATTAAAGTATGTGACCTTCACATGTTTCACATATTCACATGTTTAACGGTTTTGGGGAAACTCATGTTGTTTCAAACCTGTATGACTTTCTTTTTTTGCTTCTGTGGAACATAGATTAAAATGAAATACCTATTTTTTCATCATATAGTGAAAGTCAGTGGTAACCAAACCTATTTGGTTACCAACAGTTTTCAAAACGACATGAAAATGAGCAAATTATTAAACATTTTTATTTTTTAGTTTAATAGCATTAACATGTGTAAGCTCATCAGTCATATTATTTTTTTTATAAAAATGATTTCCTCAATCTGAGTGGTTTAAAACTTGATGACTTATTTTTAGAAATGCAATCTAAACAAACAAACAAACATATTGACTTCATTCAGTAGGTCTAAATGGTTATAAAAAAAGTCAAACCTTAACTGTTCGCAGTCAAAATTCCTATGGATCGACCATAATAAATGAACTGGAAAATGTATTTATTTAAAATATGTTTTGAATAAAATCAATATATACCAGATGCAAAGTTGAATGAACACACACACAAATGAAGGGACGAGGCTACAAAACATCCGGAGTGTGATCATTAAAAGATACGCACGCATGCACGCACACACACACACATCATATTATTTTTCTTTTCCACCTGAAGGCAGCAGTCTGCCACAAATGCGTGATACATTTCCATCCAAGTGTACATTTTTACAATAGAGAGGTTTGCGTATTTGCTTTTACAAATGATAGTGAATTTACACATAAATAAGAGTTGCATGATATTTACATTTATGCATTTAGCAGACACTTTTATCCAAAGCGACTTACAACTGCATTCAGGCTATACATTTTTTGTTCAGTATATGTGTTCCCTGGGAATCGAACCCACAACCTTTTGTGCTGCTGACGCAATGCTCTACCACTGAGCCACACAGGAACACGTATCTAATATGTTAAACTAAAACTAAGTTCGGGAGGAGCACGTCAGATACTCAGGCTAATTAACACGGGTGGTACACAATCTAGGTAATCAACCCTCGGACATAAATACAGCTGTCTTACCTCCATCTAGTCGACGGTTAAGCAGCATCCCTCCATCACCCCTTCTCCACCAGTATCACTAGATTTCTAATCACACGGGGGGGTACTCTGGGTTCGGGCCCTTCCCGGCTAGGAGCCCTCCCCCAGGACAGCACGCCTACAACGTATTACCATACTCGCCAAATACGCATTACGTTTATCGTGCTAGTAGATGTAAGTGTGAAATCGTGAAATGACCTATGACAAACAAAAGAAGTACATCACAACAAATTAAGCTCGGATGAGCTTTATTTGTCACATACACAATTATACAGAGTATAATGAGGAGTGAAATGTGTTCTCTGCATTTAACCCATCCAAGTGTACACACTTGGAGCAGTGGGCAGCCGACTGTGCAGCGTCCGGGGAGCAGTCGTGGACTTCCTGTCGGAGCTGGGATTCGAACCCACAACCTTGGGTTACCTCAGGTTTCAAGTCCAAAGCTCTATCCATTAGGCCAACGACTGCCCAATTTTTGCCCAACATAATTTGATTGTTTCCACTTTTCTGTTCCGATTTAAAATTTTGTAAGTTACATTCGTATTGTTACGTTACAGTAAGCATTCCTACTCTTCTGTCCTGGTCAAAAGTGACACGAATGGCCAAAGTGTGACTTTTTTCGCAAAGCTTTGGAGGGTTAAATAGCATTTGAATATGATTATTAGAAATGGCCACCTCTTGCGGATTGGTATCTGTGTTTTCTGTATTGTTATTGGTTTACACAGCTGGCCGCTCCCCATCTGATCATGTAGAGTGTCTCACCATCCTCCATCTGGAGTTTCACCTTTCGCATGTATTTGTTTGTTGATTCGCCTGCTATCAGATATGATCAGATCTAGAAAGACTAACTGTTTAGTATCAAAACAAAAATCAAACCCAGTTCAGTGTTGAAACCAACATTAACTGCATCTTGCTCAAAAGACAAATCTGTCCACATTAATTCAGCATTGGGACCCACATTACATTAAAGCAATATTTCACTCAGTAACATCTTATGAAGGAAAAAGCTGTGCATTTTTCAAAAATGACCAGCCTACAAAAAAAAAAAATGCTTATATTGCTTGCTTTATAATTGTATTACCAAATATTGGATTCAATCTTTTTATCAACTTGTTTTATTTCAAATAGCAAATAGTTGTGTTCGTTTGGGAGCTGATTGGTTCTGATTGGACCTCAGTTTTTGAGTCAACATTGGCAAAATAATCCACAAATAAGGCCTATTTTCACTCAAAAACTGAGCTTGGATCAATTTTCTAAATATTTTTGTTCTTAACCCAGTTGGCCAACAGTCTAGGGCAATGTATTTAACAATGTATTCAAAATTGTTTAGTCTGTGACAGAATACAGGCACAGAAATGGGTGAAAATGGACAGCTTTTTTCCTAACAGCAGCTCTTAAAAGCCATCAGGATTTATTTTCCAGCTGGTGTAGCCAGAGAATAACAGGGCACTTAATGAAAAAGGACACTCCTCTCGCTCTCGGGCGGTGGGAGCATGTTAAAGCCTGGCAGCACTGTAAAACCAACACATCCACGTGTGATGATTCTGGCGGTGCTGTTATGACAGACTAGAGTGGTTAACCCTAACATGCCAGTCTCAAGCTTTTGAGCATTACCAAAAACAACACAGCCAAACGAGTGCCCTGTGCAATATATCGGTGTTGTTTGTAAACTGACATGTAGTCATCACCGGAGAATGCTGTCATTGCATTGTATTCACAGTGAACACACACACACACACACACACACACACACACACACATGTTGGTTTTTATGGTTTACGGGGACTCTCCATAGGCGTAATGGTTTTTATTCTGTACAAGCTGTATGTGCTATTGCCCTACACCTACCCTACACCTAAACTTAGCCCTCACAGGAGACGGTGCATTTATATTTTCCCTCAAAAAAACTCACTCTGTATGATTTATAAGCATTTTAAATTATGGGGACACTGAAAATGTCCTCATAAATCACCTTCTCCTTGTAATATCTATGTCATACCCATGTTATTATACAAATTTGTGTCCTCATAAACCACATAAACATGCCCCCCCCCCCCCCCCCCACACACACACACACACACACACACTGTATACATATTTGCACACATATTTGTTCCAAAATACCTGCTTGGAGGCTGTGTTAATTACTAGAATAGTGCTGAAAATAAATATAATTTAGATACAATTAATATTTTCAATTTTTATAATTGATTTAAATTTCGGATTTAAAGTCTGTCATTAAGTCAATTAAATCTATACTAAGAAAAGTAAATGTCTAAAATGAATTTGAGTAGTTTGTATTTGAGTCTGTCCTTTGTTTGACCGACACAGCATGAGCCGAAACACTGAGCTCTTTCTGAAGCTGGAGGATTTCTTCTGGCGGGAACATCTGTCAGCTGAAGCTCTGCCCTATGGTATTAAAGGCAGCGGTATGTTCAACTTCTGTCGCTCCCTTCTCTTATAATCTTTCCTTTAATACAATGGTTAAATCTACTGCAAAGTCATTAAGCTAATGCTTATGTTAAACCTGGCTTGACTACATGATCGTATACATCTCATTGCTGAAACCTCACATGCCCCCGAAAGCTTTCAGTCAGCATATATGAAGAAGTTAGTCTGTTCTGTAGTCGGCATGCTTTGCTGCATGCTGTTCATCGTTCTGCATGCAGTGTATTCGTGTTGATACATTCATAATGGTGCGCTTTGTTCAAATACTTTCTTCTTTGTCTCTGCAGAGCTCCTGCTTCTGAAGGTCTTGGCAGTGACTTCCAGCTACACAATGCCAGCAAACATTGAGAGGTGAAGTAGGGCCGAGCTGCTTTCACAAGTATCTAAACTCTGAACTCAAGCTCCCATAAGCTTGAAGAAACCCATTCCTCAGATTCGGTCTTTTGCTACAGTTGCGGTGGCGTGAGCTTCTGCACGCATTACCAATTAATTACAGTAATGCTCTTGCTCATGTTCAAAATGATCTTATTTAAAGGGTTACTCCACCCCAAAACGAAAATGTTGTCATTTCTCACTTGCCCCCGTGTCGTTCCAAACCCGTAAAAGCTTCATTCTTCTTCGTAACACAATTTAAGATATTTTGGATGAGAACCGGGAGGCTTGACTGTCCTTTTCACTGCCAAGTAATTAACACTGTCAAGGCCCAGAAAAGTATGAAAGACATCATCAAAATAGTCCATCTGCCATCAGTGGTTCAATATGAATTTTATGAAGCGACGAGAATACTTTTTATGCGCAAAGAAAACAAAAATAATGACTTTATTCAACAATTTGTCTCCTCCGCGTCACCATAGCACAATTTTGTAGAGTATTCGCTGGACGCAAACTGCGTACGCTGTTCTGTGTTAGCCGCACCGCTTGGATACGCTGTTTTCATTCAAATCAAAGCGTAAACTAATGTAGAAAACATATCCATGTGGTGCGGCAGGATGAAAAAAGTAAATCCCTACAGCCCCTACAGGCAAATAGTGACGAAATATGCAAGTGTGTTACTCACAATCCTATTACCCATTCATTTTAATTTGTACTTGTTTCATTTTATCAGTTTTCTCTATTAATTTGATGTTTGTTTAATGTTCATTAGTAAATACATACAAATTGGCTAAATATTCTCTCACCCTCTGGTCATCCAAGATGTAGATGAGTTTGTTTCTTCATCAGATTTGGAGAAATGTAGCATTGCATCACTTGTTCACTAATGGATGCTCTGTAGTGAATGGGTGCCGTCAGAATGAGAGTCCAAACAGCTGATAAAAACATCACAATAATCCACACCACTCCAGTCCATCAGTTAACATCTGGAGAAGAGAATAGATGTGTGTTTGTAAGAAACACATCCATCATTAAGACATTTTAATCTTAAACAGTTGCTTCCAGCCAAAATACGAGTCCATAATCCATAATAATGCATCCTCCAGTGAAAAAGTGCATCTCCTGTTATCTCTCACATCAGAATCCACCCACATATTCGTTTAGAGCTGTTTTGGTGCTTAATGTGCGCAGATTTCTCTCTTGATTCATTGGAGGAAATGTTATTATGGATTATGGACTTGTATTTTAGCAGGAAGAAATGGTTTTAACAATGGATTTGTTTCTTAAAAACATGCAGCTTTTGTCTTAACTGATGGACTGGAGTGGTGTGGATTATTGTGATGTTTTTATCAGCTGTTTAGACTCTTATTCTGACGGCACCCATTCACTGCAGATGATCTATTGCCGAGACACTGATGCAATGCTACATTATCCAAATCTGATGAAGAAACAAACTCATCCTAATCTTGGATGGCCTGATGGTGAGAAAATTGTCAGCAAATTATCTTTGGGCGAATTATTCCTTTAAGTTATTTAGACATAATACATATTTAATAGAAATTGCATAGAAATAAAATCGCTTATATAATATTTAGGCTGACAAGCAACATTTTCTGAACCAAAGCATTTCTTTTCACTACAAAATAAAGGTTTTGTGGTCTTTGTTGTGTACCGCACTGATGGAAAGTGCTCTGTGTGTCAGCAGCTTAGATTGCAGGACGTGTGCAGTCATTGGAAACGGCTTTTCCATAAAAAACAGTTCACTGGGGGAGATCATTAACAAATACGACGTGGTGATCAGGTAAATAAAACCTCCACCTCCGTTTGACCTTTCAGTGTTTCTGTTACACTGTCTTTATTTAGCATCACAGGCTCCTCATTATTTAAAACAAATACTCTTTTCTAATGCAGGTCCTCAGGAAGTTTTAGCTAGAGCTTTATGAGCCTTTAAGTTCAATGTTCCTCTCCATTTCTTACTGTCCATTGTCCACTGAATAGTTTTTCTTTCTATGTACAGCGTGAGAGCCTTTCCATTAGCCTGGCTTGTATTTTGCATTCTTGTTTTATTGTAAGTCTGTCGAGTGGCATATAATAAGCTCACTTAATAATACCTCCTGCAATTAGAGCTCTGCTTGGCTACTGTTTCTCCACCTTTGTTTCTCAAGCCGCTTTATAGCCTTGGAATGAACCAATGCCATTTAATTTTTTTCTTAGCCTCTAACAAACGGCAGAATTTTGCTGAGTGTGTTTTTCCATGGTCTCCCATCCTCGCCGTGTGCTCAGAATCTAATTGTGGCGGGGGAGTAGCCGCTTGACATTTGGTGTCGAGTTACAAATCCTGATGCTTCGGAGTCACCATTAGGCAGAGATTTGAGCAGAACACCAGCCCCTCTCTAATCTCATTTGTGAGAAAAAGGGCGTTTTTTCCTGCACGGATTCACTCCCATGAAAAATAAGTTACAACGTGGGGGTTAGTTGATAAGGATGTGCTTTTAGTTTCTCACGCCAAGTCCATGACGTCCATAAAACTGTGGAGAGCAGGGATACATGGTTATGCTCATAAATAAATATATATATATATTTCACATATTTGAAGTTTATGAAGTCTCTTCTGCTCCCAAAGTCAGCATTAATTTGATCAAAAATATTTTAAATACAGTAATTTTATGGAATATTACACTTAAAATAGCTATTTATGTAAATAAAAATGTAACAATATAATAAAATATTACAACTTTATCCATTTCTTTACTCACTTATGATCAATTTAATGCATGTGGCGTGAATTACTGCATGTATTACATATTAATTACTGTAATACTTTTGCTCATTTTCAAAATTATCTTGCTTAATATATTAATATAAATGACTGTCTGACAGTCTTTTAAAAAGAGAAGTAAACCTTGCTGGCTAATAGTGACTAAATATGCAGGTGTTTCTCACAGTCATGTTACCCATAAGGCCATGCAAGGTGTCAATGAGTTTGTTTTTTCATCATATTTGAAGAAATGTAGCAATGTCTCAGCAATGGATGCTCTGCAGTGAATGGGTGCCGTCAGAATGAGTCCAAACAGCTGATAAAAACATCACAATAACCCACATCACTCCAGTCCATCAGTTAACATCTGGAGAAGAGAATAGCTGTGTGTTTGTAAGAAACACATCCACAATTAATTAAAACATTATAATCAGTTGCTTTCAGCAAAAATATGAGTTCATAATAATGCTTCCTCCAGTAAAACTGTCCAAGTCCAACTGCTGTTGACTCTCACATCAAATTAATTTTTTTTAAGAATAATTTAAAATAATTCATCATTTTTATCAGCAATGACAGTAAATGTATTTATACTGTAACAAAAGTGTTCTATTTCACAACAATGCTGTGCTTTTGAACATTCTATTCATTAAAGAATTCTGAAAAAAAATTCAGTTTCCACAAAAATATTGGGCAGCACAAATATTTCCAGCACTGATAATAATCAGAAAGGTTTCTTGGGCAGCAAATCAGCATGTGTTTTGTTCATGGTTAAATGATGTACAATATATAACAAAAAAAACTAAGTGGTAATAATATTTAACAATATTGCTGTTTTTACTGTATTTTCAGCCATAACATGAGAAAGTTATTATACTTTAATGGTACTAAATTAAAATTTTATAAGCTGATCTAAGCATCTATGAATTGCATCATTACTGAGATATTAAAAACATGATGTACAAGTTTCAATAGAAATGACATTGATGTATATATTTAATTTATCATAAATGCAGGGTTGAGCAGAGATACATCAAAATGTATTTTTTTTAAATACCAAATACCTTAATTTTAAGTGTGTCAAAATAGACTACAAAATACAGCAGCCACACCATGTATCAAAATAAACTACTGTATTTTTGTATTTTAAAAAGACAAAAAGAATTGTTCTACAAGGGAGCATGGAATTTCTTGGCAAGCCTTCCATCAATTGGCCTGTTTGATCTATCCTTCACCGTTACACTGACTCGGATGATGAAGTAAACAATGTTTGATCTATCCTTCACCGTTACACTGACTCGGATGATGAAGTAAACAATGTTTGATCTGTCCTTCACCGTTACACTGACTCAGATGATGAAGTAAACAATGTTTGATCTATCCTTCACCGTTACACTGACTCGGATGATGAAGTAAACAATGTTTGATCTATCCTTCACCGTTACACTGACTCAGATGATGAAGTAAACAATGTTTGATCTATCCTTCTCCGTTACACTGACTCGGATGATGAAGTAAACGATGTTTGATCTATCCTTCTCCGTTACACTGACTCGGATGATGAAGTAAACGATGTTTGATCTATCCTTCACCGTTACACTGACTCGGATGATGAAGTAAACGATGTTTGATCTATCCTTCACCGTTACACTGACTCGGATGATGAAGTAAACGATGTTTGATCTATCCTTCACCGTTACACTGACTCGGATGATGAAGTAAACAATGTTTGATCTATCCTTCACCGTTACACTGACTCGGATGATGAAGTAAACAATGTTTGATCTATCCTTCACCGTTACACTGACTCGGATGATGAAGTAAACAATGTTTGATCTATCCTTCACCGTTACACTGACTCGGATGATGAAGTAAACGATGTTTGATCTATCCTTCACCGTTACACTGACTCAGATGATGAAGTAAACAATGTTTGATCTATCCTTCACCGTTACACTGACTCAGATGATGAAGTAAACAATGTTTGATCTATCCTTCACCGTTACACTGACTCGGATGATGAAGTAAACAATGTTTGATCTATCCTTCACCGTTACACTGACTCGGATGATGAAGTAAACAATGTTTGATCTATCCTTCACCGTTACACTGACTCTGATGATGAAGTAAACAATGTTTGATCTGTCCTTCACCGTTACACTGACTCTGATGATGAAGTAAACAATGTTTGATCTGTCCTTCACAGTTACACTGACTCGGATGATGAAGTAAACAATGTTTGATCTATCCTTCACCGTTACACTGACTCAGATGATGAAGTAAACAATGTTTGATCTATCCTTCACCGTTACACTGACTCGGATGATGAAGTAAACAATGTTTGATCTATCCTTCACCGTTACACTGACTCAGATGATGAAGTAAACAATGTTTGATCTATCCTTCACCGTTACACTGACTCAGATGATGAAGTAAACAATGTTTGATCTATCCTTCACCGTTACACTGACTCAGATGATGAAGTAAACAATGTTTGATCTATCCTTCACCGTTACACTGACTCAGATGATGAAGTAAACAATGTTTGATCTATCATTCACCGTTACACTGACTCAGATGATGAAGTAAACAATGTTTGATAGCAAGTCCTGCAGTAAATCTGACATATGCAACCAGTGAACAGGTCAGGTAATCATTTAATGATTATAATCATATCCCTGTGATCTCACAGATGAATGCTTGTTTTAAAGTAACCAACAGGTTCGTGTTTAACAGTGTAACAGACTTTATTTGATTGTTATATTGCTCTCATTCTGGATCTACGTGCGCTCATTGTATGTGTGTGTGTGTAATGCATTTATCCCCTCGGGGCTTGCCATAGATAGGCAATGGGCATGCGCACTTTCTACTCTAGAGTGTGGTAGTGTTTTGAGGAGGAATAAAAGTTGAGAAGAGTTCAGACGCTCTCGTTTTTATTGTTTTCTTAATACTAAGTGTTTAGGCGAACCCTGCACTAACGCTCGGTTACATTGGTGGCAGCGGTGTTGTTTTGTTTTATTCGCATTTACGTGATTCATTGTTACGGCGAGTGTTCAACTAGTTTGTTTATAGTACAAAAAAAGTTCTTAGTGGAGTTCGCACGCGCGGGTTCAACGTTGACGCGGCCATCATGTGGAGTAAAGACGAGGATGATTTATATTCGAGAAGGGACTGTGACAAGATTAACAGACACGTGAGAATTGAGTTACCACCGCCGTTCTCCGGTGACGAGAAGCAGAGCTTTCTATGTTGGGCACGGCAGTTCGAGGTCGCGGTCAGAGCGCTCACAGAGGGGGATGGCGCTGGGTCCTATAATTATGAACTGGCACGGATTCTACCGACGCGACTGAGCAACGCAGCATTTCTTTTGTGGGACAACCTTCCTAATACAGTTCAGGCTGATTACACAGCGGCCAAAGAACGACTCAAGGAGGCGTTTGGACAGCGACAGTTTATGGATCGTTTCAGAGCAAGCCTATCAGCCCGCCCTCGTGCTCCGCGGGAAAGTTTGGAGGTGTATGCGGCGGAGATCAGCAGGTTAGTGGACGAGGCTTTTCCTGAATATGGTGACAGAGCTCAGAGGGAAGAAAAATTTCGTCGTTTCCTTGCTGGCTTGGATCCTGTGCTCAGAGTTAAATGCCATGAACAAGGAGCAACGGATTTGGAGGAGGCTGTGATAATTGCTGGTCGGTGTGAGAACGCTAGAGACGCAATAAAGACTGATTACATGACTGTTAATGCTGCAGGAAGCACTAATGATGGAGGAGCTGTGGCTGCTGTTTATTCTGTGACTGATAATGGAGGACTGCACAGAGCTGTGGATCGATTGACTGAGGAAATGAGGGATATGAGAATGGAATTGAGGCACTTGGGCGATGAAAATCAAAAACTGAAGGCAAGACTGAGTTCTAGAACAATCGATGAGTGGGATGGAAGCCGTCCTCAGTTTAATGAAAGGTGCCAGTGTGTCTGCAGGGGTCGAGGATGCCAGTCACGTTTCTTTGATGGTGCTCGGAGAGGACGCTCACCTGAGAGGAAATTCCAGCATTATGATGAGCATACATCAGGAATGGATGGGCGTGGTTATAAAGACTCACATTCTCCTTTGTCTCCTGCGAGACGCAGCCCCAGCCCCAGCCCCGGTGCTCGCAGATGGAATGGCTATGAGGATGATTTGAGAAAACGGGGAGTGCGTTTCATGTCACCTAAAGGAGAGGAACGCCGCTACCAGACGGAAAACTAACTGTAGCTGATGTTGCGGCCCAAACACCAGCTATGTTGCCTACGGGCCCTCAAATTGACAATGTAGACGACTGCAATTCGGTGTCAAAAGACAATGACTTAAGTTCAGACGCTGGCCAGCAGCTGTTAGTATCATATGTGAAAGGAGTGATTGAAGGCGTGGAGGTTAGTCGACTCTGGTTCCAGTGTGTTGCTAATGAGTGCAGATTTTTGTATGTCAATTCCTACACTTCGCACTCGTCCACTGAGAAAAGACTGTGTCAGCCCATGCAGTGAATGGACAAATGTAAGATACACTGGGCACCATCACTGTAACATTCCAGCTGGGAACTGGATCATGGCAGCATGTATTTCATGTGCTAAGAGAAACCACACAGACTGTGTTGCTGGGCTGGGACTTTCTGTTGAAAAATCATGCTTTACTGGACCTCAGCCATGCTAAGCTCCAACTGTGGGACATTGCAGTTCCCTTACTTACCGGCAAAGACTTTGTTCCGACATGCTGCAATGTGTCATTGGCAACCACTGTAATTTTGCCACCACTCAGCGAGTCAGTGGTGCCAGTTAATGTATGTCTACCTAACGCAGCTCATGTAGCAAGTGACTTTGTTGGATATCTAGAACCCAATGTGGCAGAGTCTTCCAGTCTAATAGTAGCTCACACACTGGCTGGGGTTCATAACGGACTGACAAAGGCTCGGATTTTGAATCCTACTGGACATGACATTTCATTGAAACAAGGGATGCACCTGGGTGAGTTATACTCAGTTGATGATTCTGATGTTCAGCTGTTTCATGCTCCAGTAGATATAGCTGCAGTGACCTCGTCCGCAGATGCGCCTTCTATATCGCTGGATGAATCACCTATTTCTGATTCGGAGAAAGCTGCACTGTCAGCCTTGCTGTTGGAGTTCCATGACATCTTCAGCTCCTCCAAACAGAATACTGGCAAATGTAAGCTAGTGAAACATTACATCAGAACTGGTGAGCAGGCTCCCATCACACTGCGTGCACATCGTACATCCCCTGGGAAACGTGCTGAAATAGAAAGACAGGTGACTGATTTGCTTGCGGATGATGTGATCGAGGAGAGCTGTAGTCCCTGGGCATCGCCGGTTGTTTTGGTGAGAAAGAAGTGTGGCACCTGGCGTTTTTGTGTGGATTACAGACGTTTGAACAGTGTGACTATTAAAGACTCCCATCCGCTGCCTCGAGTGGATGACACACTGGACGCACTGGCAGGTGCTGCTTGGTTCAGCACATTAGACTTTTCTAACGGTTACTGGCAGGTGGAAGTTGCAGAGGAGGACCGAGAAAAGACAGCTTTTACAACAGGACAGGGCCTCTATCAGTGGCGATCTATGCCGATGGGCCTTTCCAATGCCCCGGCTACATTTCAACGTTTGATGGAGCTGGTCCTCAGAGGGCTCCCGTGGCACATCTGCATGGTATACCTCGATGATATTTTGATTTATAATAAAACCTTTGAGGAACACATGTCAAGCCTCAAAGAGGTGTTTTCGAGAATCCAATCCGCTGGGTTAAGACTAAACCCACGTAAATGCCACCTTGCCAGAGATCATGTGGTTTTCCTGGGCCATGTGGTTTCTCGAAAGGGTCTTCAACCCGACCCCAAGAACACGGAGAAAGTTTTGAGCTGGCCAGTTCCTCGTTCTCCTTCTGAGGTGAGAGCCTTCGTGGGACTATGTTCCTATTATAGACGTTTCGTCAAGGACTTTTCAAAACTTGCTGCACCACTAAACAAACTCGTTGGTAAAAATGTGCCCTTTGTTTGGAACGCTACGTGTGACCAGTCATTTAATCACCTAAAAAATGTGTTATCGTCTGAGCCTGTTGTGATTTTGCCTGACTTCAGTGTGCCCTTTCAAATCTACACTGATGCCTCCAACCTGGCTGTCGGTGCAGTTCTCGCGCAGGACAGAGATGGGTGTGAGCATGTGGTTGCATATGCCAGCCGGGCATTGAATTCCACACAAAAACGTTGGTCCACATTTGATCGTGAGTTGTGGGCTATTGTGTGGGCAGTAAGGGAATTCAAGCATTACATTGGACTTGCTTCATTTACCATTATCACAGACCATCGACCACTCTTAGCTCTTCGACGAATGTCTATTGATGACGATCCAACAGGGAGAAGAGCAAGATGGATCTTGGAGCTTGATCCGTTGAATTGGGTGATTGTACACAAGGATGGACAACATCACAAGAACGCGGACTCGCTTTCTCGTCGCCCTGAGACACCTGACACTAAAGTGGCGGACGATAATGTTAAAGGGGCCCTGCAAGTAAATGTGGTGAATTCTAATCAAACGGGCATCGACACTGCACATTCCTCTGAAGTAAAAAATTTGCCAGGTGATGCGACTGCGGAGAGCTCACTTGACAATTCAGACGGCACGTCTCCCATTAATGCGTTGTCCCACAGTTTATCAGAAATTAGAGCTCTGGAGAGCGGAGAACTCATTCCTCAGAATGAGAAGGAACTCAGACGCTCAGCAGGGAGCGGCATGCTCATAGATAACCCTCTATAGTGAGGGGAGCAATGCTAGCTCGACCCGCAAGGAGAGCGACCTATCACAGAGCTCTGAGGAGCGGAGAACTCATTCCTCAGAATGAGTGGGAACTCAGATGCTCCGCAGGGAGCGGCATGCTCAAAGGTGACCCTCTAACGAGGGGAGCAATGCTAGCTCTACCTATAACGAGCTCTGGAGAGTGGAGAACTCATTCCTCAGAATGAAAAGACACTCAGCCGCTCAGAAGGGAGCGGCATACTCATAGGTAACCCTCTTATCGTGAGGGGAGTAATGCTGGCTCTACCCTTGCAGTGGTGACCAGAATGACTGAAGATCCAGGAGGATCCGCAGAAACCTCCGAGGGGACTCACGTCCAGACCATCAGTAAGGCAGTTCGAGAATACAGAACCTGCCTGAAGTCATCATAAGTCCACCTGACTGCAGTTCTTAGTTGGGAACTCATTCCTCAGAATGAGAGCCTATAATGCTACCTATATCGAGCTCTGGAGAGCGGAGAACTCATTCCTCAAAATGAGAAGGAACTCAGACGCTCAGCAGGGAGCGGCATGCTCATAGATAACCCTCTATAGTGAGGGGAGCAATGCTAGCTCGACCAGCACGGAGAGCGACCTATCACAGAGCTCTGAGGAGCGGAGAACTCATTCCTCAGAATGAGAGGGAACTCCGCCGCTCACAAGGGAGCGCCTCTAGGCAGGAAACTTCCACCTAACCTCGGTCGGTGGAGTTTACGGTGGTTACAGGGGAATTAGAGAGGAATGAGAGGGCTTGCCTCTCTCTGACCCACGCCTCTGTCTCACCCTAGCCGCAGGAGGGGGAGGGGCATGAGTCGCGAGACTAGCCTTCTAAGCCCATCTCTGATCCTCAGACCGAGATGGGTTAGGACCCCTGGTTGTTCGGGCTCAGACCTGGACCTTATCCAGGACTTTTAGCAGGTCAGTCTGGTACGCCTTCGTGTGCAACGAAGCGACGGTCTGACCTGCTGCTGCATATGCCCTGCCATTTAAGCGAGATTCAGGGGCTTAGATGGCCAGGAGGGAGCCTTGAGAGAGGATGTCTGGCCATAGAGAGATAAGCTGGTTATCATCTCTTGCACAGGGGGCATCCCCTCATAGCCATTTTCACGCATCCCCTCAGTGTCAGCATAACTAGTATGCTGAAACCTATGAATACGAGAAAAACTAGCTTTTCCCACTCCTTCTCAACCTCCACATCGAGATTTATGAAGAAAGGAAGGCTCACTCGAGCTGGGGGTTATTTAAATTTATTTTTATAATCCATAACCTCCAAAACTCGTTCATATGCAGCGGAGCACTAGCTGCTGCATCTAATGATGTCAGAAAGATCGCATCATCACAATCCAGCAGCTCACTCTCGTTCTCGGCCGACGCGCGAAAAGGGGGCGGTCCCTTTCCAGCTTATCGGCCACCACCAACTGCGAACCCCACGATTTCATTCGCCTCCGTGCCTCGGCAACGGTGGGTCTTGAATCGCGGGAAGCAGACGGCTGCCCCTCTTTCCTCGAAAAGAGGGACAGGCGAGAGCTGAGCTTCCTCATAGAGAGCCGCTCACAACGCACGCAAACCGCCCCCTCAAGGACATCGCGTGCGTGCTCCATGCCCAAACAAAAGACGCAACAGTCGTGTGTGTCATCGGGTGTCAAATAACGAGGACACGGATCCACACACTTCCTAAACGCCTTGCTAGTGCTCGCCATAGTAGAGTTAGAAAACTGTACTCTTACCAGATTCACTCTGCACGCTTCAAACAAACCAGTCAGTGAAGACGAAAAAGCTGATGATGTATCCTCCCGGCGGCACTTATATTGTGGTACGCCGGTAGTGACGTCATGGGCTGTCGCCGGCCAACAGGTGGTGTTTTTCATATGTATCTTCAGACCGAGTCACGCTGAGGGCGTTCCCCGTAGCGACCCCTAGGGGACGCAGTTCGAGTTCCCATGAAGGGGAACAAACATTTTAGCATTTCAACAATTATTAAATGATCAATATGTTTTTAAATGTACTCAGAAGTTCCACTAAATACATTAAATTTAAACTCGAATACATATTCATTTAATTTTGAATGACATGCTGTTAAGTGACTTTAAACATTACATTCGGTGCACACTTCAGTATATTCTTTTTAAGTGAAGTATTTATGTCAATAAAAGCATGCTGAAGTTTGAAAGGGTGGCTCTTCACAGTTTTGAACATCCTTGATGTATTTATCAGAGAGGACACTCTGCTCCCAATGCTGGATGTTTTGGCTGTAAATCTCCCATGTTTGTTTTTAAGTAGCCTCGATATGTTTCATCACAGGCTTGGCTCTGCCTCAGGAATGTGGGCTAGTGCAATCTAAACAAACAATACACACACACACGGTTTATGGTGAGATACATTGCGGCCTTCAGGTCCACTACTCCGTTATGGGTTATGAATTATGCACGAATAGATTTTCTTTTGGAAAAAAATGTCATTTATTTTTCTCCGTTTTACCTTCTGCCAATTCAGGAAGCATTTTTAGCACAACTGTAGCAAAGACAATGGGTCTGTAATTATCTTTATTATGTATTTTAGCTTTCGCTTGATTCCACAGGGAATAACTGGAAATGCAGTTTGGCTGCACAGGCCTGTCACCTCATAAATCGTCTAAATGAGGAGTGTTTTCTGCCAAGCTTTACCGCTCTTCCTCATCAACAGTGCACACATTGTGTACAAACTACACTGCATGATCAATATTCATAAATTATGACCAATACCAATTTGTTTCCGCTGTTATTCCTTAATTGACACATTTTCAACAGTCTCATTAGAATTGCAGTATTTGTACACACACACAATACACAGAGTTAAAACAATATCTATAAACGTTCCATCACACACAGTTTTTATTTTTATTAAACATAGTAACAGCTTCAGTGTACTTATCAATATAACAAAAGCAAATCTCAAAACTGTCGATGACAGAAAAGTAAATGTAACAATTTGTATCATTGTAAAAATGTATCGTTTGTATCAATGTAAAAAAAAAGTATCTGTACAGGAGAGAAAAATAAATAAATACTTCATTTAAAAACAAAGAACTTTAAACATACATATATAAATAAGCTTGGATTCACTTTTTCTGTCTCAGTTTGGATGTAGTAAAACACATACAGATTTAGCACAAAACATCTGGCTCATGTTTGCATTTTTTCGGTCATTGACCATCATTCTGGGCATGAAATACTGTGATGCATATGAAAATGGGCTGAGAATTGAGCAAATAGTTGTAATGTGGGTGAGAGGAAGATAGGAATCATGTATTTGTTGTGTTTTTCTGCTGAGTAAGCAACAATCCAAGATTTCTTCACCTTACAAACGGTTGCCAAACACATAAAATTCTATGAAATGCACATCATGTTTTGTGAGAAATCATGAAAGGCACATTTTTTGGAATTGGCACCAAAAGTTAGCAAGATACAAGTACTGGAATTCATTAACACATACAATGTAGAAAGGAAGCAATGGTGATTTTGACTACCCAAATCTGATTTGACCTTTAATCTTATTATGCACTGCTCCCATATCTTTTTGTGTCAGGCTGAATGATGCCCCAGTGAGAGGCTATGAGGAGGACGTGGGTGACAAGACCACGTTACGTCTGTTTTATCCTGAATCCGCCTCCCAAAATCCTGGCATCCACAATGACCCAGACACCCTGCTGGTCCTGGTTCCTTTCAAGCAGCAGGACCTCCGCTGGCTCAAAGAGATCCTGTATGATGAGAAGAGGGTCAGTCTGTTTCACCTTTTTCCCTCATGTGCCAGCATGCTCCTGGTTTCCCAGTAATCATGAAGCGCTGTGCTTGATTTAGGTCGGCAAGGGTTTCTGGAAGCCTCCACCCCAGATCTGGCCCGCCCGGGCTAGTCAGATCCGTGTTCTAGCCCCATATTTCCTTCGCCTGACAGCGAGCAAGCTGCTTCAAATTCCCCTGCAACCACCCAGACAACAGGTGAGATCTGCACACACGGCCAGGATTCGGGGAATGATAAACACTCCTATAGCCATGGAAACAACTCTTACTTTGGCAGAACAGATGTTCAAATTAATATGATTGCTTTTGGTGTCGTTTCTGACATGCATATGTATAGTTCCAGTTACATATTTGATCATTATGAAATGTTTGTAATGAGTCTTTGTTCCAAAATCTGATGAACTAGCTGCATTTTAATGCATCATACATTTTTAGCATAAGTTCCATGCATAAGTTTGGGACTGATAAACTTATTTATATTTTTGAAATAAGTCTAATTTATTTGATAAAAATACATTAAAAACAGTAAGATTGTGAAATATTATAATTTTGCATAGCTGAATATATGAATATATGTTAAAATTAGTGCTATCAAACAATTAATCATGATTAATCGCATCCAAAATAAAAGTTTTAGTTTACATAATATATGTATGTGTGCTGTTATTATTATTATTATTATTATTACTGTTTATTTATTATGTATATATAAATACACACACATATAGTGTATAGTTTGAAAAGAATATCATATTTTGGAACATATAAATATATTTAATTTTATATATATATTTTATATATATTAAATATATATATTTATATTTTCTTAAATATATACATGCATGTGTTTTTATTTATATATACATAATAAATATACACAGTACACACTCATATATTATGTAAACAAACCATTTATTTTGGATGTGATTAATCGTTTGACAGCACTAATTAAAATGTAATTTATTTCTGTGATCAAAGCTGAATTATCAGCATCATTACTCATAAACATCTCTGATTATAATCAAGGTTGAATATTTTTTGTGGAAACTGTGATACATTAGATTTTTCAGGATTCTTTGATGAATAGAAAGTCCAAAAAGAACAGCACTTCTTTTTTTATTGAAATATTTTGTAACATTATGAATGTCTTTGCTGTCACTTTTACATTTACATTTACATTTAGTCATTTAGCAGACGCTTTTATCCAAAGCGACTTACAATTGGGAGTACATAAAGCGTCACTTTCATACAGCGTCATACAGAGTACACTTTCATACAGAGTACATAAAGCGTCACTGTCACTTTTGATCAATTGAGAGGGTCAGTTAAATTTACTTTAAAAAATAAACAAAATTAGTCATACTGGCTGCAAACGTTTGAATGGTATCGTTTGTCTTTGCTTTTCGTTTGCGTCACTTACAGTAGTAGTGAAGGTCAGACTATCATTCTTACAGATTGACTTAAACCACAAATTATGCTGTTTTTAATAAAATCACAATCCAGCTGGCGAGCATTCCGCTGAGCAAAGACAATTTTCCTTCGCATGTGTTAATTTTTGGATTCAAAGAGAGCCATGAGGTTTGTCTGTAGGGTCAATAATCTGTTGTGTCTTTCGAATCAGAGTCCACATGCGTCCATGATAAACCCACAGAGAATTACAGAGCCAAATAACTACTATCAGAAATGTGTCTGTTTATTTCTGGTCCGTGCCGGTAACAGCCTGGGAACACAAGATCACTTCCTCCCCACCCAACACACACTCTCTCTCTCTCTCTCTCTCTCTCTCTCTCTCTCTCTCTCTCTCTCTCTCTCTCTCTCTCTCTCTCTCTCTCTCTCTCTCGCTCTCTCTCTCTCTCTCTCTCTCTCTCTCTCTCTCTCTCTCTCTCTCTCTCTCTCTCTCTCTCTCTCTCTCTCTCTATCATTTTGTCATCCATGTTTTTAAACTAATCGCAGTGAGTCACACACACACATATCCTCTTTCCCTTCTGTGTATTTTTGGAGGCACACCCTTCTACATATTTCTGTGTTTGTCGGGCCATGATTGAACAGATTGCAGACACACATGCATCAGCTGTACAGTCTCACTTCTTATGTTCCTCTGGTTGCTTAAGAAGGTTGACCCCGTGTGTACCACGCGGACAGGGTACCCTTGTTAACTCCTGGCCGCCAGCCAGAAACGCAGAGATAGCGCGGAGTGCTCGGAAGGCAGGCAAACCGAGCCATGCTCCATAAATAAACATTGTGGGAAATGTACTCAGTTACTAATGTAACCTCGGTTCCCTGAGATACGGAGTACTGCGTCGTAAGACACTAGAGTAAACTCCTTTTTCTCCAATACTGAAGCCTTTTTTTTAATAACGATGTGTAACTGCACGACCATTGGTTTGTGCACTGGCTGCAAATAAACCAATGGTGGCTGCGGACCTGCACAGCCTATGGCTGGAAAGCCCACCAGAATGGGTGGGGCATATGGCTATATAATGCGGGCATTCGCCAAGGCTCCTCCTGTTACTTCAACTGAAGCGACGACTGAGTCGTGCAGCCGCATAGCATGGCAAAGTACGCTGTACTCGTTCCGTATCTTAGGGAACCAAGATTAATTTAGTAACCGAGTACATTCCCTATCAATACTAGACTTTGTATTGCGTCGTAAGATGCTAGGAGAACCAGTATAATCCCGCCGTGTCTATGCTAGGGGAACGACCAACACTTGAACTTGCCGTAGGCACCAAGAGGGGCCCAGAGGGACCAAGCATTGTACAGCGAAGCCCTGCAGAAGGTCTTAGAGTTCGACCCAGCCTTGATTAATCGTCCTAGTAAGTCAGTAAGTAAGTACAGCCTCGGAGCTCTAATGAGGGCCAAGAGAGCGTACAAGAAGGCAAACACCCATACTGGTTTGTCATATGACAAGAGTGAGCCTGTTATGCAGAAAGGACCCGGGCCAGTAAGAACTTCCAGATTATAAAACCTGGCAAATGTGGACAGCGCGGCCCAGCCAGCCGCCGCACATATATCTGCAATCGACACAATGCTAGACTACGCCCAGGACGAGGCGATGCCTCTAGTCGAGTGGGCTCTTACTCTCATGTTGCATTGTTGGCCCAAAGAAGAGTATGCTAGCGTAATAGCGTCAAATATCCATCTGGATGGTCTCTGCTTTGTGACCCTTTGGTGCGGCCGCTAAAGCATACAAAGAGATGTTCCGACTTCTTAAAAGAGGCGGAACGCTCAAAATAAGGGCGTGAGCGGTGCGGCGCTGAACCGATGTGAATACCATGCCGCCAAATCACGGGTGTCTTCGAGCTAATTGAAGTGTTTAACCTCGTTTTATTATCCCCATAACCCAGTCTGACACGACAGGCTCGTGATAAGGGGAAAAGGAAAAGTGCTCTCTTTTTTTAATATGTTTGTGTTTTATTTTTCTCGTTATAACAGCGATTGGCTGTGTGGGTGCTATGTGAAAGGACCCAATGTTCACAACAGTATTTTTCACAAACACTCTGCTGTCCGTACCCAGAAGTGAAAGGGGCGCTAGGAGGCATAACAGAGGCTTTTTGAGGGGTGGTCCGGCTGGAGCTGGACTTAGTCCTCTCCTCTTCCTGTCCCATTGATCAGGAAGATGCCAGAGGCGTTTGGTCCAGCACTATCTATATATATATAAAGATCTACAACACAAATTCTGGAAACGTTTTTTAAATTTTAATAAAATGAAAACTAAAATAATTTAAAATCACATGAGCCACTATTTTTAAATGTTTAATCTGAGAAATTTAACAATTTTATTTACAAGATGAGCTCATTTCAAATTTGATGCCTGCTACAGGTCTCAAAAAGTTGGAACAGGGGCATGTTTACCATGCTGTAGCATCTCCTCTTCTTTTCAAAAGACGTGTGGGCATCAAGGTTATGAGTTTCTGGAGTTTTGGTGTTTGAATTTGGTCCCATTCTTGCCTGATATAG
The DNA here is from genome assembly GCA_027422435.1 of Schizopygopsis pylzovi. NCBI lineage: Eukaryota > Metazoa > Chordata > Actinopteri > Cypriniformes > Cyprinidae > Schizopygopsis > Schizopygopsis pylzovi. Next base: position 33,048,707 of record CM049824.1, on the reverse strand, counting down.
GTTTCCAGCTGCTGAAGAGTTTGTGGTTGTCTTTGACATATTTTCCGTTTAATGATGGGCCAAATGTTCTCTATAGGTGAAAGATTTGAACTGCAGGCAGGCCAATTCAGCACCTGGTCTCTTCTATTACAAAGTCATACTGTTGTAATAGCTGCAGTAAGAGGTTTTGCATTGTCCTGTTGAAATACGTGTCATATGGAGGGGAGCATATGCTGCTCTATAAGCTTCATATACCTTTCAGCATTCATAGTGCCTTCCAAAACATGCAAGCCGCCCATACCTTATGCACTTATGTACCCTCATACCATCAGAGATGCTGGCTAGAGATGAACTGAACACTGATGTCATGCTGGAAGGTCTCCGTCCTCTTTAGTCCGGAGGACACAGCGTCCGTGATTTCCATCTGCAGATGGTACGTCGGATTGTGTTTACCGACAGTGGTTTCTGGAAGTATTCCTGGGCCCATTTAGTAATGTCAATGACAGAATCATGCCGATGAGTGATGCAGTGTCGTCTGAGTGCCCGAAGACCACAGTCATCCAACAAATGTCTTCAGACTCGTCCCTTACGCACAGAGATTTCTCCTGTTTCTCTGAATCTTTTGATGATGTTATGCACTGTAGATTATGAGATTTACAAAACCTTTGGAATTTGATATTGAGGAACGTTGTTTTTAAAGTATTCCACAATATTTTTACACACTCTTTCACAGATGGAGCCTCTGCACATCTTTACTTCTAAGAGACATCCCTTTTATAGCTAATCATGTTACAGACCTGATTTCAATTAGCTTAATTAGTTGCTAGATGTTCTCCCAGCTGAATCTTTTCAAAATGTCTTGCTTTTTCATACCTGAAGGTATCAAATTTGAAATGAGCTTATTTATGGCGCTTTTCCACTGCATGGAACGGTACGGTTCGGCACGGCTCGGTACGGTACGGTACGGCTCAGTTCGGGTCAGTTGCATTTCCACCGCAGTTTAGTACCGCTATAGAGTGGGCGGGATTATTCACACGTCGTTATAATTGTGCCGCCTCTACTGCCGTGACATCATCGTAAACGCGCCACAAACAAACTCACAACAAAGAAAGGAGACGGAATAGTGTTCTTCACTCTCGGCATGTGGATGTTTTTAACAACAATGGAGAGGTCTATGAATGCTTGTGATTTACCCCCAGCAGCAGAGACTGTGGTGACAGTGACACGGGCTGTAGAGGAGGAGAGCAGGGATGTTCGTGCAGGTGTGCTGCGTTACTTGATTAGTTAACTATTCATGCAGCGTGTTCTGTAAAGTGAATTATCAATAAACTTTTGAATATTTCAAAATGTACAATGTATCCCTTGTTTTTTTTTTTATGTGATGGTTTTTATAATCGCAGCATTAATCATTTGTCTTTTTCAAGAGGTTCATTACGTGCTCATACAATGATACATATTTAATATAGTCTGGAGGTACACTTATTCGATCAGATTGTTTTTAATTGAAGCAAAACACAGATACAGAGGTAAAAATATAAACAGAAAACACTCTGTAAATATAGCAAGTTCAAAAGTAACGTTATACATAAGGCTTTTTCCTTCGGCGTCGCACCATCAAGCTCTCACTGGATCCGCTCCTCGGCTATCAACGAGAGGAACGTCTGAACTTCCTCAACAGACAATGAAACGGCTATTTTGTGGTTGATGCAAAAATGTGCGTTTGTTTAAACAGAAGTTGCGTCCGATCCTTCGCTGGCTGTGCTGATTTAAATCTAGCAGGTAGGACTGTAGAGGAGGGTCTCGTGTCGCAAGTTCAGTGACGCAGTAATGACGATTTTCTCCGGCCAATCAGTGATCAGCAGAGTTTACACGTCACGTTTTGGTAACGGTACGGCTCGCATGGAACCTCGACCGAAGTGGTACTAAAAAAGTATCAGGTACCAGGTACAGTACCCAGTGGAAAACCCCCCAAAAGTGAACCGTACCGTACCGTACCGTGCCGTACCATGCAGTGGAAAAGCGCCATTAGTGGATAAAATGTATCTGTTGATTTGAATTCTCATGTGATTTGAAAGTCTTTGCTTTCATTTAATTCAAATTTAAAAAGCATCCCAACATTTCCGTAATTTGGGTTGTACTAATATTTGACAACCAGAAAGAGTCAAAGTACTGTTTTCTTCAGTGTTCAATAGCACATACATAGTAAAACTAAAGAAACGTGGTATTTGTAAGTGTTGTTGGTGTTTAACAGTGCTGTTACATAATGTGTACAGCCACATTTGGAAAGGAAAGGTGCTGAACTCTTTTTCTAATGATGTAAATGATTAAATGGTGACAGTGTTGTGGAAAGGGAGGCTGAGATGTGCGATGTCTCTGAGGAGATGTATGAGTGTGTTTTGTGTGGGAGCGCAGAGATCAGTTGCTGCAGCAATGTGAAAAAGCTAATGACTTGGAACGAGAGAGAAATTGACGCAACTTATACAGTCAGGGTTGGAAAAACCAAGATGCATTACTTTCTTTTACTACTGTAAGTGGAAAGTTTCCAATTTAAAAGTTGATGTCTGGCAATAATTTACAGGGAATACATATGAAATGGTGTATTGCATTGTTTTGATTGCAGTGTATGTGTGTGTTAAACATGTTTACAAAGTTTAAAACCTCATTAAATTGTTTAAATGTACAGTTTTATGTCCTATGTTGACATATTTCCTATTTAAGCTTGTGCAGGATGTGAAAGAGCTTGTTCTTTTTCTTTTTTAAACAGCCAATAGGTTATGTTACACTTCAGGCTTATTTCGAGACATCTACAAGTGGGACTAAAGTAAGGGAGATCATTTGATTAGACATATTTGTATAGCAAATAAGCAATAAAATCTGCTATAGATGTTCTTGAATTAAAGCTAGATTTCATGGGGGTTTAATTCTTTCAGAGGAGAGTTAAAGCTGTCTTCAGCTGCCCCCTGCAGGAGGACAAACACTATTAAACACACTTTACCTGATCAGCTCGTTCTCTGTTTCTCCGTCAGAAACCAGTGCACCCTACCACTGGCATTCTGGCAGTATTTGTGGCACTGAACTACTGTGACGTTGTGCACGTGGCTGGATTCGGATATCCAGAGTCCAGAAACCAGAAACAACCCATCCACTATTACGGAAAGGAGACAATGAAATCCATGAAGGTTAGTATAAAGTGGCTGTTTGCTATGGACAATCTGAGCTGTGGTTGGTGCTTTGATTCTCATGTTGCCGTATACTGTATTTCACACTGCGCTGCTTTACTGAATGTCATTGTTGTTTCAGAATTCATACCATGATCTCAATCAAGAGGCTCTCGTGCTTAAGAGACTAGAAGACCAGGGAGCTATTTTATATCTTCATCCTCATTCCTGACACCAAACATAAACATATATAAATAAAAACACATAAACGCATGTAAATATGGCACTACAGACAATATCTTCATCTTTGGACTGAACTGAAATATTCAGCTCTCACATTGCAAAGCTGTTTCTGTAAGGTTTCTGCATTATTTTTATTTCAATCATTTTTATCTGACCTCAAGTATTTATAAATAATGAATCTTTTCTGCTTATTGTTTTGTTTCCTTTCGGGAACTTAAAGAAATCACCACTGGATAATTTGTGAACTTCATAAAGTATTTAATAAAATGAAAATATGCTTCTTGTATTTATATGATGATTTAATTACCATAAGCAATACTCATAAGATCTCAGTTGAACAAATGTAGACTGTCTTCTGCTTCTCAGATGTTTCTCATCTGGAGTTTCGGAAGAGAGGTGTTGTGTCTCAAGTTGTGCTCAGATTTGCCAAGATACAAGTCTCAGATAAGTTCTGTAAGTAGAGAGTACTGTAATTGCATGTATTTTCATAAAAAATAATGCATTTTATGAAAAACATCTGACACAAAACGGAAGAAATTGTGAACTCCTTTAGGTATCCTAATCTATACTTTTTTTGTTTTTATCAAGAAAACAAACAAAAAAAAATGTATTCAGATTACAATCAATTTACTCACTATGGTAGGTGCTATAGACACAAAATAAAAAAGTGCACAAATGTATACTAATTATAAAATAGATAAAAAATAGATACAACAAAAAACATGTACAAGCTCAAGAATAAATACTCTTCTAAACTCAAAAATAGACATATCAAAGAGTTAAAAAAGTAACAAAATCTTATAATAAATTATATTGATCAACTACTGTAGATCCAATCACAGTTTTATATTCTTTTGATAGGACTTTTAGACAATCAAATCATTCTTAAAAACTACAAATGGGGTGGAAAATAAATATTAAATAAAATATATACCCCAAAATAAACAAAAATAAAAAATATTGATAGGAATTTTAGATCACCAAATAAATCTTACAAACTAAAAATAGGGTGGAAATAAATGTTGGAAAAAATGCTTACCCAAATCAATCAATCAAAAAAAATAATACAAATTAAAAAAGCTTTCTTCTTTATAGTTCCCATACTTAATATCTTTAAAGGACAAGATCAGAAAATTATTTTTCCCAGATAGCTATATCCTCTCTCTACCAAAAGGCACTCGATCATTAACAAGCAGGGGGAAAAAATAAGGATAGATCAACACAATTGTATTGAATCTATTTAATTTGGGGATGAATCTGTCAAATAAGATATTATATTTGAGCATGCTGATATATTAAATATTTCTCTGAGCAGCAGTGATAATGAAGTCATCTGTAGCAATGCCTCACATCGCCTGAAGAGGGCGACTGATCAACGTCTGTTCAGTTTACAGAGCGAGAGAAACATGAGTACACTACATGCATGCGCTCAAGCACATCATATGTACATGATGGCCTTATGTTCACTTTCTGCTTATTGTTTGGATCTGAAGTGGAAGGAGCTGCCTTTCTGTTTGAGTCAGATTCATTACTCAGAGCTTCACGTAGGAGGAACATCTGGAGCTGTGTCAGGCAGCAGAGAGTGTAATGTGCTGCCAGACTGCAAGGCCTCGTTGCTTACTGCCCTTAATATGACCGATGTTTGGTCTCAGCAGCCCAATACTGCAAACATATCTAGTGTGAGGTGAACTTTTGGTTCATTCAAATGGATGTTGCCATACATGAACCACCAGCGGCTTTCATAAATCAGAGCCATAATTGGAGGAGGCATATGAAGGCATCACATGAACGTCCCAGACTGTTCTAGAAGATAAGCCTCCTCCTGATGTCTTGTTTTAGTCACATTATAGACAGCAGCACATCAGTACAGCAGTACCCTTTACTGACAGAAAATCAAAGAATACATTGCACCAAATTCAGTGAAACAAAATAATAAAACTAACATCCAAGATGGTGGACAAAGTGAGAGAAATGTCAGTAAATGTACTTTTTATTCAATACTGTAAAGATACAAAATTGTCTGTACAATCATAATTTACATTTTACTCAATATTTGTGCGATGCAACAGATAAATAATTCAAGTTGTTTATTTAGTTAAAAAATCTTATGAGGTGGCAAGAGGGGGGATTTTACCCCACACACGGGGTAAAAGGCCCACGGTATTGATAGAAATACTTCAGCTAAAATAATGTTTATACTTGTTCAAAACAATCACTTTAGCAAAGTTTGTACTATTTTCAGCTTATTTTGAAAAGTAAAATATATATTTTTTTGTTCAATACATATACTGTCATTAAAATATGTTAAATATGTTATATTTACCATCCGAATCTAACCATGTCATGAAACAAATGGAAAAGTCAGCCATCTATTAATTATCATGTTAATCACGGCGCGTTTAGCCTCAACAGCGGGGGGGCATTTTACCCCAAATACCATACTTTCACAAATTATTTCATTATTTAAAAACTGTTGCTTTAATTATCCTAAGCAAAACTGAAAAACATAAAGAAGACATTTGTCTCCAAATATATGCATTAATTTTAGCGCTTCTCATTTGCTACTTAAATCTACAACATTTTAAAGACATAAATATTAGATCAAGTAAGCACAGAATCAACTTTGCGCTGCTGCGCGCGATCAGACAGATATACACGTGCATCTTACAAAAGCGGATGTTTTAAAAAGTGTTATGCCACGTTTTTGCGCCATCTAGTGGTTTAGATTAAAATAATATCAAAGGGCGCCTTTTACCCTGAGGCACGTTTAGCCCCGTTGTACCCTAGTGTGTATGTTTGGACATAAAAAGATCTAAAAAAGTTACAAATCTCAAAGTCCACTCCAAAAGGAGATAAAGGAGATTAAAAAAAATCCCTTTTCAAGAACTATAACGAACGGCTCGTTTGGATTACAACGTTGTTTTCTGGTGTTTGTGATTTCACAAAGCAGCCCATTAGAATATCATTAAAATAAATCCCGCCTACGGTATTCGACTGGTTGGCGGGGGGAGAACGCTTGTTTGAGATCTGCACGTTTCGAAATCCAAACCCAGTGCGGGTGTTTTCATATCACTGTATTTCTGAAGGAAACCGACTCTCTTCAGAACATGTTGGATGTCTTTATCATTTCATCTTGCGTGTAATGTCTGATAAAGCAGTGTTTGTGAGCGGAGCTCTGCTTTGTGTACAGTGTTGCCGTGGAAACCTCGCTCTCTCCCGCTCAAACAGCACCTCCCGCTGGCAGATAATTAATCTGCAAATATATGCCGCCACAAAGAGTTTGTCTGTGTGACTATGGTATAAATAAATGAAACTTCAATTCAACAGTTTCACTGCAATTCATGTTATAATGTTAGAATTAAAGAACTATAAACATATTACCGTTGCACTTATCTGTACATAGTTAATGCAGTTATTTTTAAGCTGTTGTTGACATCTTAGTGATTCAGCCAAAAAAACAACAACATCACCACTTTCATATATCTTGCAATATCCGTGCGTGCAAAGGTTGTGAGCGATACTCTTGTTCAATAGTATCAGGGTCTCAATTGATAAGCTGTTCGGGAAAGCTAACCAATCACAACACATTTTGTTTTTGGAAGGCGGGCCTTCATCCAACCCAGAACTAATCGAGTCGTTTGTGCCAGGCCGGGGAGAGAGGTACACTGAAGTCCCACTTAAGTGGGTCAACTGCATTTAAACAGTTTAAATACATTTAAATTATAATACATACAATTCATTTCAATTTCAATTAATTTTAAATAACTGAATTGTAAATAACTGATTATCTGAAAACTGTGGCGGATTGGCCATCTTTAGTGCCGGGAGTTTTAACTTCATTAATTAATTTAGCGTGCTCAGTGCAGCAGCTTAAAATTGCTCGTCAATGTCACAATGTTTGAAATAGCCAATCAAAGTGTAGAAGACGGGATTTACGGTCCACAGACGTGTGACTTGAATACGAGCTGAAGACAATTCAGCAATATTTGCCAACCGTTCAGACAGACAGACATTCATTTTCAGAAATGCAAACTACTACTGGCCTTTTTACATTTCTCAGATTTGAATGCTGTTAATCGAATCGTCAAAGTGTAGGCTACATAATGCAGTTTTCAGCAGACATGAGATAATAGTTCATGTACATCTGTATTTTTTTTCACATGTTTAAGAAAATGTTTCAAAATCATTCTCAATCTTACGCTAGAACATTGTGAATCTGAAGACTTTTGCTTTCGAGTGCTGTGAGGAAAGTGATTTATATTATAGGCATATTCAAAAATATAGTTTGCTTATTAATTCACATGCATTAGCCTACACAACTGTGGTTAAAAGTTTGCAATAATTAAAGCTTTTTATTTATTTATTTGAAATAAGATTACATTTATTTGATAAAAAAAAGTAATTGAGTAAAACAATAGCCTAATATTGTGAAATATTACATTAAAATAGTGGTTTTGTATTTAGGATGTGTTAAACGGTAATTTATTTCTGTGATCAAAGCTGTATTTTCAGCATCATTACTCCAGTCTTCAGAAATCATTCTAATGCTGCTTAATTTGCTGCTTAATTGTCAGTTATTATTTATGATCAATTATTAATAATGGTTTTATTGTTGGTATAATGGTTCTCAGTTAAAGAACAGCATTTATTTCAAATATAAGTACTTTTTATATAAGTGTAAATATCTTTACTGTCACATAAATCAATTTAATCAAAGTCCTCTTTTTATTCTATAATCTTTGATTTAATGCAACATTGTTGAAGAAACATATACATTTATACTTGTTAATCTTACTTAAGACTGAATGGTATCACATTTTCCACAAAAAAATATGAAGCAGCACCACAATTTTCAACATTGATAATAATCAGAAATGTTTATTAAATCATCATATTAGAGTGATTTCTGAAGATCATGTGACACTGAAGACTGAGTAATGATGCTGAAAATACAGCTTTAATCAAAGCAATAAATTACATTTTACTATATATTCCCATAGAAGACAGCTGTTTTAAATGGTAACATATTATTATATTTTACTTTTAGTCATTTAGCAGACGCTTTTATCCAAAGTGACTTACAAATAAGAAAAAGTAACTAAAACTAGAAGTTAAAACTATAAATACTATATATACATATTTAAAAAAATTGAGAAATTAAATAAAATGACAAATGCATACAACAACATTTCAAAACTAAACATTTAAATGAAAACAAAAAATAAAGCTAAAAACATTTAAAAATATAAAAACAACAAAAGGTATGAGTATAAAAATGATTCTAACATGACACTAAGCCAAACACCCATATATATATGTTATTTCATTTCCATGAAGTATGTTGAAGTAACGTTACTAAAATAAATACAATTTATTAAAACTAAAACTAAAGAAAATACCTATAAAGACATATTAAATTCATACATAATTTATCTAAAATTAAAATAGATAACAAATCAAACGGCAGTAGTCCTAAAAAAAGTACACTGTCAAAAACACATGCTAACAAACAATAACTTACACATCGTAAGAATTGATAAAACAGATGTGAAACAAGCAGTAAGAAAGAAGATAAATAAAAAGCGATACTTATATCCTTTGACAGTGTCCCTGCCCGAGTCGATGGTCTTTACACTCTTCAGGTCTTCTCACGAGGAGGTCTTCACACGACGGCTGCCGCGGTAAACTACGCGCTTTATACCCATCTAACAAAATACTACTCCAATTCAGCTGAACACAATTTCATGTTAATCACAATAAATGACCAAGCAAGCCCCGACACTGACAAGAGACGATACAGAACGAGACCAAACGCCATTTCAGCACGTCTCCACACAGTGTGTGTACAGTACTGTTTACTGTATTTTTCATGATCAAAATAATTTGTATACTCTTTTCCTCAATTGGAGCTCTATTCCTTAAAATTATAGATGTCAAGCTCCTGCAAAAGGACAAATATTGTACAACCTGTTTGCACATTCCTCTTGCACATCCCTGTTTATATGATTATTTATTAAGTCCACAGTTTACTGTATTGCATTGCACATTTTACTCTTTATTTGTTTTAGAATTTTTTTTATATATATATTTTTTACCTATATTTATGTATATTCTCTTGTGTTGTGTTACATATTTTGCACTGTCCATTGAGCGGACCTGTCCTGATTTACATTTCACTACTGATTATATTCTGTATAATTGAGTATGTGACGAATAAAAGAACCTTGAACCTTAAAATGATATATGTCAAGCTCCTGCAAAAGGACAAATAAGGACAAATATTGTATATGACCAATAGAAAGGCCCCATAAAAAAGTCTGCATTCTTCACTATTAAAGTCTTAGACGAGACCAGAACATTGTGTCATATGGACTGATAATATTGGTATTTAACTTTAGTGATATTAAACTAAAAAATATTTACAATTATTTACTATTTGCCATATACACCAGAAAAGACCAATTATAATGTTATGAAGTCTGCCACTCATTTATGGTGTGTTGTGTTGTGGACCGGGTTTGGTGGTTTGGTCTGCCCCTCTCTGAAAACATTGCATTCGGTTCACAATTAAGTAGCTAAATTATTTTTGTAACAAGCACTATTTTTTTAAAGTATGCTAAAGTATACTTCTTTTTCAAAAGGTTCGTACTTTTAGGACATGTCTGATTCATAGTTTTTGGATCATATCTAATATGTAATTGTATGGACTAATGAGATGCTCATATCATAGTCATCATCTCTTTCTGCTATCAGGTTCTTCTCTGTATTCTCCATCAGTACACTCTTATTTCAGTTCCATGCCAGTGCAGACAGAAACTGGCAGTTTCTCTGTGTAGGGATGGGCGGCCACTTGTGAAGTAGTTTAGGGCACAACAGAGTCGTTGAAGTGCGTCACCGGCCCTCTTCTTCTGAGGCTGGAGTGTCTCTCATTCCCCTGCAGAACCTGGATGCATTGCTTTGCCATACCTGATTGGTCATCCTAGTCAGTGTTATGCAACACACAGTTACATAATCAAAAAATATCTGTTTATATGACAACTGAAAACAAGGTCAGTGCAAATTCACAATGGGACACCTTGTTCAAACATGCCTGTATATGTGTGTAGACATATGTTCACATGTCAGGTTGCATCAAGATTGCAGGTTTTGAGCAGAAAATACCTGTGTGTTTAATCAATAATGCAGGGATGTGTACAATCTTTCTTAAATCAATGTTAGAGTAGTTTATTTGCACATTTAAAATTCAGGTTTAATGACCCATCGGCTGGTAAATGACAGATTTGTGTGATATTTAAATGCTCGGCTCGGCTCTGTTTCAGTAATCATCGTAGCTGCCTTGCATGAAAAGTATATGCAAATGTTAAGTACAGCTAGAAAAGTGGTTGCTCTTCAATAATTTTCTTCTGCAGTACGATGCTGCTGTATCATCATGATGCTTGCGTGTAATTCTTGGCTCAGATGCACAAAGAACTGCTGCTTTTTTTCCCATAATTGCAAAATCAGCTCTCTTTACACACTTGAACCGCTTGCATGAGCCAACAAATCCGTTTGATACTGTTGCTTTATTTGTGTGCCGACGGCGTTTGAATTCTAAAAGCGTTCTTTGAACATTAAGACGGCGTTAAGCATAGATAATGTTGTGTACCTGAATGCTGTATTGTGCTCAGTGCACCCACACTCTCTTAAAAATTGTGCCAAACCTGAACTGGTCTTTTTTCCCCATGCAATGAACCCTCCCACACGATGTGTAGTGCAGGTAAAAGCACACACACACTGATCACACGGCGAGTTTTGGTGAAGAGGTAGATATCGGGCTGCTCTTTTTGTTCACATTCTGCTATTATTATCAGCAGCAGTTTATTTGATATCTAAAGATGGATACAAGTGAGAGAAACTGGGAAACGTCCAATTGTCCTACCTAACTTGAAGTCAGGTTATTTGCTAATGCAGTTACATTTAGTCATTTAACAGATTATAATATAATTATAATAGCTCAAAAACACTCAACATTTAAAGTCAGTCAAGCAAAATCTTTAAAAACCCAAGAAATACAAGTCTGGTATGTAAAGTGTGTACAATTCATCTCGAGGATTAAAGGTGCATCTGGTTCTTTTTATGTCTTCTGTAATTAGCGTCTATGACATGCATGTGTTGAAATGTTGTGAAATGAGAAAGTGCCTCAATATTACTGATGCCATTTTTGTGCATGTATGCTGGAGTATTAGCACTCAATTTCACATACATATTTAAGAATAGGGGTTAACAATCTTTTATCAACATAGACCTGACAAATTTACTTAAAGTGCCCCTGAGATTTTAAGTTAATATTTCAATAATTTAATTGGATAACTTTCATCAGATTACCCCAAAATGGAACAGAGACCATTTTCTATGGCGGTCAAATGTTATTGAATTCTTTTGATATATTGAACCACTTGCATGCAACACAATGATGTTGTATCTTTCCACCTTTGATACATCGAATGACAAAGCCAGCTTCGAAAGCATAAGATCCCATCCTCCCTGCAAATCACTCTCCAAAGCCACACCTTCACAACACAAGAACACACACAGACAGAGCAGACCCAGCGACGGTGTCAGCGCTGTCAGATTAGCTCATGTCTCATTCACCGGTGAGAAAACATTACAGTACAAAGCGCATAATATTTCAATCATAACACCTTCCAGAATGAATTCGCTAATTACGTTTCATATGAACTGGATGCATATGTAGGACAGCCTTTCGTAGCCCTCGGACCAAGGGATATTAATTGGACGAACAGTTTATGGTCCTACGTCTTCCACACATTATAGAAATACATTTAGAGCGCTTAACTGAGTGATTGCCATCGAGATGTGAAGAGACTTTGAACCAGCTTAACAAACAATGAGCCAAATCACCTATACCCTGCCTTTAATCGTATTTAATGTGCACTTGTAAAAGTGTATTTTTAATAGATACTGTACTTTCAGAAAATATAAAATGAATGAAATAAAGTCTACTCAAGTGCACTTAAAGAGAGCCACTTTCATGATTGTCATAAAATAAAAAAATTACACTTTTATATCAATAGTTGAAAGAATATTTTTGTCAAATGACATCACATTCATGTGAAATCATTCAAAGCAGTATATTATGTTCGAAGTATTTTGAGCCTCTTGATGGTACGAATCTATCAGATCTCAGGCTTCTGGAATTAATTCAATATGGAATAGTATAGCTTGTGTAACGCAAGCATCAGTGTCTTGAACTGGATGCAGCTAATGGTACATGCAAGAGACAAAGAGTTAACATTCTCTTGGGCTCGTTGAAACCATCTGCATCTGAATCATTTGTAAAGGTTTATTGTATAAGTCCAGCTAGAAGAGCATGCAGTAGTCCAGTCTAAATGACAATGAAAAATTGTAGCATGCTTCAGAAACTGATCTTTCTGATTTGTTATCAAACCTGCAAATCGAGATCTTTGCAATTGCTCTTTGAATTCAGCTGGTCATCGAAGATTACACCAAGATTTCTGACAAGCTGATGGTATTGTTGACGAACCTAACTGAATCGTGAAATCATGCTGTAAGTTGAGTTGCAAAACAGAAGTCAGTCTTTGCCAGGTTGACTGTAGATGGTTTCTTTCATCCAGCGAGATGTCCGCCAGCAGCCTGAGATCTGCAGCTACCGTTGGACATCTGTCGAAATGAAGATAGAGCTGTGTGTCATCAGCATAGAAGTGTAGAGAACTTGCCTGTATTGACAGTGATGAGTATTGAAGAGTTCCAAGAACCATCCCGGAACCCAGTACCAATTTTGCTTTGGATCCTCCCCTCGCCACCTTGAAAGACCGACCAGTGAGATGGATTCAAACCACGAAGTGAACCCAGTATATCCATATGATGACAGAGGATCGATGATTGACAGTGTCAAAACCAGAGTCCAGAGAATAGGACTGAATTTGGAATGCTTTTGCAATTGCAGCTTATGACCGATAGTAGCGCAGTTCAGTTGAATGGCCACTCCTGAAACCTGACTTTTAGTGTCCATGTTGTTCTGTGAAAGAAACAATGAGACCTGTTAAAGACAATGTCTGATGTTTTGGCAAGAATGGAAGGAAAGATAGGCTGTAAGTACTGAAAAGGTACTGAAATCTGACTTAAGTGAGTCAAAAAGCACTCTTAAGTTCAACTAATTCAATTTAATCTTAATTTAAACAATAATACATTTTCATTATTGTAAATTGTAACATACTGTTAAAGAGAAACTCCACCCAAAATGTTGTCATTAATCACTTACGCCCATGTCGTTCCAAACCCGTAAAAATGAGTTCATCTTCGGAACACAATTTAAGATATTTTAGATGAAAACCAGGAGGCTTGTGACTGTCCCATTGACGGCCAAGTAAATGACACTGTCAAGGTCCATAAAAGTATGAAAAACATTGCCAACATAGTCCATCTGCCATCAGTGTCTCAACGTGTCATAACTTTTCTGGACCTTGACAGTGTCATTTACTTGGCAGTCAATGGGACAGTCACAAGCCTCTCTTGTTATCTAAAATATCTTAAATTGTGTTCTGAAGACGAACAAAGCTTTTACGGGTTTGGAACGACATGGGGGTAAGTGATTAATGACAACATTTTCATTTTGTGGAGGAGTAACCATTTAATTGTCAAAAACATGCACAAGTTTGCTTTGTGTTGTTGAAGCACTGGGAACAATTTTGTCTAAAACTAGTGAAATTTTCTTAATTGCTCATCACGTCCTAAAAGCATTGCATATATGGTTCATTTTTGCATGTGTGATGCTGGTAGGTTTGCACAGGGCTTTCCTGCTTTACAGACGAACTGATGACAGTCAGACACTCTTTGTCTATGTGTCAACATTCATGACTTGACTATTTAGCTGACGATCTGAATCACATGTGGTGGGTTTATGCAGGCTTCACGAGTGTCCTCAGCAGCCGGATTTTGAAATCACTGCTTTGATTAGAGCCAGCGGGCTCCTCCTGCTCAACACGTCTCATTGGTTTGTTTGTCATTACGTGCTGTGTGTTCTCTGGCTGCGGTCGCTGAGGTGTAGCGCTGTGACTCTGAACCCAGCTGTTCAGACTAATGCCCTCATGTCTTTGTTCAGTACACATCGTTTGTATACACCTGAACGAGAATGCACAACTAAAGACTGACACTGCCCTACAGCCCCACACAGACAGACATGCACACACTTAAAATCTGTTTCATGTACATGGACATTGTCATTTTTCGGTTAGACCTTTTAATTTCTGGGCATGAATAACAAATATATTTTCACGTCAGGCCACCATTTTCTTTTTCTTTTTCTCGGAAAGCAATGATGTAGTCAAAACATCCAGTAATATGTGCTCGCTGGATCTCTGCACTCAAAAACACTATGCCGCATATTTTGCACTTTTTTTTGGACAGACAACGTAACATTTAGCAGACACAAATTTGTTGACTTTTGATAATTAAGTTATTTATTGATGTATTTTTTAACCAGGAAAGGAGTGGTTTTGATGCACAGTTAAATTTATTGTCTCTTATTGAAAAAAAATCCTTTATTTAAACCCGTGAAAATGCAGATCCTGTTGGATGTAATAGTGAAAAATCTGTTTGTACTCCTTTTGACTGATCTCAAACACACTTTTATTATATTATATTATGCACAAAAAGTCCTTCAAGAAAAATGTGGCTCTACTCAAAGACCCTATTTATGAATAAATGTAATACATGTTCACGTTATTTATTGCGTTATTGTTGCACCGTTAGATTTTTGGATTTGTTTAACATTTTTTTTGTAAAATAAATAAACAAACACAATGTTGTACTCCTATAATTTTTACTCCTATATTATTGGGATCTCTGGGCCCTGGCCATAAATACAGTAAATCAGTCTGACTAAGGGTCTTCTGCGGTTCTCATTCTCTGATACTCCTTAAGGAAGTCCTGAGATGTAAATACAGTGAGTTCTCATAGGCATGTGATCCGTAACATGCTCTTTGAAGCTCTTTGTGTGTGGCCAAACACGGTAAAATATATTTACTGTAAATGTATTGGTGTAGCTGATGCCAGGCTCTCGTCTAACTCACTGAAGTTTCTCTGTCATGGCAGTGCCAGCGTTCTGCAGAAACACTCGTGATATGATTAAGTGCATCCAGAAGGTGATGATGGGTTATCCCACAACAACACAGATGTCCTATATCCAAACATGCTGTGTTCAATACGTGCACTGGAGTTCAAGGAGTGCAAAATGAGTTGGAATAAATCTTTGTTTTAAGAAGACACTACACTAACAAAAAGGTGTGATAAAGTAGGGAAGATGGGGTAACTGTAATAAAGTGTATTTTACTGCACTCTTTTTCCACCTGGGAGATTCTGATCTGATGCAATAAAAACTAATCATATAAGAAATTATTATAGACCACATTTCAACCAGATTTCAACTCTATGTATAAAACTGAATAAGCCAACTATATATTTATCCGTAGAGACAGACTCAATATTCCATCTATCATCTTTTGTAGCATTACTCCTCTTTTCCTCTCTCCTGTGGCTGGAGTTCCAGCAATAAGAGCCCCAGAGGTTTTCCGAACACTAAAAAGAACAGAAAGCGAGAAAGACAAAGTCTCTGAGGACATGAGGGTGACCCTGGGGGAAGAAACACTGAGATTCAGCTGCAGGACAGTGTCCCTGGGCTCATGGACTCATTTAAACACAAGCACTCACATGCACACAATTGGGATTTATTGTGAAAATTCTGCTCTTACTGACACATTCCAGCCTATTGATTCTAAAGGATTCCATCGTATTGAATTCCACTCCACTGTAGCTCTCATCCATTCTGAATACTGAATAATACCTGGCACATTCATTCTGTGCAAACATGCTCTGCTGTTTCCAATTACAGATGCCTCTGCTGTCCCATGGGATAGTGCTCTGTCTGTTTGTTTTCTGGGAAGGACTGCCGGTGAGAAATCATGCTAAAGTCTGAGATTAGACTTTTAGCTACAGTGTCAAAAGTGATTGTAGTATATTGTCGAGTCATTGAATCATGTATTCAACACATTAAATCAGAAACAGTTAATAAGAATAGGTCATTGAATCATTCACTTAATTGATTTGTTCAAAAACAGAGATTCATTCAGTGACCAAACACCACTGTTTAGAGACGTACAATTCTGATGTGCTTTATTTGAAATTATTTTTGTAGTTGAAAAAAAAAAGAAATTGTTAACAAAACAAAGCTTATTAGAGTGTGTTTTACAAGAAAATGCCATTTTAGTCTATCTACATGTACATTTCACATTTAACTCCATGTGATACTTATCGCTTCTTTGGAATTATTTATCAATTGTTCTAACAATTTCTGAGGTAAAATTGAATTAAAAAAACAAACAAACAGTAGAACACAAGACAATTTTTTCTAGGACAATATTTATGTATAATAAGCCAGCCTGGTCTCATGTTTATACGTAGGTATTAATACGTAACATGAACAAGCACAAAACGTACATTTTGTAACGTTTTTATTGATGCTAAAACTTACAATTTAGACATATTTCAACATTTAAAATGTACAAATTGATACGTATTTTTAGCTAAAAAATATTTACGTATCTTTTATATTATTAAGATATTCGTATCAATGCATTTGTCACGGTTCTGCACAGGGATCCAGGAACGAGGGGACGAGGATTATAACAAACAGGGTTTTTAATGCTGCACAGACGGAAGAGACACAGGAACACAGGTAAGGACATTGACACAGGCTTAGACGTTGACATTAACAATAACCGACAGGAAACATGGGGCAGAACAGACTATATATAGGGAGACATAACTGGAAACACCTGGAACGTAATCAGGACACAGACGGAGACTAATCAACTAATGATGGGGAACAGGAAGGACCATACAAGGGTAAGGAAACACAAGGCAGAGGGAGACAAACTCTGACATTACCCCCCCCCCCCCCCTCTCAACAGGCGCATCCCACACCATATAACATACAATGGGGGGGGGGGGGGGGGCTAAGGGACCTGAACCCGGACAGGTGGCCTCCAGGGCGGTGCCCGTTCCAGGACCCACGGCGGAGCCGGGAGTTCAGCCTGCATGGTGGATCTGGGGACACGGGCCGCCATGGTTGATCAGGGGACTTAGGCGACCATGGCGGATCAGTCGACTCAGGTGGCCATGGCGGCTAGTCCGTGGGCCATGGTGGGTAGGGATTAGGCGGCCCGGGGGGCGCTCTGGAAGCACAGAAGGCGAGCTGGACAGGACCAGCCGAGGCAAAGGTGAGCTGGACGGGACCAACTCTAGGGGGCGCTCTGGAAGCGCCGACTCTCGTGGGCGCTCTGGAAGCGCAGACTCCCGTGGGCGCTCGGGTAGCGCCGACTCTCGTGGGCGCTCGGGTAGCGCCGACTCCCGTGGGCGCTTGGGTAGCGGTGACTCTCGTGGCGCTGAGTCCCGTGGCCGCTCCGGTGGCGCTGACTCTCTGGGACGCTCGGGTGGCGCTGACTCTCGGGGGGCTCGGGTAGTGCTGAACATGCCAGACCCAGCGGCGATGACGGTGAGCTGGACGTGACCAGCGGAGACGAAGATGAGCTGGATGGGACCAGCGGAGACGAAGATGAGCTGGATGGGACCAGCTGAGATGAAGATGAGCTGGATGGGTCCAGCGGAGACGAAGATGAGCTGGATGGGACCAGCGGAGGCAAAGGTGAGCTGGACGGGACCAACTCTTGGGGGCGCTCTGGAAGCGCTGACCCTCATGGGCACTCGGGTTAGTCGCTGACTTTCGTGGGTGCTCGGGTAGCGCTGACTTTCTTGGGCGCTCGGGAAGCGCAGCGTCTCGGGGGCGCTCGGGAGGCGCTGAACATGCCAGACCCAGTGGCGATGACGGTGAGCTGGACAAGACCAGCGGAGACGAAGATGAGCTGGATGGGCCCAGCGGAGAAGAAGATGAGCTGGGCGGGGCCAGCGGAGACGAAGATGAGCTGGATGGGACCAGCGGAGAAAATGAGAGGGACGGAGTCAGTTCTTCGAGTCGGGTAGGTGGGGGGAGCAGTTGGAGAGGCATGTGGAGGTTCTCGGCATGGGGTGAGCTGGGGAGGTGCTACGCATTCCAGCTGGAGCAGGATGATTTTATGTTGTTAATCGCTGAAAAAAATATTATCCAGATTATTTTCCTGATCCTCTCGCTCTCAGTGAACTCGTGAAGCGCACGTGCTTGCATCATTCAAACACAACTCGCCATAAACATGGCATGTCGCAATGTGTGACGAATGCAGGCGAGAGCCAATGAGCGTTCGATTATCCTGCTGTAAAATATGTTGATTGAAGCAGCTACATTTGAATTCGAAACGAGCGAGCGCATCAGTTAGCGCGGGCTTTGCCGTTTACGGTCGCTGGATAACTTGCTGCTCGGGATGGGAAATGAAGATCGCCGAATGAAGGCTTGGATTTGAGTCTGTTCCTCAGTCGTATGGATTCTGAAGATTTGGATTGCAGCGCATTAATAAAATAGTTTCATGTTGTAATTATGTTGCGGTTTTGGTGTTTTTTATAGTTCTATTGTCAGTCACAGCATGTGGGAGAAAACGCTTTTTGTGGCCCATGGCAAACATGACAAGTAAAGGTTAAACGATTTCAAATGTTATTTATTTTAATGTTTAAAGTGAAGTCTTGTTTAACATTATGTAGGCCTTTTATTGGAAACGAGCTGGCCGCAGAAATCACACAAAAAAAATGAAATGTTATTATTTCAAATTGAGTAAACAATTTAATGATGCATCTGGAAACAAGGTAATTGATATGACAACTAAAAACAACTAATAATACAATTATTAGTTTTCAATTTTCAATATTCAATTCATAAGGATTCTATTGTAGATGTCGTCAATACGTCAGTTTTTTACGTCTAAATGCTGAAAATACATCAGTATTGTACGTTATAGTGCCTGTAAAAACGTAAGTAAATGTACGTTTTATAGAACCTAATTTTACGTAAAATATATACAAATTATCATGAGAACACGTTGAATAAGCAGTTGAATATTTATTTTGTAAATGTTGTACTTGTATGTGATTGTTATAGAAATTGAGTAAAACTACAAGTAATAGAAACGCACTAGAGACCTTGAGGTTACACTTTGTTTTAATAATCCACTTGAGTTATTCTACTTAGTAACTTTGGAACTACTTATCAACTAACTTTAATTAATTTGCTACTACATGTCAACTAACTATTTAGTGTATTAGACTATTAGTAGACATTTAGTTTAGAAGAATAAATTGACATGTACTTGGAATTTACTCATCAAAAAAACATCAAAACCATCAAAAGAAAATATATATAAGTATATATTAAGCAGACCATCTACTTATACTCTAATGAATGCTATTGATACGTAGTAACTTATAGTTAGTAGAATGTCTAAAGTGGAAATAGATATAAAAATACAGAGTTACTGTTCTTAGAAATAGAAGTTAAGTATAATAAGGAAGTATAGTTTCTCAAGAGCTTTACACTACCAGAACAATACATACAGTACCTGTTGACCTCTGCCTTTGATGCGTCATGAGAAATATTGGATTTTCTGCAAACTGTTCCTCACAGAGGATATCTAGTTTGAAATATTTGGCTTCAGGCTACATGTGTTCCTCTCCTACTCAATCTGCAGCTACATTTGTGCTGTTTAAAAATATTTCTAACCTCATATGAGTCTGAAGACAATTCAAATGGAGCAAGTTTATTTTTTATAAAAACAGAATCGGAAATTATTGAAATTCATTTGTTTATGATTTTTTAAATACATTTTTCTAACCACCCATTTCTGTAAAACAGTGCAAAAGTTATATAACAGTTATACATTATTATATAATAATAATAGAATATTATTATATTTATCATATCCATAGGAAAATTGATTATTTATATATATATATATATATATATATATATATATATATATACATACACACACAGTGCCTTGCGAAAGTATTCATACCCCATCATTTCTTTTCCCGTTTTATGTTGCTGCCTTATGTTAAACCACTTTAAATTACTCCCCCCCCCCCACCCCACATCAATCTACACTCCATAAAACACATTGACAAAGAAAACAGAATTGTCACAACTTCGTAAATTTATATAAAAAAACTGTATCATTACTCTTAAAGTAATTTTTCACTTACCCCCATGTCCTTCCAAACCCGTAAAAGCTACATTAGTCTTCGGAACACAATTTAAGATAGAACCGGGTAGGCTTGTGACTGTCCCATTGACTGCCAAGTAAATTACACAGTCAAGGTCTAGACAAGAATGAAAAGCATCGCCAGAATACTCCATCAGCCATCAGTGGTTCAATCAGTTATGAAGCGACCAGTCGTCTTCTCTGTGTCAGCGTAGCGCCATTTTGGAGATTATCCCCTGGACGCAAATGTGTACAGTCTTCTGTATCAGCCTCGACACAGGGATGAGTCTTCTTCATCGATTTATGCTCTGATTTGAATGCAAACAGCGCACCCTTGGGGCCCGGATGATACAGAAGAGTGTACGCATTTTGCGTCCAGGGGATTATCTCCAAAATGGTGCTACGCTGACTCAGAAGAGACATTACGGTGCCTTAATGTTGAATAAAGTCACTATTTTTGTTTTATTTCTGTACAAAAATTATTCGTGTAGCTTCATAAAATTAAGATTTTTTTTATGGAGTATTCTGATGATGCTTTTATAACTTTTCTGTACCTTGACAGTGTAATTTACTTGGCAGTCAATGAGACAGTCACAAGCCTCTTTTTTATCCAAAATATCTTAAATTGTGTTACGAAGATGAACAAAGCTTTTACAGGTTCGGAACGACATGGGGGTAAGTGAAAAATGACAAAAATGTTATTTTGGGGTGGAGTATCCCTGTAATAAGTGTGCCTTTCCAAATCATACCCATTCAATTGAGTTTGCCACAGGTTAATTTCACTCAAAGTGTAGTAACATCTATAAGCAATATGCTTTTTTGCTTTACCATTATGGTGTAGATTGATTTGGGAAAAAAAGTAATTGAAAGTGTTGCTGTGGCTCAGTGGTAGAGCATTGCGTTAACAGCGCAAAAGGTTGTGGGTTCAATTCCCAGGAAATACACATACTGAAAAAAAATGTATAGCCTGAATCATTGTAAGTCAATTTGGATAAAAGCGTTAGCAAAATGCATAAACGTAAAGCAGTTTAACATAAGGCAGCAACATAACAAAACATGAAAAACAAAATGATGGGTATGAATACTTTCACAAGTCACTGTATATATATATATATATATATATATAACACAATCTGTATCTATATATGAAATGGATACCCCCTACATTTTAAGCCACCAGAGTGTTTTTCCACTTATCATGGCATTTTGTAACCCTGCAACAAAACCACATTTTTCCTGAACTTGATAAAAAAAAGTAATGCATTTCATTATTGTCACAGAACATATTCTCCGTACTTTCAAACCACTCAGAAAGGGTGTTATTTGACAGAGGGAGAGAAATGGAAAACAGGACAAAAAGAGATGAATGTGGATGCGCAGGCTGTTTCTGGGTTTGTAGCTGTTAGAGAGAGATTGTCCCGGCCGTGACAGCTTCATTCCCCAGCCAAAGACCCAGTTCAGCTCATCCAATCAGAAAGATTCCCACATTCTGCTGCTGTTTTCTCGCTGGATCTTTATTAGATGGCCAAAACAGAGCTGTTTTCTCAAAATATTTTAACGTGATTCATCGTTTTAATTCATTTCTTTAAATGAGTCTCTTCTGATGGTAGATAGAATCTGTCATTGTCACAGTTTTTATTTGTTTTATTAATCATCTCTTTAATATGAGTTACTTCCTAC
Organism: Schizopygopsis pylzovi; assembly: GCA_027422435.1. NCBI lineage: Eukaryota > Metazoa > Chordata > Actinopteri > Cypriniformes > Cyprinidae > Schizopygopsis > Schizopygopsis pylzovi. Next base: position 33,026,449 of record CM049824.1, on the reverse strand, counting down.
GAGTTGGCACTTTGATGAATGCACTTTGATTAATTTTATATTTAATTTAATTTAATTAATATAGTGCAAGTAACTATTTTTAATCTTTGAAAGCTGAGGGAAATTTTAATTGCTTTTGATAATAATCATCCCTTTAATATGAGTAACACATTTGGCACTTTCACTTTATTTTGGCACTTTTAATTGTATTGTTTTGGGCCAATTTAAGATTTGTTGTGTTCGGAAAGTATTAGCATTTTCATTTATGATAATCACTTTAATCTGAGTGACTTCCTACGATTTGCCATTTTGATGAAAAGACAATAAGTAAATTTGCATAAATAAAAAAAATCCTTTACAATGGCTCCTGGCAGAGGTAAGTGAATGTGATTCGCAGAACCGTGGAGTGGGCTCACATCCATCTATTGATGTTGTAATTACACTTTAACTAGCCTCAGTTTCTGCTATAAGATTTCTGTGTGAGAAAGAATGGAGTAAGACAATCATTGCTCCATCTCTCTCCTCTCTCTCCCTCTCTCTCTCTCCTCTCTCTCTCTCCTCTCTCTCTCTCCTCTCCTCTCCCTCTCTCTCCCTCCCTCTCCTCCCCCTCTCCCCTCTCCTTCTCTCCCTCCTCTCCCTCTCTCTCCTCTCCTCTCCCTCTCCCTCTCTCCTCTCTCCTCTCTCTCCCTCTCTCCCTCTCCTCCTCTCCTCTCTCTCCTCTCTCCCTCTCCTCTCTCTCCCTCTCCCCTCTCCCTCTCTCCCCTCCCCCTCTCCCTCTCCCTCTCTCTCTCCCTCTCCCTCTCCTCTCTCCCTCCTCCTCTCTCTCTCCCTCTCCCTCTCTCCCTCTCCCTCTCTCTCTCTCCTCTCTCCTCTCCTCTCTCCCTCTCTCCTCCTCTCCCTCCCTCTCCTCTCCCCTCCCTCTCCCTCTCCCTCCCCTCTCTCTCCCTCTCCCTCCCCTCCCCCTCTCTCTCTCCCTCTCCCCTCTCCTCTCCCCTCTCTCCTCTCCCCTCCTCTCCCTCTCCCCTCCCCCCCTCCCTCCTCTCTCCTCTCCCCTCTCTCCTCCTCTCCCTCTCCCTCTCTCCCTCTCCTCCCTCTCCCCTCTCCCCTCTCTCCTCCCTCTCCTCCCCTCTCCCCTCCCTCCTCCCTCTCCCCTCCTCTCCCCCTCCTCTCCCTCTCCCTCTCCCTCTCCCTCCCTCTCCTCTCCCCTCTCCCTCCCTCCTCTCTCTCTCTCCTCTCTCTCTCTCTCTCTCTCCCTCCTCTCGCTCCCCCTCTGGGAGTTGCACGTACGAGAGTGGTGTGGGGTGAAGACTGAATGGTGGAAATTCACCTATCCTTTTTTTCTATTTGTACTTTTTTCATTTCATCTTTATTCTGCATGGTTTGGTAAGTGCTAATTGTCATTGTTAAAGTGAGTTTTTCACTTCACGCAATACGCAATGGTTTCAGGTGCGTACCTGCTGATGGGGTAATAGTGGAGGATGTGCTTGTTGCGACAGGAGAGGCGGTAGGTCACAAAAATATTTCCTCTGCCTCTCGCACGAACAAGGCGGTTGTGGTCTTTTTGAAATCGCAGCACCTAGTTAATCAAATAATTTAAAGTGGCCTTATTGTAAATGAAGATTTAGTGCAAGTTACTCCACTTTACACGGTTTCTTCTAAAATCATGATTTTAAATGTGCCGCCATTCATAACCAATGAAGCATTGGAGCGTGAGTTAGTTCGTTTCGGAAAAATTGTTAGTCCATTTAAAATGATCTCTTTGGGGTGTAAACATGTGATGTTATTTAGGAGGCAAGTAAATATGATTTTGGATTCTCCAGAGCGAACGCTGGACATATCCTTTCGTGTTAATCACGAAGGGAAAACATATATGGTTTACGCAACAACTGGTAGTATGAAGTGTTTCGAATGCGGTGACACAGGGCATAAACGGCATGCTTGCCCGCATAAAGAACGTGAAACCGAAGGCAGTGTTTCGAGAACAGAGACTGATATTATTCCTGCTTCCGTGCCTACCCAGGGAGTGCCGGATGAGATTGAAGCTCCTCCTGAGGTAAGAGTTTCGGAAGTTCGTTTACCTGTTCTCGAAAATACTCAAATAAGCAACGAAGTGAACACAACAATAGCGACCGTTTCGGATTTCGGAAATATTGCGGTTAATAATATGAACAAAGACATTGTTGAATCACGGAATGTTGAAAATATTGATGTTCATGTCCTCTCCAGAAGCTCCGGCTCACCCTCCGATGCAGCGATCGACATCTGGTCGTCGGGAGGAGTGCCAAGGATACTGCTGGTACGCTCCTTTTAGAGGGCCCAGCACGTTCCATTGGCAGCTCAACTGGTTGCGGAGCGCAAGAGAAGCGATGGTCCCTTGAGGGTTTGCCACCACTGTAATCCTCAGACCAGCCGTGCTACCGCCTGAAGTAGACCTCGCCTGTTTGCAGCCAGGACGAGAACTAGATCGAGACGGAGGCAACAGCTCCGCCCCTTTGTCGAGGTAACGGAGCCTGGCCGCAACTCCGAGATGAGCATCCACAGTGAGAAGATGACTCATCCACGAACGCCACCTCAGCGTGCTTACTGCCCAGGAACGTGAGGCAGCGATCGTGACCATCACCCAGCGCCAGGCAACGACCGCATCCAGAAACGCACGGGTGACACGTTGTCTGAAGCAAGACCCAACTCGTCTTTATAAAGACGCAACGTCAAGTTTGCCAGATGCAACATCGTCTTTAAAAAGAAGCACCCGTGAATGCTCTTTTAGGGAAAAAACTATTTTAGCGTGCTGAAGCGCACAGGGGAAATGGTCATCTGCAACACAAACAGGGGGTAGTGCAGCCTGATGTGTGCAGTCCACTCGACATGGGAAGAACCACCACCGCTGTAGTGCCGTACCACCAGCACGAGAGTCTTCCGAAGAGCGTGCTCAACTCGTTGAATTCACTCGTTCAGCAGAAGTCAGGAGCAGAACGATGTAACCGCTCGGCTCCGAAGCGAAAAGCTGAATATGCACTGCACCTGCCGCCTACTTATACTCACGCTGTGATCAGTGGCAGCTGGATGCAATAATTGCATGCCAATGTGCATTGGCTCGTTTAGTTTACACTCGAAGTAGATTGGTCTCTCTAAGCGAGATCCCAATTCGTCGGTCCTCCGACGTGACGTCGAGAGTGACTGACCGATAGGGAACTTTATACTGCTGAGCATTGTGATGAAAATTGTTCTGCACAACTTTTTCAAGATTTACCTCAAATAGACTTGGACTCAAAGACTGCTTTGGATATAGAGATATCCTATCAAGAAGTAACTGCAGCATTTGGTCAACTTAAGTTAGGAAAATCCCCAGGCATTGATGGTTTGCAACCTGAATTTTATAAACATTTTTGGCATTGTATTGGAGAGGACCTTTGTGAGGTTTTTTGTGTATGTAACAAAGATGGTATGTTGCCTGTGTCCTGTCAACGTGCTGTTTTGTCATTGTTGCCTAAAAATGGGGATTTGTCTCTTTTAAAAAATTGGAGACCAGTAGCTCTATTGACTACTGAATATAAAATTGTATCTAAATGCCTTGCTAATAGATTAAAAAAGTACCTCCATTTAATAGTACACAGGGATCAAACATATTGTGTTCCAGAAAGAACAATATCGGACAATTTATTTTTAATACGGGATGTTCTAGATATTTGCAAAGTTTTTAAAACAAAAATTGGCCTCATCTCCCTAGATCAAGAAAAGGCGTTTGATCGTGTTGATCACAAATATCTTTTCAATGTGCTGGGAGTTTTTGGTTTCGGGCAAGTTTTTTTTAAATGGGTGAAATTGTTGTATGCAGGTGCTTGTATTGTTAAGGTGGGAGGTGGATTAAGCCGTCCTATTCCTGTAACAAGGGGTATAAGACAGGGGTGTTCTTTATCAGGGCAACTGTACAGTATTGCAATAGAACCTTTACTTTGTAAATTACGTGAAAAAATGTCTGGTTTTATTACATCTGGTATTATTAAGAATTCAAGAACAGTTTTAAGTGCTTATGCAGATGACATTACGGTATTTGTTAATAATACACAAGATGTTACTTCTTTGTCTGATGCACTTGATGTTTATGAGAAGGCTTCATCATCTAAGGTGAACTGGGACAAAAGTGAAGCTCTCTGGGTAAGTCAAGATCTCTCAGAAAATCTTCCAAAATTGCCTGGAAACCTCAAATGGAGATTTGAAGGTTTTAAGATATTAGGCATTTATTTAGGTTCCAATGAATTTCAAAAGTTAAATTGGGAGGGCGTAGAGGATAAAGTATGCACCCGATTGTCTAGGTGGAAATGGTTGCTACCCCAGTTGTCCTACAGGGGAAGAGTCTTGGTGGCCAACAATTTGGTGGCATCCTCTCTGTGGCATAAATCCAATGTGCTGCAACCACCAGCAGGTCTAATTCAAGCGATTCAAAGGCACTTAGTGGTCAGGATAACACTGGGTCCGATCTGCTGTACTGTATCTTCCTATACAAGAAGGGGAACAAGGCCTGGTGGATATAAAGGCGAGAATAACAACTTTTCGTTTACAAACAGCTCAAAGACTGCTATACAATAGCAATCTTGCTTGAATGAACACAGCGACAGCCCTTTTGCGGAGGGTAGGTGGAATGGGACTTGATAAGCATTTATTTCTTATGCATTTACAAGAGTTTGAATTAGTAGACCTTACCCCCTTTTATAAATCTATGCTTGAGGCTTGGAAATGTATTACTGTGACAAGATCACCTGATTTATCAGCTGGGCTGTTGAAAGAACCAATGTTTTTTAACTCTTTCTTCTCTTCAAAATTTTAATCATCTGCGTGTCTACGGTCATGGCTGGTGGCTGCTGGATACACGAAGTTGGGCCATGTACTGACCAGCAATGTGGAAGTCATAAGTCAAAGGACTAAAGTGAAATCTGCAAGAATGATACGGCAGTTTGTTGCAGAAATGCATGGGGAGTTAAAAGAGCGCAGAGTTCTAATGGACAATACAGAGATGATTCGTGAGTGGACAGAAGGACTTGACTATGAATTTCCTTCAATCATTGTCAGTGCTGCTGTGGAGAATTGGGAAGAGGATGATCACAGTTTGTTAATGTTTAAAACCCCAGTTTTGGATTGTTTTGAATTAACTGGGAAGAAGGCCTTGTATTTGACTTGTGTGAAAGTGTCAAATGCCAATTTTCTGACTGGTGTTTTTTCAACAAAATGGAGGGATTTTTTTGGACTTGACTCTTCCCCTAAAGGCTGCTGGGGTATTCTGTACAAATACCCAGTCAATAAGCGGACAGGTGACCTTCAGTGGAGAATTGTATATGGAGCAATGTTGGGGTGGGTTGTCCCTTTTGCACAGAGGCAGAATCCATGTTTCATTTATTTGTGCAGTGCTTACGTTTAGGGGATCTGTTTTCCCTTTTAAGCAATTGGTTTTTATCTTTGGGTGAGGTGTTTTCTTTTGAATTGTTTATTTATGGGCCTAGGTATTCTGTTAAGAGGAACAGGACTTTGGTTTTAATATTTTTTTATCTGGTACTGCAAAATTAGCAATATGGAAAACAAGAAAAAATTAACTTCTAGGGCAGGATGCAATACGTGTGGTTCCTATGTTTTTGGGACTTGTGGCAGCTAGATTAAAAGTAGAGTTTGCTTACTACAAGATGGTGGACTGTTTACCAAAATTGTAGATATCTGGGGTGTTGATGAGGTATTGTGTACTTTATGTGAGAACAATGAAATTGAGTTGACTTTTTAAACATGTATGTGTTAAAAAAATAAAATAAAAACAGCCTGTTTCTGAATGATTTGTGAATAATTTAATTAAGAGAAAATTGTTATAATAAAGATATATTCAAATCTCTCTCTCTATCTCTTTCTCTATCTCCCCCCCCCTCTCTCTCTCTCCCTCGTTCCCATTCACTTTCTGACAGCAGCACTCATTCTAAACCCAGTCCTGTCGAACTGGAATAGAGTTATTAAACCTTTGGCTCTGGTTGGGTGTGTGAGGTCAGGATAAGTTAGTGATGAGTTATGTAACTGCTTACAGTAGTTGTTTTCAGTAGAACTGAGAAGAAAATACACGGCACATTTATTCTTCCAGCCATGCTGTGAATGTATCTTCAGTCATTTAGATCTCACAGATGATCTCAAACAAGGACAAAACCACAGAAACGTAATGACTTCAAGAGGGAAAGTAAACGGTTTCTATTGAATCATATCATTGAAATAAGTACAAATAAATGGTTTTCTTTTGCACTTTTTATGTTTTCATATTTCTGTGTAACTGTGACTCTTTGGGGGACTGAAGCAGCAGATTGCTGAAGCAAGATAATGTCTTCAGAATAAACAGGCCTGGGGCATTGTTCTTAAGAGAGACAACAGAGAATAGTGTGTGTCTGAGAGAAAGGCAGGTTTGAGGTTTAATTAGACCCTTATATTGTGATCACATATATACCATTGGGAACCTTTTCTGTCTAGAATCAGTGTCTCATTTCCAATCGTGCTGCTATTAGGGAAACCAGCACTCTTGCTCCTATGCTATTGTTTAACTGTACCATATGCTATAAATATTAAAAATCAAGAACTCACTGTGCTACGTGATGCTTAAAGTTTCAAAATCCACATTTTCCTCTAGCAAAAGTGAACAGTTCTCTCACTCTTTAGAGGAAATCTGGCATCATCTCATCATTTCAGTTCAGCGCTTATAGCGGAGAAGGCTGGAATGGCTTATGTTCCATAATCACTGTCTTGGATAAGGCATATGGTATTGCATAATTCAGAAGCCTCAGAAGAGATTAGATCACTCTGTAAAAACTGTGAAAAGAAATGGAGACAAAAAGGCTGGCAGCACAACAAAACAGTCTATTATTAACACGGTCTCTTTCCTTTCCTTTTCTTTGTTCATTCATCCCAAATATAAAAACATAAGGTGTCCAGTACCACAAATAAATAACCGCTACTGCGTTAAAAATAGCTGTGATCTGTCTGTAAGTGTGGAGCACAGATGTGGTTTTGAAGACAATGAAGACCTCAGTTGAATTTAGTTATCTTCCTGCCAATGAATGTGTGGACAGTAATGTTGTCTGGTCAAAAATAGCCATGGGTAAAGATCATGTATGGCTTTTAAGGGTTTACCAAGACAATTCTGAGATGAATATAGAGTTCAGAGGCGTCATGCCCATTGAAGCGGCACGACTGGTCTTCAATGAGCCCAAAAGAGCCCATGTTACACCTCTCTTTGTCTCCTTGCACTGGCTACCAGTTGCAGCTCGCATCCAGTTCAAGACACTGATGCTTGCATACAACCACAGGCTCAGCACCCACCTACTTCCACTCACTATTACGAATCTACATCCCCTCCAGAAGTCTGAGATCTGCTAGTGAGCAACGCCTCGTGGTACCATCACAGCAGAGGCTCAAAATCACTTTCCAGAACATTCTCTTTCACCGTTCCTGGCTGGTGGAATGATCTTCCCCCCCCACCCCCATCCGGAATGCTGGATCCCTGTCAATCTTCAAGCAACAACTGAAAACTCATCTCTTTCAACACTACTTGACTTCATCATATGAAAAATATATATATATATATTTACCTTTTTCTATATCTACATCTTTCTCTTTACCTTTCTCTTCTTCCCTTGCTAGCTTGTACTTATTTGAACAATGCCTGAGACTTGGTGTTAGGGGCACTTCCTCTGTCTGTTTGCCTCTTCAAGATTAATCGCTCTATGTATTCCCCAATTGTAAGTCGCTTTGGATAAAAAAAAGTCAGAAAATGACTAAATGTAAATGTGAGGGGGCACGTGTCCCTCAGATTTTTGAGCCACAGTGGATTTTGAATGCAGCTTCCAAAAGATAAAAAATATTTTCTATATTTGATACAATCTCACAAGCGTGATTAAACCGTTCAGCACGTCATATCATCAGCTGCTAAATTCAAATCTGCATTAGCTGGCTGACGCTGAGCCAGAGACATACGTGTTTTACAGCGCTGTTCATTATAACCAATCACACACGATTCTGTTGAGCGTATGAATGCAAGGACCAATCAGAGGCGTTCAGATGAGTCATCGCTAAAATGCGGTGTTTTCTTCACTCGCTCGCTGACTGAATACCTCTCTCTGGCGACTTCTCTCGTCAGAAACAACGAAGTGTAGATGTGTGTATGAATCTGTAAGATATTAATTTCACTTTGTAAACAGCTTCCGTGGTTTTAAAGGGAGTTTTTGAGAGTGCTTGAACTCTAGACTGTCAGTAGAAATGTTCTTTGATGTAAATGTTATTTGCTCTCTTTCTGGACAATGAAAGTGTTATGATAAGTAGCCTAACTTACAATGTTTTTAATATTCACAATAAATATAAAGTTAGTCGTATTAAAAATATATTATGGCATGACACCATATCTGTAACTTAAGGAAACAGACAGGTGTTTATGCATAGTTACTTTTACTTTAACTTTTTAGTCATTTAGCAGAAAAAGTAAAAAGTAAAAGCATAGTTAATATACTACATTATTAGGCTACTATGACCTTCATAATCTATGTGACAAGCGAGATATTTCATGATATAGTTAATGTATTTGTGCGTGTTTTGAATAACACATTTACAGTGTAGAAAAAAAACAAATATATAAATTATAATGAAAATTCGAACATTAACATTCAATATCAGGAAACGTATTATTTATATATCAGATTTATCTTTATTGTACAATTGCATGTTGTATTAAATGCTTTCTAATGCATGGAAACATAATCGTTAGAAATGATCTTTTGTAAATGTCACTCTGCTCCTCTGAGATTCTGCCTTTTCATGGATACTTATATATAGATAGGGAGGAAATGAGGGGCCACTCGATGATAGAGGCCTTTTAGAGAGGTATTTTTATTCATAAATAAGGCTCTTAGGCCCTTTAGCCTAGCTGTACAGGTCTGCCTAACCCACTCCCACATATCCTCCAAAACAACTTTCACAATATACTCACAGTGCCTCAATAAGCCTTGTCAAGCCATGACGCCCACACATACTACACACTCACTCTCTCTCACTCACACACACACACACACACACACACACACACACACACACACGGTCTGACTCATGTTCTCTGGGCCCAAGCTGCATCTGGCGGACCACAACATTTGTGTTTATAATAGACTTATATATAGACACACACACACACACACACACACACACTGAAAACACTCGTATTCTGAATAACGTCTAAGCCAAGCTCTTCTACAGCACCCTGCATGATGAGCTTGCCTCTAACTACAAAATCATATCAACACAAAACCTGACATCTAAAAGAGTGAACAAATACAGAAAACTATACAGACATATTAAAACAAATAATAAATGATAAAAACACATACATTTGACAAAGACTGAAAAAAAGCACAAAAACATAAAGATAAAAACTAATTCAAACAGTTATTGGAAACTCTATCGCAGTGATACTGAAACAGCACTGTTCCAGACAAAGCCTTCAGATGAATGTTGAGCAGTCTCTCTCTCTCTCTCTCTCTCTCTCTCTCTCTCTCTCTCTCTCTCTCTCTCTCTCTCTCTCTCTCTCCCTCTCTCTCTCTCTCTCTCTCTCTCTCTCTCTCCTCTCTCTCTCTCTCTCTCTCTCTCTCTCTCTCTCTCCCCTCTCTCCTCTCTCTCTCTCTCTCTCTCTCTCTCTCTCTCTCTCTCTCTCTCTCTCTCTCTCTCTCTCTCTCTCTCTCTCCTCTCTCTCTCTCTCTCTCTCTCTCTCTCTCTCCTCTCTCTCTCTCTCTCTCTCTCTTCTCTCTCTCTCTCTCTCTCTCTCCTCTCTCTCTCTCTCTCTCTCTCTCTCTCCTCTCTCTCTCTCTCTCTCTCTCTCTCTCCTCTCTCTCTCTCTCTCTCTCTCTCTCTCTCTCTCTCTCTCTCTCTCTCTCTCTCTCTCTTCTCTCTCTCTCTCTCTCTCCCTACCACTCTCTCTCTCTCTCTCTCTCTCTCTCTCTCTCTCCCCTCTCTCTCTCTCCCTCTCCTCTCTCTCTCTCTCTCTCTCTCTCTCAGCGTGGATCCTGGCTCTCGGCTCTGATCTTTCATCCATAGCATGTTCTCTCTCTCACTCCTTTCAGCTCCACATCCTTTCGCTCAGCTTCAGTCCTTCACCTCACATTGTTCTGGAGAAAATCCACGAGGCCTATCCCAGCAAACACCTTTCCAGGAGCTCCTGCTCATCCTCTCTTATCGCTCTGGTTTCTTCTGAGAGATTATTGATTCGCTGTTGATGGAGGCTTTCCTTCTCGGCTCAGCCATATGTTCTTGTTCCAAGATTGATGAAGCTGCAAGAGAAACCCTGCAAACCATCTGAAGTTTATTTTTTAGCACAGCCATTTTCCACAGATGCTTTGGTCCTCAGCGCAGTGTGAAAACCATCTCTGCGATGGAACAAACTCACATTATATAATGCTGCGGTGCTTCAAATCCATCTATTTTGGCTGTCAGATTTAAGAGCACCTGTCTGTTTCAACACTCAATTAAGCATGATGGCTGTTCAGATAAAATATTCAAATCAGCACAGTCATTATTTCAGCGGTTTAGGATATCATTTCAAACTGTATGGTTTGCATCTTGCATGATTTCCATGACCCTGTCAGAACGAACCTGAGACCTATATTTTGGGCTTGCAGTTAAAGGCTCTGCTGTATGTGATAAGGCTGAGAAATAATGTTCCAGCAAGAAACACTGTACGTGTCAGATTACTTTTCACTCAGTAGATAAACGTATAAATGCTCATGCATAACAAACACACCCTCTCTGCATCATAATGTGTTTGAGATTCACACGTGTGTGTGTGTGTGTGTGTGTGTGTGTGTGTGTGTGTGTGTGTGTGTGTGTGTGTGTGTGTGTGTGTGTGTGTGTGTGTGTGTGCTAAAATAGGCCAATATTTTTACTGTGTATGAACCAGATATCATGTCATAGATGATTTTTGTTGCATATATCATGATTTATTAATTTTTAAATATGAATTTGTTTTTGGGGAGACACATCAAATGTTATAAAGAGTAAAACAGAATTCTGAAAATCATTATTATTCTTTCTCTTTCCTTTCTACTCTTGACAGTGACTGAACGGTTTCTCGGCTCTTCAGGGAGGACTGTGGTTGCTTTAAGGCTTGTTGTGTGATTCATTTGAAGGAGTCTCACATAGACTGCAGCATCTAAAATGTCTGGAGGACTGCAGAAGAAACTTTCTCTTAAAGGTTTTAATGTAGGAGGGTTGGACTTGGGATTTGAGCTAGGACTGTTGTGTAAGTCTAACACATGATAAACCCTAGACCGATCCTTCAAAGCTCTGATATACAGTATATAATACCATCCAGATCATGCTGTGAAAAAAGCTCTCTGAAAGAGCAAAACTAAAGGATAAACGCTATTAAAATAGTTTTGTATCTGTATCTGTATGGAATGATTTTTATCAAACCATGCTGAAAAATGCATAAATTAAATACACTGTTAATTCCTATGAAATACGTGAATGAAACTACAGCAGGGCGGAGCCTAAACAGGAAGTGTTTGAAAACAAATCAAATGTTGTTTATATCAAAATCATTAGAAAACAAAAGTAGTGACATAACATTTCTTCCGTGTTGAGATATACGATGAGTGTAACATTTTGAAAATGCAAAAACTGCAGGGTGGGATTTTGGTTCGGTGCAGCAGCTGTTGATTGGACGTTGAAATGTGTGGGCGTGGCATACAATGGAGGCGAATGAACATAAGCTTGCAAGGGCGGAGCTTAAGCAGACTATATAAATTAAGAAGAAGTCCGGCAGAAGTTTGTCAGTTCTGCAGAAGATCCAGTTAAAACATTTTGAATTGGACCGTGTAGTCATACCAACAAGATATTTAACATGCATTTACAGTTTTTCTCAGATGCTTTGGCACATTTTTCCAAACAGTCTTAACAGTCTCTAAACTGTGAGTGCAAAGGTCACAACTGTTTGCTGGAACTTCAGAACTTTATCGCATATCTGCAAAATGTAGTTATTCACCCAAAACATTTCATTCATGCTTCAAAACCTAGTTATCGTGAATATAAAGCCAAAATATAAAGTATTTTTGTCATCGTGTGAGCCACACTGGTCAACATGTTTAGTTGTTTTTTCACCATGACAGTCAACCTTGGAAATTAAGATTTTATTAAAAAATCTGATATTTGTTGAGAAGAGTCAATAGTACATAAAAAATATATGAACATTTGTATTTGTACAGTATATTTATTTTTGTATGAATGTATTACATGTAAAGTGAAATATTACTTGTCCAATTACTGTATATTTCATATTTCTTATGTTAGCACAAATACACAAAAATATAAAATAACATCCATGAAATAAATGCTTCTTGGTGGACATCCTGTCGCTCTTGTTGGTCAGGTCAAAGATTTTCATCAACATCACATCTGATGTTTTCCATTGCCATGCACCGGGGGGGAAATCTCCTTGAATACCGCACACATCCCTGCAATGATCAGCTGTGATGCACTCATGGCATCCAACAGAGACATCTGATCTTGTGCTCGTGATCATATACTTTCCATGCTGAGAAAATGATAGTGATTGTGCTGTGAACGATCTACATATAATATGCTCCCAAACTTGATTGGTTAAATGGTTGATTATTTTATTGCAATTAGAGGTCATTTGCCAATTTAGCAGACGTTACAAACAATGTCAATGTCAGATATTTATGGATTATACATGCGTGGATACTAATTTTTGATAATTGAACGGATCGTTTTGAATGTGATGACTTACACGATGAAAAATGATTGAGAAGTTGTGAAGAGTTTGACAGTTTCAGTGAGAATCGACTCATCAGTTTTGATAATCAAGCCATATGAAATTAGTTGTTGTGCAAACTGCAGACGATTGTACTTACTGTCTGCACACATGTGCCAAAGCATTTGCAACTTGCTCAAATCAATAAGAAATTCAAATCTGATGTGAACAAGAAGCTAATTGTTCAGAGATCTGAACTTATCGCCTCGGGAAAAAAAATCGAAAATTGAGCCAAAGCAATTGAGAAAAACTGCAAAAAACAGATGGGTTGGCTTTTTATTTAATGCAATGATGTCAAACTGTTAAAAATAAATACATTTTTTTTTTATGTTTCACAGTAAAGTGTAACAATTGTACACAGTATATGTCTTCTGTTATGGCAAAATCCAAGTAAAATGCGAAAGCTACTCACATAAAGGCCTGTTACTTACACATACAGAGTGGTCAGGGGCGGACCTAACCAATAGGCCCCGGGGAATCAGGGGCCCCATCTGATATTTCTGAAACATATTTGCAGCATTGAAAAATTCAGCTAGTCTCAGACATATCTGTTAAGTTCTTGAACGCAATGACCAGAAGTGTTTAAATTAGAATCCACTCACCGCTCCAAATGCAGAGTTTGCTGAGTTCTGCAAGCTCGGGAATCCTCTCATTACAACAAAGTGTAGATACGAAGTAAATTATATTCATTGTAAATGAATTGTAAAAATAAAGTTGCTTAATAAGACTTTAGAACAGCATCAGGTTGACTATTTACTGGTTGTGAAGGGATAAATTAACTATAAACGATGAGAGTGAGCGAGCAAAATAAGGCTTAGGCATAAAAGAGCCCATAGTTATTGTGTTGGGGATCACTAAGTCCACCCCTGAGAGTGGTTAAGAGAAATTCATTACGCCTTCTTCCGATGTGGTCAGAATCCATCCCTGAACGTGTTTCAGTAATCAGATTTTAGTAAGTGTGTTTTAATCTGAATTGAAATGAGGTCAAGTGCTGTTGAATGATTGTAAATGCATCTAATTCCAGGTCTAAGAAAGCCTTGCTCTTGTCTGTGCAGCTGACTCTGAAATGATCCCAGATATTACAGCGTTTCCACTCACAATCCCAAGCAGAACGACTGTGGCTGGCTGTCGGCGGTGGATTTCTCTCTCTTGCCAACTTCAATTTACACAAACAAACAGCGCTAACTATTCTGCTCTCTACGTTTCATTGCATTTCTTAAATGTGCATGACGTCTTCACAGTGCTCTTTCTCTGCATTTAAATTCACCTTGTTTGCTTTGTTCAGAAAATGAAGTGTTGCATGTTATCAAAAGCAAGAATTGACATTGAAATGTCATTTATTTATATAATGTTTGGATTGTTGTTACTCATTTTATAATCAATCTAATGAATATTACTGTTATTCAGGTGTATTCGTTATTCATTTCTCATGACCAAATATGGTAATGATTTGGGAATTGGGCATACCCCTAGATGCTGGTCATTAATATTTGTTTTGAAATATTGAGAAGAGAAAGCAAGACCAGCATGATCTTATGAGCAGTGACGCATCCTGTATACAATCCATATTGATAGTGTAAATATGTACATTTTGACACCATTGTACAGTGTGTTTTCATATAAATATGTACCTGTGAAAATGAGTGGACATCTGTATATGGTACAGTAGCCCCGTCCTCATTAGGGAAGTATAGATTTGTTTGGTGAACATCACTTCAGAAAACCAGGTCAATGTGTAGAGATGTTCCAAAATGTACTTGGACGTATAAAAAAAAAAAAAAAAAACAGTTTTATTTTAACGAATTATTATAGTCTGGAAGGTTTTATGCACTGCCCATTGTGTCTACACCATGGTAAAATCATTATAATGCACAGCCTCAAGCTGCTTATTTCTCTTATTAACTTATTTTACTGAAGGATTATGCTGCTTATTTGAGTTTCACAGGCAATATCTCTGGTTTTGAACAGACCGTGGGACATTGTGCTGTTTTGTACTGTAAGTCATCTGGCATTTGAACCATTGCATATTGTTCTTATTGGTTTTGTCTTATTGGATTTGTGGCTAACAACTTTCATGGAGCATGAAGACGGATGATGAGGAATATGCCTTATGAGCATCAGTTAAACTCAGAGGTATTATTAAATTGATATGTGTTCTCCAAGCAGTCAGCTGTGCTCAGGTGCTTCTTCCTCAGAGGAACTTCTTGCACTTACAAAAGTTACAAGAGTGATACATTTAGAGAAATGTAGGCACTTCTTTTGTGTCCCATTTTCTGCAGATAATTCATTTCTGCTCATCTTTGAATAATGCAAATGTACCGTGGGCAGAAGGAGCACTGACTGGTAACATATGGCTGGAACAAAGCGTATTGTTTAAGAAAAACATGAGAACTACACCATTCAGAGCCAAAGAGAAAACTTCTCTCAGCATCTGCTACTGTAAAAAATAAAGAAATAAATCACATTTTTCTTTAAAGGTTCAAAATGTACACCAATTTAAATATATATTTTATACAGTATATTTATATATTTTATACAATTTCCTATAGTGCACATGAAACCCAAAATCTGACGTCATGTTTAATGAATTTTTTTGTCTATTCGATGAATTACTTGTTTATAAATGATCCTCATCATTTTCACTAATTTAACTACACACTTTGTTTGGCATTTTAGTCTATTCCCCATGTGCAAAACACAAAACAAACCAACCAAAAAACTACAGTATTCCTTTATAAGTTTCTTTGTTTATTTTATTTATGTAAATAGCCTGCATATAATATTATTCTGTGAAAATGACTTGTCATATGTGAGTTTCCTCTAAAATGCATGTTTAAAATACTGCACCTTTGTCTCTGCTGTGAATGGAGCTGTCCTCTCACCTTAACCGAGAACTGAACTGTACAATTTCTATAGAAAGTGTTTGAAGTCTGCATGCCTTAGAAAATACCCTGTTCAGAAAGTGTGTAGAACTTGCCTTAGGGTTCATGCTTTGAAACACAGTTCTTCGGACAGCTTGGAAATGCGACTGACAATCTCACGCACGTGGCCTCAAACTTGCACACAAATCAAATGTGATAAGAGACAAAATACGAGTCCAGGAGTGTGGACAGGGCAAGATTGAACTTCACAGAGACAATGCATGTGCAATATATCCATTCGTTGACGTTATTTTAGTGCACTGCATGTTTACAAACCGTATGTCTGCCACTGCAGCGGTTGTGCTTTAGTCTGGTGCATTTTCCAGCTTCCATCTTGCATCAATTTCAAACACATGCACTTCGATATGAGGGGGAAATTGATAATTATAATGCACAATTATAACACAGATAAAACATACAATAAAATAGCTGAAAGAAACCAACGTCGCGGGCCTTCGCAGTGGTTAAACACGCAAGCGTTGTGTTCAGCTCCTAGAGTCTTTGCATTGGGCTTCTATTAAAGCTGATTTGCTATGGTTAGATTAAGGGGTTTGACCTCTGGGTCATACAGCATATGGCTACTATTTTGTCCTTGAGGTACAGGGCGTTGACTGATACCATGAAAATCTGCACAACAGAGTTTATAAAGCTAAAATATGTGTAGTATGCGTAGGTGTATAAATATATACGGATTCTCATCTGTTTGTGCATCTAACCTCGATCTACACATCAGCTCGGCTCTCTAGAGGAATCGGGGGTCGTATTGCATGTCTATTGGAAGGATATTTCTCCATGCGTGGGGAAAGAAGCTTGCCAGTCTCTACAGACTGAGTCCTTGAGTCCATTCGGATCAGGGTTTCCCTCAAGGGTTCTCCTCCAATCGGTTGGCAGAGCCGTTGTTGGTCTCCGCAGGCTTCTCGTCGTCTTTCTCCTGATCATCCCGTGTGGTTTGGCTGGAGAAGGGGTCTGTGTGCTGCCTGAGGTCAGGGCTGAGGAGCGGCAGGTGAGGCAGGAGTGGACTCTCTTTTAATCGAGCGGACAGTTCTTTAGCGCTATAGGTTGGGGTGTTGGTCTCGTATATGTCGTGGAAGCTGTTGTAGTCGACTTCGTAGAAGCCCTTTTCCAGAGAAAGCACCGGGGTGAAGCGGTAGCCCCACAGCACTTCTGAGTCCAGGTAGGAGCTGCGTGCTTGGCACGTCATGCCTGGATACATGGAGAACAATATGGGCGCAGACACACACACACACACACACATGCAGGTACGCACAAAAACATATGCACATGGTTATTTACACACACACATTCACAGACAGAAATGAAGGAGGGGAGAGAGGGAGAGAAATAAATAATGTATGAGGCTCTCAGTGTTTACAGTGCTGTACAGGTCAGATGATATTGAAGATACAAGTTTTTGCGGTGAGATATGGGCCATATCAGTTCGTGAGCTGCATTTCACAAAACCTAATTACTGTTTGCCCTCCATTACACACACACACACACACACACACACACACACACACACACACATATATATATATAATAATATATAAATGAAAGAGCTTAGAAAATCAGTAATGTGATAGAAACAATATTTTATTCACTATAATTCAAATTTTACAATGATTTCTTCTATCTGTAATGAGTTACTGATAAGAAACAAAAAAATTAAAATAAACAAACAAAAAAAACATTCAATGGTGGTAATTACATTTTAGAATTGATTGAATACTAAGACTTATGTCTTATTATTAAGTCATATGCATAATATATATATATATATATATATATATATATGAAACTTTGCTGGTTTATGCAAAAAGGAAATATGCAGGTAAGTAAAGGTATATTCACACCTGCCTTGTTTGGTTCGATTAAAACAAACTCTGGTTCGTTTCCCTCTTTGGTGCGGATCTTTTGGGCAGGTGTGAATACAGCAATCGCACCAAACAACCAAACCGAGACCCAGCTGAAGAGGTAGTCTTTGTGCGGTTTCAAGCGAACTCTGTTACGGTCCGTTTAAGGTGTGAATATGAACCGACCTCGATCCAACACAATTGCAGAAAGCACGCTCAGAAACACAGAGCTCTCGCGCATGTAGTGCTGTTGTTTGCATTTCAATCGCTTCAATCATTTGTTTTTAAACCGCAATTCTTAAAAACGTGTTTTCGTGACCACATCAGCATGACATGAGCACACTAAATAGGCTAAAGCTTGCCCCAGCAAAAGTTACAATTAATGTGTCTGGGGAATATAGTAAGGAGATATTTGAATTATTTATTGTCACAAAGATGAAGTTAAAAATCCTGATTCCCCATTCCTCATTGGACGCTTCTTTAGAAATAAATGCATCTTTACGGATTATAATTAAAAAGTTTTTGTTTTGGATATTAATTATTTCGTTTTGTAGTAATTCAAAGTTTTCTATAGATATATTCATAATGTCTGTAAGGAATATATTCACTGAGTTTCGGTTCATTTTTGTGAAGCGCTCCTGTTCAAGACTGGGACGGCAAGCGCATCCTATTAGTTTTCTTTGTTTTTGTTTTTAAAGCACTACGTTCCCTTTCAGGGAACTCCGTTGCATCAGAACTCTAACGCTACTGGGAACGCTTTGCATGATTAGTCTTGAAGCACATGTGAAATCAATCCAAGGTGTAATTGGGACATCAGAGCGGGTGACGTCACGAACCAGGTTAGAGAAAGCGGCCATAGAATATGTACCTCACTCCAACAGGGAAACCGGATTTTACAGACGGTATTTCATAGTTCCAAAGAAGGATGGAGGGTTGCGTCCCATTTTAGACCTTCGAGTTCTGAACATTTCCGTCATGAAGCTCAAGTTCAAA
The DNA here is from genome assembly GCA_027422435.1 of Schizopygopsis pylzovi. NCBI lineage: Eukaryota > Metazoa > Chordata > Actinopteri > Cypriniformes > Cyprinidae > Schizopygopsis > Schizopygopsis pylzovi. Next base: position 33,007,880 of record CM049824.1, on the reverse strand, counting down.
ATGTTAACTTTGAGACAAATCGTGTCACAGATCAGATCCGAGGACTGGTTTGTCACGATAGATCTCAAGGACACATACTTTCACATATCCATCCTTCCGTATCACAGGAAGTTCCTGAGGTTCGCTTTTGGGGGCAAAGCATACCAGTATCGGGTTCTTCCGTTCGGCCTGGCATTATCACCCCGCACTTTCACAAAATGCGTAGATGCAGCCCTGGTGCCTCTTCGGCTTCAGGGTATTCGCATTATGAACTACATCGATGTTTGGTTGATTCTAGCTAAGTTGCATCAGTTGGCAGTTCGGCATCGAGATGTCGTTCTTGCCCACATGAAAAATTTGGGGTTACGAGCTAAACGCCAAGAAAAGTGTGCTTTCTCCATTACAGAGGACCACTTTCATGGTCCCACTACTTCTTATTGCCCCGCGGTGGCCGTGCAGAGTATGGTTCCCAAATCATTTATCCCTTCTCGACTGGCCTCTTCTGGAGCTCCCCGTCAGGAGGGACCTTCTGTCCTAAGCGGGGGGCTCGATATTTCACCCTCATCCAGGACTATAGGAAATGTGGGCTTGGCCTCTGAGGGGGCCCAGCTCATAAACTCAGGTCTCTCAACCAAGGTTGTTGAGACCATTCTCCACTACAGAGCTCCATCCACGAGGAAACTTTATGCCTTGAAGTGGAAGGTTTTCACTTCTTGGTGTAGTGACCATCAGTTGGACACAGTTAACTGCCCGGTTGGTACAGTGCTGGAGTTTCTGCAAGATTGATTCACTGCAGGGCTAGCCCCGTCCACTCTGAAGGTTTATGTGGCAGCCATAAGGGCTTACCACATTCCTTTGGGTGGTATGTCTATGGGAAAGACCCCCTGGTATCTCGTTTCCTCCGTGGTACTCTGAGGCTGAGGCCTGCATCTCGCACCAGGGTGCCAACATGGGACTTGGCCATTGTCCTGCAAGGCCTTTCCCTGGCTCCCTTTGAGCCTTTAGAGGAGGTGCCGGTCAAGTTTTTGACCTTGAAAGCGTTGTTCCTCCTTGCAATCTCATCTCTTAAAAGGATAGGAGATTTACAAGCACTGTCGGTTGCACCCTCGTGCCTGGAATTTTCACCTGGCATGGTTAAAGCATTTCTTCATCCTAGACCAGGTTACGTTCCTAAAGTCCCCGCTAATGTGGCGAGGTCGATTATGCTGCAAGCCTTCTGTCCTCCCCCTTTTCAAGATGCGGACCAGGAAAGGCACAATTTGCTTTGCCCAGTACGGGCATTAGATGCTTACGTCCACAGGGCTGCCCTGTGGCGCAAGAATGAACAGCTGTTCATATGCTTTGGACCTCCTAACCAGGGGTCCTCTGCATCTAAGCAAAGGATGAGCAAGTGGGTGGTCGAGGCCATCTCACTTGCTTATGAGTCGGCCGGTCAACCTTCTCCTATGGCTGTCCGGTCCCACTCGACCAGGAGTATGGCGGCCTCCAAGGCCCTGATATCAGGAGTTACTCTCCAAGAGGTTTGTGATGCGGCAGGCTGGTCCTCACCGCACACATTCGTCAGATTTTATTCTCTGGACCTGAACTCTACCCTAGGTTCCCAAGTGCTCTCGTCCTAGTGCTGCTCGTTAGATTCACACAGGACAGGCACTCGTCACCCGCTCTGACGTCCCAATTACACCTTGGATTGATTTCACATGTGCTTCTAGACTAATCACGCAAAGCGTTCCCATTAGCATTAGAGTTCTGACGCAACGTTTGTTCCCCTTTAGGGAACCGAGGTTACTGTCGTAACCAACGTTTTCTTGATATTGTGAGTGCACACAAATAAAAATAGACCCTTTACAGTTGCGAACGATGTATTATTCTTACCTTTATGAGTAGAGCCGATCTTCCCTATACGCAGAATACGCAAGGTGCGTAGGGCCCCCGAAACACCAGGGGGCCCCCTTGCTCTCAAAGATGATTTCATTTTAGTTTAGGTTTGAATTTGGCCAGCGGCTAGGAAAACATGAATGACAATATATTGTAATGCAGCGCTGTCGTCCTTTCTACGTAAAAATCAGTCAAATCTTGTAACGTGAATGTCGTAAAGTCTCTTGCTCGAGACTAAAACAATGAGTTGAATGCATAGCAAGCCGCGGAAGAGACACTGTTTCTTGAGCGCTTCCCAAGAGCACGATTCGAGACAGAGTGAAACACGGACAAATGCGCTTCATTCATTCAATCATAATCATTCGAACACCCCACCCCCCCGTAGGGCATAGGGCCCCCAGAAATCTAGGATCGGCTCTATTTATGAGCAACAATTGCGGCGCATTTAATTTGTTTCCAAACAAGTTTCCAATTTGTCCTGAAGCGCGCTTCAGCTTCCACTCTCCACATAATCGATTTATAAACATAAACGCATAAATTATTTATCTGGGTTAAATGATTAAACTAAAATGTTATTATGCTTTAAGAATTTTATATCTATAGATTTTATTTGCGACAAGTCGTAATTACATCGTATGACATTGTCTCATTTGATGCTCATATGTTTCTTCAATTTGCGTTAGTATCTCATAACAGCAAATCAGTAAAACTATAAAAATTGCACTACGAAAGATCTCTATGATTAGCCTTTTTTTGCACTTCCTGTTTTCCCTGCTTGAGAATTTCTTTCCAATGAATGGATGACCTTAGCACACGTGTGGTTTTGTTTACAGTTTCTGGTTCACTTGCAAAAAGGGCAGTGTGAAAGCTAACAGCACCAAAAACCATTGTATTTGGTCCGGACCAAAGCAAGTGAACTATCGGACTTTCCTGGTGTGAATACACCCGAAGACTCGGATGTATAAAATCTCAGTTCTTTGCTCCATACTATTTACATTTTCATAAATCAACAGAGTAAATGTTTAATATATATAATTAATTGTATATATCTTTATACTCACCCCAAAAAATAAAAGACTGTTCACACAAAGGACATTCCAATATAACAAGACTTCAAGAAATTAAATATATAAATATAGTAATATAGTAGCCTAAATGATTCAAAGAATGACAACATTTTCTGCATGGGTTGCGGTGTCTGCTTACAGTTTTCAGACTCATAACCTATTGTGAGTTTGTGCCAAAGGGAGATGAATTTGTTTGTAAGGCTGAATGTTTTACATTTCCTTTTCTGAGCAGTTTTGGGTATGTGACATTACGTAGCATGAGCTGGAAGCCAAAGGGATTACAATGATCAAACGGCATATTTCATTTTCTATTTGGTGCCGTGTGTAATGTGTGTCTTCAGTTACAGCTATTTGAACACAGCATGATACAGAATTGTTGCCCCATGACATCAAGTCATGTAAACCTGAGTTAATGTGCTGTGTGCCACCCACTTTCATATCCGTTATGTCCAGTTTTCATGCAGAGGATGCAATACATAAATATAAAACTTCAAGATGATCATTATCTTTTCACGTTAGCAAATTATACACATCCTCTGAAACAGCTAGAGGATGAATGGAAATTCCCCACATCTGTATGCATGTCTTGTGTCTACTTTGTTACAGCAATTTGTGTTTTGCCCTGAAAGGATCATGGAAACTCAAAATCATTCAGTAATTTTACTGCAGACCTGTAATTATGGAAATGTCCTCGTTATTAATCACTGTATTTATGTTTTAGCAAAACATGAAGAATAATACGAGACTAAAACCTCATGCTTATAGGTATAATAGTCAGTGATGCCATATATTATAGATAAAACTGTAATTACAGATTATGGAGAATTACACCATTCCAGCATTTAAAGCCAACAGCATCACAATCTACGCCAGTGCTTCTCAACGGGTGCGTCACGACCCAAAGTAAATGCTAATTACAAAATGTTTATGCAATTCATAAAATAATTATGCGGTGGTAACAAAATAAATAGTCTTAAAAGATGCTTTTAAAAAGTTGTAGTCTCTTAACAGAGTATTTATTATTGATGTCAAAGGTAATGCGTCTTGTCACACTATGCTATTGTGGTGCAAATTCAGCTGTAACTTTATAGAAACTAAAGCAATAAGGCAGATGGTAATATGGACAGGTTGAGCACTATCACACAAGTAGCAGTGCGATATGGCTGTATATCGGCACGGCTGTGATTCGGCCGTAAGTACTCACATCATCAGAGTAATAATCATTGTATCATTCCACTTGCAGTATTTCTGTCCAAACCTACTATAATGTTACGTTTTGTGTCACAGAATGCAGTTTTAAGAGTTTTTTAGGGGACAATTAGTTGTTTAGACCTCAAATATATGGTTTGTTAATAAAGATAACGACTATTTGAAAATTGGTTCGATGATTTTTGGGGATATGAGCTCCAGGGCGTCAGCGGCCGTTCAGCGCTCATGAACCCGCCGAGAAAAGCCTCACCTCGGACAGATGAATATGCTGCTAGATCTGATATTTCTATAGTGGTTAAACATGAGATAGAATTCATTATATAATTCAGTGATTAGTCTCATTGATCGTTTTTTTTTTGTTCTAGAGCAAATCTTTTTGGCTGAGAGTAAAATCTTATGTTTATGTTTATGTACATGTAATAATTATCTGTATTAGAGCGCTGCCTTTGTACTTTTGACTGAATTACTGAATTATTTTATGATGGCTGTTGTTGTTTATAACATATTATGATTTAATAAATAATATTTATATAAATAATTGTTCTATTTAATAATAGTATTTAGCATTGAGAAATGGTGTGTGTGTTCGTGATGGTGATTTTAGTTACATTGTTCCACCATTAGATAGGTGAGACGAGACTATTTTTATGAGAGAGTCAGCAGTAAACACTTTTATATTGAAAGAGACTGAAACGATGTTGGAAACAAGCACGTTTGTTTTACTTTAATCAACAACACAGCCAACAAATGCACTGAGCAGCGCTGTCATCGGAAATCACACTTAATTAAGAGATGAAAGTATTGTACGACAAAGATATCGCTTTCCTCAGCAGACATTCAGACTAATGTTTTAGAGTGATATGAGATTGATCTGAAGAATGAACGCTGTATCAGATGCAGGTAATCACACTCGCTCATTCAGTCTCTCTCATAATACTCTACATAATACAGTGAGCTTTTAATACAGTCATTTTATAAGCTGTTAAACTGTCAAACTGACAATTCTATTTTAATATAATCTATTTTATTTTCTTATATGTATATTATATATATATATATATATATATATATATGTATTATATTATGCTATATTATACTACATTCTATCATATGAAATATGAATTTATTCACAAAAGTTAACTAAAAATTAAAGAAAGTTTACTACAAGAAAATTTGTGCTTATTTTATATAAACTTGGTAGAGTGTTGGTTCACCCCTTGATGTAAAAATGGTTCCTGAAGCAAAACCAATTGAAAACCACTGATCTACATTGTAGCATTGATTGAAACTGAAATGAACTTAGTGCTCTGAGTCTCTCTGACTCCCTTTGCTTTTGCGTCATGTTTTAGAGCAGGAATGGTGTGTAGGTTTGAGTGTAGCACATTTAGCATTGAGTTATACTCTATACTCTCTCTCTCTCTCTCTCTCCCTCTCTTCTCTCTCTCTCTCTCTCTCTCTCTCCATCTCTCTCTCTCTCTCTCTCTCTCTCTCTCTCTCTCTCTCTCTCTCTCTCTCTCTCTCTTCTCTCTCTCTCTCCATCTCTCTCTCTCTCTCTCTCTCTCTCTCTCTCTCTCTCTCTCTCTCTCTCTCTCTCTCTCCGTGTGTGTGAGCAAAAGAGAAAGACATGGAGAGGTATGTTGATCTCAATAACCTAGTAATGGCCGGTTTCATGCACTGATGCTTTTCAAATCTATAAATAAGGGCACAACACCTCAAGGCCAGGGGTTCCTAAGTCTATTTGAGGAGAACAACGGTGACACTGAAATCTGCTGACACATATGAGTACTATCATTTATCCTAGGATAAGAAGCACCATAATGGGACCTGCTGTGTTCCCATGCAGGAAAACCTTGCATGATTCTCCTTGTCATTGTCATTCTCATAATTTAGCTTTAATATACTATATTATATAATGCATTATATGTGTGTTGAAATCTTTGTCTCATTGTGCATGGATTAGACTTAAAGTGCTCTTACACTTAAAAAGAGCCGTTTTATAACAAATAAATGTAATACGCTTTAAATCCACTAATTATATGGTTACTGAACAAGCACTTATCTAATGCTTCTAGTGCGTCAAACTAGAAGTAAAACTAAAAATCACTGTCTTCAGAGGACGCCAGAATTCTCTACAGGTTTGTTTGAGCTTTAAACGAAAATCCAGCACTAACAGTCAGTGTTAACATTTAAACTGCTCAAGCACACATCAATATCCTTCAAACTGCCTCCATAGTTCATCTCTTAATCAACACATTACCTCATAAAGTTGGCCTTTAAAAATCTATATTAGTTATAGAACATTAATTCAAAGCAAGTTCTTATCTATGGGTTTAAAACTCACTAATAGCAAAATGAATGGAAAGTTAATGGACGCTACTTAAAAACACAGATAAGCCTATCTTAATGCCGCCGGACATATTTAGTAGATGCCGTTAGTTATGAGCACTCAATGGGCTACTGTGTTTTAGGCATTCATCATGTTGAAGGGGAGACAAGCATTTAATGACAGGTTATTTTTCTTTAATAGGGGTGCAGATCTTTGATCACTAACAACAATTGATTTTAAATCCCTATTGTTAGATATTTGCGACCTGCTTCTAAACTTTCATGTTAACTGTACTGCATAAAAGCTAGTTAGGAATAACCAATCTGCAAATCTGGAAACAAATCTGTGATTTGATAATTCAGATTCACTTTGAGAATTGACTGACAATGTATTTAAAAAGTGTTTGATGTGTGGTAAAACGGTCCGAATAGTATTTGCATCTTTCCAAAGAGTTATTTTTACAATCAGCATTTCATTGCAATGCATTTGCCTTCTCAGCAAATGACTCTCATGCTTCTAAAAAATACATTTTAGAAGGTAGCATAATCAAAGCTCCTTTGCTTCAGAAGCGTGCCTGTGATGCTTTACAATTCTGCCTATGTAGTCAGCTCACTAGCTTTTGGAACAGAGTGGATCAAATATGTTTGCATGTCATGTTCTGCAGTGGGATGGACTTTTCATTGTGGAAAAGCTGTTGTTCGTGATATCACTCAAGATCATGCATTTCAAAAATGAAAACCGCTTATGTTGCAACAATTAAATGATGCAAATGACATCTGATTAACCATCATCAGAGTCTCATCACGTTCATGCAAATTGCAAGAAGTACTCAAGAGACTTACTATAGAGCTCCTGAGTCCTGACCCTCAGTACTGGAAAAATAATAGACCAGACCAATGTGGCTATCCATCATACCTGTCACATGCCAGGGCTAAATTAAAACATTGCTATATTCTACAAATCAGACATCAGGTTGTTTGTGACCTTACTGCACTCACCAGGTCATTAGCGCTCTACTGCACATCAAAAGGAAGTAATCATCCCTCATTAGCAAGTGGGAGTAGACTTCGATCTGAAAGAGGACAGTGATCCTGTTTGTAGGTTTATCCTGGCCTGTAGCACCCTAATCTATACCTGGTCATCTGTCAAAGGCATAATTTACAAGGCTTTAGTAGATCAAATGCATCATAGCCCATAGCTATTGACATGTGCTTACGTATGAACACCTTCACAGTGGAAAGTGGAAACATTTCAAAGTGATAGGAAGGTTGAGGAGACTGCTGATATGCAATATGGCATCTAGGGCACAGAGCAAGGTTAGTGTAAGATTAAATTCTCTCCATTAGGTCCTTGGATATTTCAGTCAATAACAGTTGCATGTTTGTGTTACAAAAACTTATAAATGTGCAATTATTATTTTTTGCATTACATGTGAAGGACACTTTCATCACACAATGCTTATCAACATTTCTTTGTTGAGTCCTCATTGGTATTCACTGCAAAATAGGCACAGAACAGGATGCCTTCACAGGGAAGCATGTATAATGAATTGGATTTAGATTAGCAGTGCAAGTTCTCTCTGGACAAATGCCTAATAAATAATTGTAATTGCAAACATTCACCTGAGATACCTGATAAACCATGGGAAATGTTTCAGCATGGGAATGAATCTGCAATTAGTGTAGACACGTTAGACAGTGGAGGCCTCTTTATTCTCTCAACAGCCCTGAGAATAAGGAAATCTACTCAAATCAATATCGCACACGGTGCTCTGCAAGGTCAACCAAACAGTAGCAGAGAATAATATATCTAGATAATCCATTTACTTTCATATATTCATATTGCATGTTTGCTGCTGAAGAACAGGTATCTCAATAGTATCAGTTAATGTTGCACAGACCGTGCCTAAATGTATTTTTGCAGTTGATTATGATAAGCAGACTATAACAATTATTTTACGTAATGGACTAAAAATTAGATGCAGATTGAACAAACTGTTACAGTAAATCAACATCAACAGCATTATTAATAATCAATTTGAATGCCACAACACCCTGGGCTCTCTGTTGTGTTATGGATAGTGTATTAGTCCAAATGTCTTGGGGTATAATACCAAAACTATGCTCTCAAAGGCATCATAAAAGCAGTTTTCTCATTGAACTGTCTGACCTTTATTGAGTTTCACTGACCTGAGAACTGGAACAACGATAATTAAAATGAAGAGTGGAAAAATAAACTTTTTTTGCTCCAATAAGCTTTCCAAAGGATCCCCTCCAGCAGAGTGGAACATACCCGGAGTACTTTCATCACCTTTCACCTCTTTCCACAACTCCAGCCTGGACAGGTTTGCAAGGACATGACTAGCCAGACAACAAGAGGCTCTAAAACCCACCCTGAGTCATGTGTTGGAAATATAGCCTTAACATCAATATTGAAACATTTATCTTCTTGTCAGTTTTTGAATGTTATTTTGTGTAGTCAGCATGCTTTGGGAAGGGATTACTCAGCACTGTCAGCAATGAATAATGTGTTGCAGTTTTGTATATTAAAATGACTGACCTCTAAATTTCTCACTTAATGCAAAAAAAAATCATGGAAAATTGAATGACGTCAACTGCTCTACAGAGCTTGGCAGTTAATGCGCAACTTGCTCCTTGAAGCCATTGCGAAAGACTGATAGTTTTAAGGGTTAATGCAAACTGTCATTTGTTACTCATGGAGACTATGACACTTTTTAGGTCAACAGTTGAATTGTTTGATGTCAAGGAGAACATACCTGTAGCTTCGACCATACCCTCCAAGATGACGACAATCTCAAACTCTTCCTTCTCCATCTGTGCCCGGGACATCTCCCAGAAAGGACTCTTCTCATTGATCTCGTGGGAGATAATGAGAGGCGATACTAGGAAGAGGCGATCGTCTCCTGTGTCAAAGCCAATGTTGATGTCCGTCTGGTTGAGCGGTATGAACTCTCCCTCCTTTGTCTGCTGTGAACGAATGAGTTTGGCACGGATTGACGCTTCCACAATGTGCGAATTCCGCAGGTCACCCACTCTGAACATCAGGCACATCTTGCTATCCCTCACCGAGATCACGGCCTTGTGAGAGAACATCAGCGTCTCTGCTCGGTTCTTGGGCTGCGAGATCTTTACAAACAAGCAGCCCACCATCATGGCGTTGACAATGGATCCCAAGATGGCCTGCACCAGTAGAAGCATAATCCCTTCTGGGCACTTCTCCGTGATGACACGATAGCCGTAGCCAATGGTGGTCTCGGTTTCGATGGAAAAGAGAAAAGCAGAGACAAAGCTGTTGAGGTTTTCAACACAAGGGGTCCAGCCCTCTTCATCTGAGTGTATAAGATCTCCTCGTATTAGCGCAATAAGCCACCACAAAAACCCAAAGAAGAGCCAGTTGACCACGTAGACCAAGGTAAAAATGAAGAAACTGAGGCGCCAGCGTAAGTCGACCAGTGTTGTGAAGAGGTCGCTGAGATAACGATAGGTCTCTTGAACGTTTCCGTGATGAACATTGCACTTGCCGTCTTTCTGTACATAGCGCTGGCGGGGTTTCTTAACAGGATCGGAGATGAGGTGGGTGCGATCTGTGGGGATTTTTGCTTCCCTCAGGTGCTTGGGGAGTTTCTTCACCTGCTGTAAGGAGGTAGAGAGATAAGTCATAAATTTGGTTACAAGATCAATGTGACAGAAGCTGTGTCTTCTTGGATAAGGACTCAATTCAAAATGATGGTGATGATGATCAAACGGGCTACATTATCGGCAAGTCTGAACCTGTAGGCCTATATTAAGCATCAGTGCTAGGGAGACTGCTTGAGAGGAATAATACATGCAGGATGTGATGCTTCCTACAGGTCCTCTGGTGTTGCAATCTAGTCCCATCAGAATAATTCAACATATTTTGCAAGCCAGATCAATAGCTCCCATCTGCCGCTTCTATCTGGAACGCTTCGAACAATGGAATTGCTCTGATATCTTTGCAACTGTCTTGACATTATCACAGTACATTTCAGCACATACATAACATGCAGATTCCTGCAACATAAGAGTACTGGTGGCTTTTTCTTTTTTCAATTGCTGTTTTTTTCTCTCCCATGACTCTCTATCTTGGCCCTAGTCCATTTCTGATTCCTTGTTCTACACCAGCTCCATGGGACACTTCCCCCATTACCTTCCTCTTCCCCATGGGACACTGGCAAGCCCATGTAAGAATCTTTGCCCCCTCCCAAGTCCATAACACAGTGCCCTCCACATGAGACAAGGACAGATTGGCACGTTTTCAGTTTGTGGAGGATTGTGCTTGGCTGTTAAATTAAATGTGGTATCATGTTAAAGTGGTGGCAGTCAATTATAAGCAAGCATTAAAGTGCTTATGATAAATTGGAGCATGTGGAGACCTCCTGCTCCATACACACCTGCAGCCCCATATTTTCTGATAGATAAAGCCAAATATTGGGCAAAAAATAAAACCAATATATTTTTGTAAACATTACAAACAAATACCCTCATCTAGAGCCAATTTCCAGTATTTGGTGTGCCTCCAATTTTGCATTTTTTTTGCACTTTTCTTTACATTCATTTTTTACATACAGTCATTTAGCAGACATTTTTATCCAAAGCGACTTACAAATAAGGACAATATAAGCAATCAAAACCAAAGTTAATATAATACGTTTTCCTCATCATTCAAGTCATAAATATAAAAAAACTGTCAAAAACATACAGTTAGCTTATATTAAATATGTTTAAATGAATTATTTCAATTTATACATTTAAATAAATCATACATAACATATACGCTTTTATAAATATATAAGTACATATTTATATTTAGTTATTACACAGCTCCCTGAAATACTTGACTGAGCATTGTGCAATCAGCTATTTTATATAATAAGCCTAACATAATATATTGATCACTATACAATGTCCTAGCGGCCAATGAGAAAGTAAATAGAACACATAAATATTTGATTTAAAAAAAAGTGGTATTCAAAGATACAATTATTGTGTGAATTTCAGTTCCTCCTTATGAACTCAAGCTGCATCCGAAAACGCTACGGGAATGCATTCAGCGTGACCTGCTCTGAATACAAGTGTAATCTGTCCAATGGATGGGCGAGACGTCACGGGCGAGGTGACATAATGACCTGCTGGTATAAAAGCACGTGCGGTGAAACCGGCGTCAGCTTTTGTAATTCAGCAACCGCTACTCTGTGTGTGTCTGTCATTCTCTGTTGTGAGTCTTATTTGGTGTTGTCTGTCCCTTGAAGAGCGGCATACACCGCGGTACTCAGTGCCCGTCTCTCCTCAGTGCCCATCGGTTTGCCAACCCTGCCACGTATGGTGTTCCAGGGCACAGCGATCTCCAGCGAGCACACATAAATGCAGCGGAGCTGAGATGCTCGCCACCACTTGGGGGGTCTCTAGAGCAACTAGTTCAGCTTTCTCCTGCCGGTGTGTCGTTCCAGGATACCGAACTAGCCGCTCTGATTACACCAGAGGCCAGTCTCGAGTAGACTGCAGGGGAGTTCCTGAGGTTTGCGTCGGGGGCAAAGCGTACCATTATCGGATCTCCTTCGAAATGGTCACTGCAAGTGTTGTAGACCTCCTCTCGATCCAGAGAGCTGGTTGTCATTCTGAGGCCTCCGCTCCAAGAGCTCGACTGCTTTGACGAGTGTCGTCAGGCTTCCTCTCGCTCAGAGAGTTTTCGAGGCCTCTGCTCACCAGAGCACGAGGAAACCGTATGCCCTGAAGTGGAGACTCTTCACATCTTGGAGCGTAGATCGCCAGCTCGACCCAGTCAACTGCCCAATTTGTGCAGTTCTGGAGTTTGTTCAGGCCTGTTCCTCCGCAAGATTTACTCACTCCAGCTTTACCGGCTCACCACGCCCCTCTCGGTGGCCATTCAGTGGGTAGACACCCCTAGTTACACATTTCCTCCGCAGCAAAGCTCCGCTGGTGTAGCTGTGTGTATGGTAGAGAGCCTCCTCTCAGGACTAGGAAACTGTATGCCTTGAGGTGGAACATTTTCACCTCATGGTGTGGAGATCGCCAGCTGAACCCAGGTAACTGCCCGGTTGTTACAGTTATGGAGTTCTTGCAGGCTCGATTCTCCACCGGGTTGACCCAGTCCACCCTGAAGGTGTACGTGGCGGTGATAGCGGCCTACCATGCCCCTCTTGGTGGCCTGTCAGTGGGCAGATAGCCCCTGATTACACGTTTCCTCCAGAGACTGAGGCCTCTGTCCAGAGAGCTTATGCTATGTGGTGGATCAGGATGATATTCCATAGCCTCGAGTCCTCTGCTCTCCCCTCTCTTGGGGATCAAGACTCACTTCTCAGAAGTTGATTCAGTACGTAGGGCCCACCTAGCCACTTGGCCCGTTTTTCTCACCCTAGCTGTGCTTCCATCCACACTGGGCAGGGATTTGAGTCTGGCAGCGTGGGCATCTCATTCCCATAGTGTTTTCGGACGCAGCTCGAGTTCCTGAAGAGGAACGTCTCTAGGTTACGTATGTAACCCTAGTTCCTCATGGGAACGAGACACAGCGTCTCAATGCCACACTTCCGGTATCCCTGCCAGCACTTGCTTCATTCCTAGAATCTGATGCCGGTTTCACCGTATGTGCTTTTATACCAGCTGGTCATTACGTCACCTTGCCGTAGAAAATACTACGGGAACGCCTTCAGCGTGACCAGCTCTGAATACAAGTGTAATCTGTCCAATGGATGGGCGAGACATCCATTGGACAGATTAAACTTGTCTTCAGAGTTGGTCACTCCGAAAGCGTTCCCATAGCATTTTCGGATGCAGCCTCTTGTTCCCTCGAGGAACTAGGGTTACATACGAAACCTAGAGATGGTAATTAAGCACTTAACATAATCAGCCATTGGTTTAGGGTTAGGGTTCCTTTAGTTTTAAACTCCCACATTAAGAGTAATTTGAATGCCACTGTTTAGAACTGCTGTTTTGATGGATTAATGATTACAATATATTAAAAACATGAAATAAATACAATAAAATACATTTCTCATTTTTATTATATATTATAAATTCTCAAGTTTAGGTGGTCTATTCAATGGTTACAGTATATATTAATTTAACATTACTGAAGTTGAAAGCGATAGCGGGGACTACTGACATCTCTTGGAGTCACTCCTATCTCCATGTCGTGGTCCATGTGGACGCGAGAATCTCCTGCCATCCTCAGCTTCGACTGCAAACCTGAAACAGAGGTAAATAACACAAAATAATAACTTATACTAATTGCTCTTTCTTATTGTACAGCAAATAACCCCACTATGATTTTAAACATGTTTTACTTCTAAAGAGGGTAAAACTACTGAGTGCACCTTTAATGGATACTCATTCAATGAACCTTGGTATTTACCACTCTAAGCCTTGACACATTACCCTTATCCCATTCAGATGGATAAACATCATTGCATGGATGTATTGTGCCCTATAGGAATATTGAATGGTTTGTTTTAGGATTACCCCTGTTTACAGATTCACACGAGCAAACAAGTTACATTCAAAATCAGGAATAATCTGATCAGCTAATGTATCACCCTCTCTCAATTAGGTGAGTAAACATATTTATCATGTCAAACGCCATGGGAAAAGCTGTTCAACCATGCCTGTCTGATTGTCTTATGGGCAAACAGAAAAACTAAACATGACTGCTCAGGTTCTCACATTAAATAGAGTGTAATTTTAAATATGACATGACATGACTTCAAGATGGAACAAGTCGGACACACATGGACACCTTTGGGGGAACATCTTTGATGGTTACTTGAAGGATTAAATCAAAGCTCACAAGGGAGATGTACTTTCTGAGTATACGGATTGAGTTTAATTTGTGCTTAAAACAGACTGGCAGTCTCAGCTGTTCCCTGCTCCCAAAAGACCAACTGCATCAGCACCTTCACGCCATGAAAGCTGCTGCTGCTGTCTCCGTCATCCAGTCAAACTCTGCCTCATACACACAGAAGAAACGCCAACCTGGGTGAGCACCTCTGTGTGCTCCTCGCTGCCTCTGGCAGCTCACTATCTCTATTCTGACACATTTAGTGTTCACCTGTCAAAGCTATCGAGCTGGGCTCTGAGCAGATAGGGCCTGAACAGAAAGTACTACTTTAGCGTGGGCTCGGTTTCAAAACCTACTGAGCGGTCTTGCTGTTTATAGCATCCAAACTGAAATGGATCCTCATAAGTATTTGGAAAGGTCTAGTTAGGGCAGCAACTCTGTGTCAAACAAATAGCCTCGAGTCTGCTGTTAGCATGTCGCTAAGCTAAAAATACGTTGAGCATAAAAATAGAGATACACAAATATACTAGAATTGGAAATAGTCAATTTTAATTGGAATTGTAAGTATTTTATTGAAACATTTAGAAGAGTGCCAATGAAGATAGTTTATCAACTAAATAAAATAAAATACAAATAATGTTAAAAAATACAATTACATTTTAAAATAATTTAGAACAAAATATCAGGTTCCCTACATGCCTTTGATTTTGGAGCAGTGCTGGCTTACTGTATCTATGCTTTGTTTCCATTAACACGTCTTTGTTATGAAAAACTGGATTTTGGTTAGTTTAACTTTCAGATGTTATGACATGGTGCATTAGGCAATGATTCAGCTCCAGATTCTGATCATTCCCACACTGCACCTGTGCTCCTGTCGGTAATGTCACACAGCTTCATCTATGCTAATCACTTACATAAGGTGCCTCATGACAGTGAAAAATTCCAATGATCCTCAACAGCCCATCTGTAAGTCATGCTAGCCATGTGTACTCCCTAATTTTTCAGAAAGCTGTTTAGAAACAAATTATGGCAGATTCTCTTCTGAAATATAGAGAGTGAAAAAGAAAGAGAGTGAAAACGAGAAAGAGAAAGTACAGCCTATTTAGGGGGATATTTTACAAATCCCCCACTGGTTATTCCAAAAGAGATCTTAAAATAGGTATCGATCAGCTAGGATAGTAAATCAATGTAGAGTAATCAGGTGAACTGATGAACCCTGGGAGCAAATTACCTCAAATGCTGGTGCATATTTCCCTTCTATGCCTTTTAAGGGCCACACACGTTTTCAGTGCAGAGAAAATAACCCTCACGGTGGGGGAAAGAGATAATCAACACCGTGTAGACCTAAACACACAAAACCTGGCACTGTATTGGGCAACAGCTGATCTCTGACAAACTATTGCATCCTAGAAAGAATCCCCGTTGCAAAACAGCTAAACTCAATTTGTACTTGACAACAGTAGTGAAAATTTTGCAGGAATTGGCAACCGGCCTCACTGGAGATTCGAGTCCTTTGTTTGACCCTCGTTCTTATTTGTCTAATTCCACTCTACTGCAGTGACATCACTCATCCCTATTTGCACGGCCCTGCTTGCGCGCAGATGGCACGTCAGAGCTGCCATCCACTCAGGAATACAGTGTTGACTGACAGGTCTGCAGTGAAAGGGCACACTGACGTGACCCGCATCCGAGATGCACATGGAGAATACATCACAGACAGACGGCAGGCCTCTGCAACGTCCCCTCTGCCATTTCCACATTTTATGACAAAACGGTCCCTGTGCAACTCCTATGACTTTGATGGTTGCACGCCGGTGAGATGAGCCAGAGCAGAGTCTGTTCCCTCATGCTTATCTTGCTGTTCTGAAGAGGTAACGAGCTCCTTATCAATTTTT
Organism: Schizopygopsis pylzovi; assembly: GCA_027422435.1. Classification (NCBI taxonomy): domain Eukaryota; kingdom Metazoa; phylum Chordata; class Actinopteri; order Cypriniformes; family Cyprinidae; genus Schizopygopsis; species Schizopygopsis pylzovi. Next base: position 32,991,696 of record CM049824.1, on the reverse strand, counting down.
TAGAGTAGCGCGCTTTTTGTGTTTTTGGAGTCTGGATGCAAGCCAGACAGGGGACACAACAGGGAGAGAGAAGCTTATATTCAATGGTTCTGGTTTTGGTTCCTTAACAGTTTTGTCAATGATTCTAAATACTAATAACAACAATTATAATGCATAATGCACTTATATAATGCATAATACAATTATAATTATAATGCATAATGAGTTTTATGAGCAACATATTTGAGTGCTGTGCATCTACATATTTTATAAATTCAATAAAAAGACCCGAATCACAAGTCATTAATTTGTGAATCAGCGCTTGGATTTGTTTTTCACTAAAAAGAACCAGTTCCTATGAGTCATTTGCATGATTCAATAGTGGTAGTTAGTCGAGTATTCTTATGCAATGTGCTGTCTGAATTAATGGATCAATGCATGCGTGAGAACTGTTAACAGAACATAATTCTGCCACAATATATTTTAATGGTTGAGAATGTGGGCATCAAATTTTGACATTAACGTGTGACTGTCAGACTGTTTTAATTGCACTGCAAAAAGACTGCTGCTTAATTTGTCGACATCAGCCTCTTTTCACAGTGAAAGTCGATCTCTTTCCCATGAGTAGGACACCACAGGCATGCACTTGTATCAATAATAATTAGTGTTTCAATGGTATGGTTTTGCTTGGAGGATTTAGCTGCTGTTGGAGGTCCTCGCTCAGGCTCTCACCCCTACATCATTGCCTCTTAGAGCAGATCAGCGCAGCGTACAGGGAGACACTTCATTTGATAGACCTGCGGATTTCTCATCAGACTGCAGAGCTGTAAAACCCCCCTAAACAAATAGGAACAGCTGGTTTATCGCAAAGAGAGACATTTCCTGCAATGTCTGGGGAATGACCCACGTGTTTTGTCAACATAAGGCAGTACCAGTGATGTCCAAGAAGCAGATCTACTCAAACGCTTGGGAGAGTAATGACTGGTGGGGGAGGAATAGAGCTCATGCTGCAGCAATGCATTTTACTACTCAGATACGAGTCCATTCATCCATGTCCTGCAGTCAGGGTCACGGTTTTCGCTCTCTTCCCTTCTTCTTTTGTAGGAGTAAGCAATTCTGAAGAGTCATCAAAACAAATTGAACAAGCGCCAGACTTGGGCAGAATGGTGAAGACATACTGTAGTAGAAAGCTTTCTCTTTAGACTTTCCACCTTATCATTTCTGTAGCGGTGTTCAACTCACTGCTGCCTACACTCTGAACAAGGACTTCTGTAGAAAATGAAGAAAAGTTACAAATAAATAGTTCATTTGAATGCCTTGCAACATCATGATGAATTTATAATATACTGTATGTATCTTTTTTATTGATGACACTGTTTTTACAGGGCCTTAAACTAACATTTTGCCACACCTGCCAAGGGCTTCAGACTTGAGAAAATGTACCAGTCAGAAATATAGGACTATATATATATATATATTATACTAGCCATGAAACTGCATGTGCAATATTTGAATAAAAACAGGCAGGACAAACTGGGGAGACACATCTAATCGGAATTATTATTATTATTATTATTAGTGATAGCAGTATTATAGAAATACAAAATATTATTATCATTAGTTACTGGGCAACTGTCACGTAACACTGTTTAATCTCTACTAGTCAACACTGATTTTTACTCACATTTGGCACTTGGGGAGCATTCATTTTCGGCCCTGATTTTATATATGTGAACAACTGCAAAAAGCACACCTGGTAATAATTAAGCTGAATGAAAATCCAGATACATCACTCACCCTCACCACATTTATTTGAGCTACATTTCGTGTGCAATGCCTGATGGGTAAATTTCCCTCTGCACCTCCCTATGAAATACCAACCTACACTCTTTACTGATGCCGTTAGCATATGCACTTTACATATACACTTTCTACTTAAAGGCATAGCTCAGCGAAGGATGTAAAAGCTGTCATACTTTACTCTTCCTCATGTCCTTCAAAACTCACATGATTTACTTTCTTTTGCTTAACATAAAATGAAAGATGTTGCCATGTTTTTGCATGCAATTACCATGAACTGAAGCTGTCAAGCTTTAAAAAGACGCCATGAAAGTATTATAAATGTCGTCGAATTGACTGTGTGCTGCAAGTTTCCAAAATAATAAAATATAAGTGCATGTGGAACAGACTAAGGGCCAGATTTACTAAACAGGGCACATTTACGGTGGCCGAGAGAACTCAACAATAGAAAAAAAACACCTGCAAATTAAGAAAACAACTTCATCAATTTGACAACACGGGTGCTACAAATGCTCACGACACAAACAAATAAAGAAACGCACTGCAAATAAAATCATTTATTTGGTTGTGTTGTGAGCATTTGCAGCACCTTCTGTCAAATTGATGAAGTTGTTTTCTTAATTTGTTGGTGCTTTTTCCATTTGCATGTGTTTTCTGAAGTTTCAGCGCATTGAGTTCTCTCGGCCACCGTACAAATTAGCATTAGAGCGCAATTCCATTTCTGCGGACATAACTGTGGGTGATTTACTGACAATGCACAAATTTAAAAACCTAGACGCAACATCTAATTTCCATAATGACCAACACAGCCTACCAAGTGCAGCACAAACTATTGTAAGGATATGTTCGGATTCAGATAATATGTTCTTCTGGCATTCCAAATAAATAAATACTTGTGTAAATAATCTTCTGGTTCTATCAGGCGCTCTCTGTTCTCTGCCTCCCCTTAGCAACAACAAACGCAGCCATCTCAAGTGCAAAATAGTTTAACACATGCTTTTTTGGGGTGTTACAAATGTTAATAGTAATAGTAAATAGTAAATCCCGTTGCGTAGTTCATTTTAACACTCTCCTCCCATAAATTTTGCATCTAAAGGGAAACTCCTACAAATGCATATTCAATAAAGTCAGGTTCAAAAATAACTGTGTCCATGGCTTTTCAGCGATAACTCTTCACTGCGCGTCTTTAGTAAATCCTGACAGTACTATTTTAACACCTAAAGACGGTTTGCGCTGGTGTAAATCTGGCCCCAAATCATTATGTAGTGTAAAGTATAGTGCACAAGCAAGGGACAACTTTTAGTATACTTTTGCATCCTTGTTAAGTTTGACAGCATTCGTTTTAGTTGCAAGAAAAAATAAGACATATGTATAGTGAATGACATGCGGGTGAATAAATCATGATGAATTGCATATTTTTGTGCACTATCCCTCCCAAACGAGAGGGAACTTAAGGTGCACTGTAACAATTAAATCACAATAAATAAATTAATTGAAAATGAAAAATAAAAGGTTTGTTTGTTTACCAAAATGTTTGATTGTTTACCTGTGTGTCATGTTACATTAATGGTAATCAGAGAGCCGCAAACATTCAATTAAAGTAGGCCTATTGGTGTTTACTTACTGTATGAGAGATTGTAATATACAGTACCCTCGGTTCGGACACTTCATCAATGTCATCACTGCAGCATCGTCTCCGGTGTGAGTGTGAATGTGTGCGGACGTGCATGCATGCACTGTGGAGAGAGCTGTCTATATCTGAAACGGTTATGACACTTTGAGGTTAGTCGGGGCAAATGAGTTAAAATGCCCCTGGAACGAACAGCATCCAGCGCGGCTCGCTGCCAGCACTGCATTCACTCGCCTGCGTGTGTGTTCAGGCGTGGAAGTGTGTATGAGCGTCCCTATCGCTCTGAATGACACCAAGCCTTCAAGCAGACATCCTGTCCACACTAAGGACAATTAGCCTAATGAAAGCAGTGTGTCTCGTCCTATCAGTGACAGGAATAGCAGTGGCTGAAACTGTCTTTGGAGTGCTGGCGCCGTGTCAGCGACCTTCATCGCAGTCCTACACCAACACAAGTGATGCTCCAGGAAGTTCAGATGAACGGCCAAATCACAGCCACTCAAGAAGGCTTTATAGGGTGTGCGTGAATGCATACATCCCTGGTCCAGTGACACTCACTCAAGTGCACTAACAAGGCCGTGCACTCTAGGCAGTCCTTACTGGGTGTTTGCGGAGGGTGGGTCATGTTAAGTAGAGAACAGGCTCTTCGACACTCTCTCCTGTGTTGATCAGATGGCCTGTCAGCTCCCTGAAGTGATTTGCAGCATCGAGTCTGCCAAAGCGAGCGCCGCGTCGAACTGCCCTAATTAGCATTCCGGAATCACTGAATCACTGCCTCAACACGACCGCTTAAACACCTTAAGTCGGGGTCTGTTAATAAATCGGAGCACAAACGGAAAATACTAAATCCTTTTTCTTTTGGGAACCTCATAATCCAGCGATAATGGACTCTGATCTCTGGGGAATCTCTTGGAAATAATCAAAATGTCAGCACGCGGGAGATGATGATGATTGGCGCAGGAGAACTGAGCGCGTTGACTTGCAGGCATATCCGCCATCTGTTCAGCACAAACACACTGTAAATCTGAGTTCACGATACTGGGAATACAAACCCTTATTCTCTATATCGAGGAGGAGGTGACTGAATGAATGAATGAATGAATGATGCATTTATATAGCACTTTATTGTGTATTGCTGTACACCCAAAGCGCTCCCCAATCATGTGGGGGGTCTCTCCTCAACCACCAGCAGTGGTTGATGCCATCTGTCTGCATTTCCATTCCTGGGTCAACAGCAAACAAGCTTGAAACATTTAGACTACAATAAGGTTATATTTGTTAAAATGATCCAACTACAATAAACTACATGAACTAACAATGACAAATAATTCCCTTGACCAACATCAGAGAACAGTTAACATGTGAATGAGTTGTTAAATTACTGAAATATTAAATTACTGATTCATTAGTTTACTATTATAGTTAACATGAACTAAACAAATACATAATAATAATTATAAAGTTTTTATTAACCACAATGTTAATCTCAACATTTATAAACAGAAAGTTAAAATCAAACTTAAATTTGTATATTATTTAATGGACCTGAGCTAACATAAACTAAAAATGAACAGCTGTATTGAAATCAAATCTTTGCATAGCTATGGCTGGCATCTAACAATGCCTTGGAGAAAACAAATAATAACAATAATCTTAAAAAAATAAAACATATGCATAAACCCATATTGAGTAAGCATGTGTCATATTCTGTATCCTAAACTCCTGAAACACTGGTGTCTCATATTATAAAGCAGTCAATGCAATTTTGGGAAAGAAATCAACCATATCTGTGTGTGTGTATGAAAATATTCAGATGTAACTCATTTTGTAACCATTACAATTTTTGCCTAAGTAACTGTAACAGATTACAGTTACATTTATTTTGTAATTAAATTGCATAATCCCATTACATGTAAATAGTTACTCTCCAACACTGATCGCTACACTATTGGAAAGACAGCAGAGATGTTTGACCTGCAACATTTCGCTAATGTGATTGCTCTGCAAGAAGCGTATTGACCTTGACGCACTATCTGCTTGCTTGTTGCACCACATAACTTTGAAAATGTTTGCACATATTTACAAGCAGTTAAGAAATAAAAAAACAGATCAAACTCATCTAAACAAATAAGGTTCAGTTGCTTGACTGACACGGGAGGTATGCCAGGGGAATTGCAAAAAGCACTTAACATACTTTTAGTCATGAAAAAGTCCAGGTGGAGCGATGCTCTTCTGTCTTTGAAAGCATCACAGAACACAAATTCTGACATTTCTAGTATTGCAGCAGTGACCTGAGTATATAGTGCTGCATCGATCTGACAATGATCTCCTTCTTGACTTCTGAATGACAGATGCAAACTCACACACACATACACATTGCAGTTTTTCACATTTCTTGTCTCTTTGCTGAACAGCCAAATATGAATTTCTATTTATTGCAGTGACTGGATGCTGCTAAAATAAAGCAGCTGGGAAACTTTTGATGGTGTTTCTTGTAATATTTCTCCAAAGCACATTCTTTCATGCTTATAAATCAATACGTGCTATATTTAGCAAAGGTTTATTTCAGATAAACATCAGATGTTCTTGGATTTGTTTGCATAAGTGTGCCGGTGGCATTGTGTGTGCATCTCAATGCAAAAGCAAGGCCTCAATGTAACTACAAATCTGCCAATTAGCCACGCCTCTCGTTCCTTCATCTTCCCTGTTCGTTATCTGTTATGTTGGCTTTCATTGCACACTGTCAGTTTCACACAGACCGTAAGGCCGGCTGTGTTTATGAGGCAGAAGGTGAAGGAATGATTCTCCATTGCAGTGTGTGTTTTACGAGTGCCGGTTTAAAGGATGTGACAGTATTACTTCCCACTGTGTTGCTAGTGTCAGCTCTCTATGTCACAGAACTGTGGCCACGTTTGGTGACAGGCTGGAGAGTAAAAGAAAATCTACATTCAAATGTGATGCTGCGTACACGTATTTGAGAATTACCATAACTCAGAGATTCAACATTGAGCTCTTCACATCCGCAGACTCACAAATGATTTGTTTCTATGGCAACACTCGTAACACCGAAAGGCTTCAAAATACCTAATCACTCAATTAATTCTCTGTAAATGAATACCTTGATATTCCATTGTGAAGTATTAAAGAACAAACAAAGTGTACAAGAAGTGGTTATAATGGCCTACCTTCAACTGTTGGAGCTGCTGTCATTTAAGTGTTTTATATTCAACTCCAAGTTGACATGTCTGACAAAGATGTGCATGGTTAATATCCATAAACCCGGGATTTTCTACATTTATTTGAACTTAGCAAAGCTTTTTTTTAAGGGTTATATATCAAGTCTTTTATTTTATAATGTCTTAAAGGTCTCCTTCCTGTCTTTTAGTTCCTGGTTTCCTTTCCTTGTGTGTCCTAGTCTTGCCATTGGTTTATTTGTCGTCATAAGTCTTATCTTGGGATTGGTTCATGTATTTTTATAACAATATCACAATTAGGCAGAAGTAAATAATTACATAAGAGTGAATATTAAATTATTTAGCTATTTTGGTTTGAGTAACAATCTGAGTAATATTTACTAAAATTCTCAAAATACAGGCAAACATTGTTTTGACAATATTGCTGGTATTAAATAAATAAATAAATACAATATAAATGTATAGGATTTTTTGTTCATAGGATTTGTTTGTCTTCAATATCAATGTCCATCCTTTTAATCTTTTGTAATATCTCATTAACAATAGGTAGTTCCGCAATGACATCATCTTTCAGGAAGTGACATCAGCGGATGGGACAGCAACAGAACAAACATTAGTAAGAGTTTTTAGTGCTATTAGGTATAACTGCAAAACATTCTATCCAGTTAGATTTTTGTTTTTCCAAACAAAATTAGTAGTACAAATATTACAATTTTTAATTTTTTTTAAACGGTTACCTTTAGTTTTTTATTTACCTTGTTAGACATCCTGTTTTTCTCACCATTGATTAAAACTATAAAAATACACTTTAATTACCTTAAATCTGAACATAAAATAGTTTAATATTTTTAAATAATATTTTATTAATATAAAACAAATGTAAAGTGCAAAGTGTACAGCATAACATGAATGACCCAGCATAAGATTGAATCTTTAAACAGCTAGACACATACTGTCAAAGCATACAGATCAATGCAACCGCTGCTGACTTGACAATACGCTGAATATATTAGACTGAAGTTTTATCTAATTACAACCAAGCAGATGGATTGCACTCGAGGACTTTCCTGCTTGGATCTTACCTAACACAATACAAATGGAACACGCACTTTGGGAGTAAATGAGGTGCAACTTACTTCCATCAGATTCACATCCATGCAAATGTGTGCACATCTTACAAAATCTATTTATTTCAAGGTAACCCACTATCAATTATGTGAAGGGACTTCACATCATGAGATCAACTAATCATTGTGTTTTCAAGAACAATTAGCCTACAGAATTATTGCTTGTACCAAACCATGACTTCAGAGAGACATATTTTTGCCGCACAACCAGGCCTGCATGAGTTTTCTATGCTGGCTTTGCTGAATATGCAATAGTTTACCCAAACATGTAAATACTGTCATCATATATTCGTCTTTGTGTCATTCCAAATACATAGGAACTCATTTATTTTATGGAATGCCACATTAAACATTTAAAGACTGCACTGGTTGCTCTTGTCCATGCAATTACAATGATTTGGGAGGCGCTTGGTTTAAGCTTCAAAAAGAACACAAAAAGCATAATACAAACTTTCCACATTTCCTGTGTACTATATCCTGAAGTCTGTCTCAGAAATAAGAAAAATAAAAATTCACATGAATTGCAACAAGACATTTCCAATTCTCTCCATTTATATTCCATGGACGATTTAAAGATTGAGGGAGTAAATAATTTGCATTTTGTTTAAACAATCCATTTTGTAATTCACACTGATTCATAATTTCTGAATTGGCAGTAGGTAATTGAGAAAGACCTTTGCTGTGACGCAGTTGTTTTGCACGGAGTTAAGGGAACTGTCATGAAGTTAATGGGGTCAAAGGTTACTCCATCAGAATCAACTGTGTCATGGCGAGCAGAGACTTTAATGACGTGTATATGCCAATTCTGCAAATGGATTAGTCTGAACGCTTCTTATGTTTGCCTGCATTTAGATGTTTAGATGTGTGTGTGGGTCAGGCTTTGCCTGTATTGTAGGGAAAAATATCCCCACAAGGATAGTAAAACCTGAAATCACCTCCATTGTGAGCAACAGCCAACGATCCCCATGAGGAAAGCAGCTTAATAAACATAATAAATAATATCTTAGGGAAAATCTAAAAGGCTGAGTGTTTATGTTAAGCATAGGGTTAGAGGATGCAAAACATCATTGGCTCAGTATAGTGAATGCATTTTCATAATGTTTATGTTTTAGCGGCAACCGCATGCATATTTAAACATGACATTACAGTAGGTAAAGTGAAACCGGATAGCATATTTCTCACATTTGCTATTACGTATGCAAGCTGCAAGCAAACTCTATGAAAAATTCTCAATCTCACACTCATTCCCTCTCCTTGAAGCAACAATCGAGCTGGCTTTTATTAGATTCCCCTTTATCGAGCAGCCGCTGCTTTGTTCCCTGCTTTTCAGCACATAGTTATCTGGAGACTCAAAGTATGACAGGACCAGAGAGGCTAGGAGGAGGAAAATCTCTCTATGTGAGTAGTTTGTAGCTGCAGCCACAGGCGATAGAACCAATACCCCTATAACGAAGAATCAGAGAGAATCGATACGACTCAAATCAACACCAGTGACTTTCCTCTCTGAAAGTGTGCACCCAATACCATTCGGTTACCACAAACGCATCTCCACATGAAAGCACGTGCAAACTCTCTCTTGCACACACGTGCATGCACACACATGCAACTGGCAGGCTTGTGAAACTCCTGCAATGCACTAAAACACGTGTCCCCGGGAACGCTGGCAAAAACTCCACCTTACATGCTGGAAGGCATTTTAGATCCATGGCATCCTGGACAAGGAGCAGACACTTTCCGTCTCAATGGGACAAGGGTCGCCTATGGGTTAATCCTGCTATCCCCACTGGCTCTCTGTCCCTCTCAGCGTGCTCCTTCTCAAGAGCGACGGACAATATTAAGACCCATTCAATAGTGACTGCGTGACACAATCGCACTCAGCCGGGAAACGTATATTCTAGCCCTGTTCCTCCCCCTCTTCAAACTTACCTTCATTCGAGCGCAGAGGTAGCTGTGCAGTGTCAATGGAAGCATGTTAGGGCAGCTGCGCTCTGTTCTGACTCCAGCTCTGATGTGCTCAACTCAACTGCATCATTGCCTCGGCTCACACAGCGCTCCACCACCTCCTTACCTCGCTCTCCTGGAGGATGCGAGTGAGAGAGAGAAAGACAGAGAGGGAGGGATGTGAAAGTGAGCATGAGAGGATGTTTCCTCCCCCACAGCCCCCTGCTTCTCCGTCTCCCCTCGCAGGATTTGTCCTTTCCGTACTTGCGTGTGCGTGGAAGCATCCTAGCGCAAAACGAGTTGGATTCTGCAGGCTGAGGTTTATGCAACTGCGTAAAAAGACTCGACAAGAGAGAGAAGGAATCCTACTAGACGTGCCGGATAATCAATTTCTCTCATTTTTTTAGCTAAAGAACAGCCTGAGGGTGAGACACACCACAGTGCAGTAGGAAAACTGGAAGATACTGTATGTACAGAAGCAGAGAGAAGGCGCAGGGGACTGAGCGAGATAAAGTTGGACATTTGCTTGTCGCCCCTCTGCAAGGTCGTAAGAGCGGTGAGCAGATGTTTCAGGAGCACTACATCAAGGTTAAACATGTGGCCGTCTACCCACACACTTCCAACATGCAAATAAACTCTGATTTATGACTCTGCAGTCTCATACAGTCTCACAAACACATACAGTCGCACATGTCGTAATAGACATCATCTGCCAAACTGCAGTTGATTCTGTGACTTCTATTAGATCTGTTTACTCCCAGCCCACATTTCAGTGTAGGCAAAATATTGGGATTGAGATTTGGGCCACAAATGGGATCCATATCAGTTAATTGTCTCCTGTCGGATTCTATAAGAGATTCATATGGGCTAATTCAGATAGGGCCGACATGCAGCCCATGCACAAACCCATTTGGGGTCCAAACCTTAAGCCCAAATTGTGCTTACTTTGAACCCACCATTAGATTTTGACTGAGAATGTCAAACCAATGAGTCCAGTATTGGATTAGGGTGGCCATTGGCGTAAAGGGTGTCATAGAGGTGTAGGGGCCCTCAAAAATTGACATATCATCCATCTCCTTTGAGAAGCAGCATGCTGAGAGGGATTGTGGGGACTACAGTATTAGTTCATGTGTCTCAGTGGTAGATCATTGCGTTAGCAGCGCAAAAGGTTTTGGGTTCAATTCCCAGGGAACACACATGCTGACAAAAAAAAAGTGTAGCCTGAATGCACTGTAAGTAGCTTTGGATAACAGCGTCTGCTAAATGCATAAATGTAAATGTATTACCCCATCGGCAACCCCTGTTCAACTGAGATGACAAGAATCTGCTCCTTATCCACAGTGCCATGGATCTAAAATTCCTTCCAACATGCAAATAAACTCTGATTTATGACTCTGCAGTCTCCCACTCACAAACGCATGCAATCACACATGTCGTAATACACATAATCTGCCCAACGGCAGTAGATTCTGTGGTTTATATTGGATCTTTTGACTCCCAGCCCACGCTTCAGTGTAGGCACGGTGTGGGCTTGAGGTTTGAGTCCCAAATGAGATCCATATTAATTATTTGTCCCCTGTCAGATTCTATAAGAAATTCATATCCAGATAGGGACAAATCAATTGGGGGCCCAAACCTCAAGCCCAAATTGTGCTTACTTTGAACCCACCATTAGATTTTGACTGAGAATGTCAAACCAATGAGTCCAGTATTGGATTAGGGTGGCCATTGGCGTAAAGGGGGTCATAGAGGTGTAGGGGCCCCCAAAAATTATGCATGGGCCCCCTCTTGACTTATCATCCATCTCTTTTGAGAAGCAGCATGCTGAGAGGGATTGTGGGGACTACAGTATTAGTTCATGTGTCTCAGTGGTAGATCATTGCGTTAGCAGCGCAAAAGGTTTTGGGTTCAATTCCCAGGGAACACACATGCTGACAAAAAAAATGTGTAGCCTGAATGCACTGTAAGTAGCTTTGGATAACAGCGTCTGCTAAATGCATAAATGTAAATGTATTACCCCATCGGCAACACCTGTTCAACTGAGATGACAAGAATCTGCTCCTTATCCACAGTGCCATGGATCTAAAATTCCTTCCAACATGCAAATAAACTCTGATTTATGACTCTGCAGTCTCCCACTCACAAACGCATGCAATCACACATGTCGTAATACACATAATCTGCCCAACGGCAGTAGATTCTGTGGTTTATATTGGATCTTTTGACTCCCAGCCCACGCTTCAGTGTAGGCACGGTGTGGGCTTGAGGTTTGAGTCCCAAATGAGATCCATATTAATTATTTGTCCCCTGTCAGATTCTATAAGAAATTCATATCCAGATAGGGACAAATCAATTGGGGGCCCAAACCTCAAGCCCAAATTGTGCCTACTTTGGACCCATTATGAAATGTTGACTGAGAATGTCAAACCAATGAGTCCAGTATTAGATTATGGTGGCCATTTTTGTAAAGGGCATCCCGTATGTGCAGAGGGCGCCAAAACCTATGCATGAGCCCTCTCCTGATTTATCATCCATCCCTATTGAGAAGGAGCATGCTGAGAGGGACAGAGAGCTGGCAGAGATCACAGGGTTACCCAATCGGCGACCCCTGTCCCAGCAAGTGTCTGCTTCTTATCCATGATGATATGCACCTAAAATGAATTCCAACATACGAATATTTATATACGAATATTAAACTCTGATTTATGACTCTGCAGTCTCCACACACACAAACACATTCATTAACACATGCCATAGTACACATCATCTGCCCATAGGCACTCTATTCTGCGGATTTTATTGGATTTATTAACTCTCAGTCCACATTTCAGTATAGGCACAATATGGGATTGAGGTTTGGGCCCAAAAATGGGTTCATACACAGGAGTCAGTGAATTAGCCCCAGTCAGATTAATTTGGGCTAATTCAAATAGAGCCGACATAGCTTCCATGACAAGCCCAAACCCTGAGACCTTATCATGCTCATATTGGCCCCACAATGTAAAACCAATGAGTTTAGTATTGGATCACAATGGCCATTGGCGTAAAGAGTGTCCCTCTAGTGCTGGGTTTCCAAAACGTATATATGGGCCTGGTCTTGACTATCCTGACTTAATTTGTGCTGTTTTACTCTTCATAGAAGCAGCAGATATTCAGTTTTCACACTTTTCAATGCTGCACACTCTCGCATTAATGTATTTACACAGGAATCCAATTACGGAAAATAATATATCACATCCTTGAATGTGGTTCATTGATTCATGTGCACAGTGAACCCAATTTACAATGTGCACTGATTGACATGATGGAGGGGCAGTTTAAAAGAGCCTGTGATTTATAGAAATATTTGTAATATCCCTTGTGAAAAAGATTTACACTTTGGTATACTTTTAAAAAGAGCAATTTTTTATAGTTTTCAGACACCTAATTGCATGTTATTTATTTAATTGAGGATGTATGATTGCATATATTTATATTAAAAGCAATTGTTTGAAATTGGGCTGTTTTTGACCTACTTAAGTATCTTTAATTTTATAATTACTTGAAATATGGTATACTGCTGAATGTACTGACAAGGATTTATGCTAAACTAACATATACTATAATGTGCTTTCTATTGAAACTTGTATTTCTTGTATTTAAATACATTTGTAAATGCACATTCGCAATAATAAAGTTGCACTTTATATATTTAAAATATATTAAGTTTAAATGTAATATAAAAACACACTGCAGTTAAACTAAGTAAGTGTTTTGTTAATCAGCATATCAAAATAAGTGCACTTCTTTAAAACATGATCAAATATGACCAAAATGAATATTTAAAACTTTTAATTTAAACTATTTCAAAGTTCACTTTTTGTGTACTTAAGTGTGTTAAGAAACATAGTCATGGAAGTGTCTCTCATAAAGGCCTTTTTATTTTTTTCATTAAAATTGTATTATCTGCAAGTATAGTTTGTTCCCTCTTTAATAAGCATTTAATAATTAAAGTGTACATTCATAGTTAAGCACTTGTCTTTTCACAAGAGACAGTGCTTACATTGCTTCAGTGTATTACATTTTGCTATAAGAAACAGTACAATATAGTATATAATAATGTAATTTCCGTGTCTATGAGCAAGGATGGTAAAATGTAGGTTGCATACTTTAGAGGATTCTTTGCCCGTCGAGCAGCTGCCTTTGAAGTGAATGAGAACGCTAACAGACAATTATAGGCCTCTTAGGACTGGTTGGGATGCTCAAACGAACAGAGCAATGTTATAGTGCATATTCAGCAATATACTCAAGTAAGCACACTCACAGTATTTTGTGTGTGCATCACATTTAAATGTCTTGTAAACTCTGCAAGCTTTGAGAACAAACAGTGGATGAAGACACACCACAGTGCTTCATTTATATATCTCTTTTTAATGTGTGATAAAGCATTACGTGATGCAGCATTAATCAGCTGAACATGTAATTGCAAAATCAATAAACATTTTCAATGGGTTATCAATCCTCTGAGTGTAATCAAGAGCTTGGTCCTTCATTATTCCAAGCTTGTTATTTATTTATTTTGTCCTCCCTGAATCACTAAGAGACTTGAGAGGAAGGTTAAAGAGATGTGAGAAGAGAGGAAATAAAGACAGTAGATCAATGCAGTATGCCATAAATCTTTAATTCTTCATTTCATTGGGTTAGGAAAGGCCCGTTTAAATCAGTGTGTAAATTATGTTTAAAAAATGTGAAGTGCTGTTGAAACATTCAGTAATGTGTAGAAATAAAACAATTTAATAAATGCACTTTTCAAGACTGAACCAGCATTGGTTTTTATTCACATTCGGACCGGTTTCTCTCTTTCTCTCTGTTTTGGTTGTCCAGTTTACATGAGCATGAATTGACCTGTCAGTGCAGATTTGATCTGTTTGAACAGAAATATTGTGACCGGAGAAAACCACGGGAGTAATAATAAAGACAAAACATACCAAGGGCAACAAGAACAATCAGGACAGGATGATAGAGACAGAAAAAAAAGCTCGGTTCTGTAGCAGTCTGTCTATAATTTATTTTGCTCTGATCACTGAATGTGAAAAAGGCTTTAAACACTTATTTTCAGAGGATATCTTTATTTAGCACAACTTTTGCCTTTTCATTTTCATGTTCCTACATTTTAAAACCTTACAAAATCACTACCCCGGCACAGTAAATCTGACTAGACTTCCCACTGTGGACATGTAATTCTTAATAATAATTATTATTATTATTACAAATATTTTCTTTGAGGGGTATAGTAAAGGGGAATTATACAGTGAAATCACAAATCAAATACATTTTACTTTGTTTCTGTGTACATAAATTCAAACAAGATCATGATATAACCTAAATGTAATTGCATATATAGACAGACAGATAGACAAACAAACAATACATAAATAAATACATAAATACAAATTGACACATGTATGTAAATCAAGAATATTAAACTATACAAACTACACATATACAGAGTTCTGGCATGAAACTCTCAGTTGGCGCAGTCCGACAGGTCCAACTTAATCTGACCTAATGACATCATTATCATATGGCTCAGCTGATTGGTGTTCTCCTGTATCGGTAGCCAATGAGCTCATTGCTCAATATTCAAATACCTGGCTTTCATTTGCTGTAGCAGTTTGGCAGAGCACTTCAGAAACCCTCCACCTTCCCAGCTCCACCTGTATAGATCTGCTACGAGGTGATTCATGTATGCTGTAGGGGGTTATTTCATGGTATATGTGCAGCAGCAGTATTTCTTACATGCTCACAGCAGCGTGTTGTGGATGTATTGGGATTAGGACGTCTCAATACTTGCTCTGCAGCAGCAGCACCGTAGCAGATCTATTCCGCCAAGACCAAATACATTAACATTGTCATGTACATTACCATTCAAGTCACTCCGAGAGTTGTCATGCCATAAATAATAAAATAGCAAAATGAAATAATGCCTCCAAATGATCAAAGGCATAGCTGAGAATTGTGTGGAATGTGCATTGAGAAAATCACTTTAGGAGGGCAAAGAAAAGCACATATGCATCTCAGTGTTCATTCTGTGGGGATTTTCCTCCCCAAGGATTCAATTAGCTGTGAACATAAGGTGATGATGGAGACAGGAGGATGTAAATTAGTTAAGACCTCCTGCTGGGGTAAATACAGTCAGGGTTAATCTTTTTTCTTGACTTACAGAATAATACTTGGCCAAGCTGTCAGCGGTTAGTCGCGTGAGTTATCGCTGGATGATTGCGCTGGGGAACGGGAGCGGTGCAGGAAAGTGATTTGCTGATGCCGTACTGAGCACTATAGGATGCCTGCAGAGATGAAGAGATATTGTTCACAGTGCTGATGATGTGAAGTAGAAAATGTAGACAAAACAAGGCCTTCGGCCAATACGGGACAGTTAACTCCTTGGATGCAACAGTAGTGAATCACAGAATCGGTTAAATGCCTGATTTTATGTCACTCTGGTGTTTCAGAGGCACAGAGGAAAAGATGATAGTGAGCCGCATGTGTACCTTGAATATCGATGAAGCCATCAAGACTGCTGATGTTAAAGATACTTTTATATGGTCTTTTAAGTCTAATGAAATCAATAGTACTTCATCTCATGTGTATAATAACATGTCCAGATGTTAGCTCCAGCAGGGGGGGGGGGGAAATCAAAAATATGATCACATCTCTAATTATCCTGCGGTTGCCAGACCAGTCACGTTTTGCATTTCGACTGATTTAATCCACACATTAACTTACTTTAAACTTTGACATTTTCCAGATAATACAATATTTGTTAACTTTCATTAATCAACTTGCGGTAACATTTCATCATTGTCCGTGTGTTTTACAGAGCTGTTGGGGGCAGCAGAGAAGATAATAACAGTTGTTTAGAAAGATGAATAAAGTGCTGCTGAGATGCCATATTTCACACTAATTTGTACATTTGCGTCACCCTGATTCCCTCATCAAAAACCCAATAAGATTTTTCCATTGACATTAGGATCTTTGCAGAAAATGAGATCTGTGACCAACAAAAAATTATAATTCCTACACATTTTTTTTTATCATGATAAACTTGATCCCTGAATTTAAAAGCCTAAATACAATCACCAAAATCAAAACCTAAAAGTAGACTATGAATGAACTACACCACGGTCACATGACCTTAATAAGGACGTTTCTGTATTTACATGCATGCATTTGGCAGATACTTTTATCCATACAGTGCATTTTATAAGTTCATGCATTTTCTTGGAATCAATCTCATGATTTTTTCAGCATCACACTTTCTGCTTTGAGCTACGGGAACTCGACAGGTAACGTTTGGAGGGAAAGCCTTTGCTGAGTGATGAAACTGTGTTTCTTTTTTTATTCAAGTTTGATAGATCTTCATAGTGATATCTGCCAGACAAATGTTGTTCAATATCTGTTTGCTGAATAATAACAAATCTAGTAGTCTTTTATCATAATGATGACGTTTATTATCTGGCCATCTGGATGTTTAGTGAGGGAGTTTCTGGATCCAAGGAATGGAAATTAAATGCAGTATATGTTGAATATTCAGCAGCTGAGCAAGCAAAACAGTGAAAATGTATATTAGGAGCTTTAGTGTGAGAAGATAACAAGCAACTGTTGAAGCAGAAGAATGATACACTTCCACTGAAATATTGGACTTATTGACTGGATGATATGGGGACACATACCGCTGTCGTCTTTAGAGTGACTTCACTTTAGAGTGAGCTTCAGACAGTCTGTCAGATCATTTTGAGTTGTTTTCCAGCGGGAGTTTGTCTGAAGGAATCTTTGGCTAGCCATTGAAATACCATTTAAATGCAGAAAATGGAGTATAAATGCAGGGAGTCTGTGGAAACCTCATGTATAAGTGCTTGGAAGTGCTCACTTTTATTATTATTTCTTCTACTTCTATGTATAAAGGATCCCAGGCTTCAAGAACTATTGTTGGTTAAGTAGTAAGTGATTTTAAGCAGAAAGACTGTTGCAGATTGAAGCATTGAACTCAATATCATCAGTCTCCTCGTTTAATTTGTATATATGGTGTGGGTTGGGTGTCTATTTTTTGGTGCATTTGTCTCCTTGTTATTTTGTATATACAGTAGACAGGCAGAAGCGATGATCTTGTCTTTCACTCCCACACACTAAGGAAGTAAATCACTTTATTTGTGTATTATATCTGTATAAATCAAACGGCTTTCATTGGGAAAATATTTCACATACCTGAATAGGTTGTTAAAAATGAAATGTATGGCTGATCTAGTTGTAAATGAATGTGGAATATCTCAGTGTGGTGAAATTGGTGGGTAAAACTCCAGTGAATTTGTCTTCAGTGGCTCAAGTCCAGCCTGTAGGTCATTTCTCCAAGTGTCTCAAGTAGACATTGGTTGATGAGAATATTGTTCCCAAGCATTTTTCTGCGGTCGCTCAGAGCGCTTTACTGAAAAGATGATGTATGTTCCTCAGCCGGAACCTGACAGTTTTTAAGACTTGTTGAAATGGGAAAAGCCTTTAAATTCTTTTTTGAAATTAATTACAAATTTCACACATTTGATAGAAGCAAAGTATATTTGTTAAGATGAAATAGTACACAAGCCCCTCGTTTTGGAATTACAGCAGAGTGAAGGGCAGAGATTGTAGTAAGTATTGATTGATTGATTGATTAATTGAGACAGACACGAGACTAAATGCAAGTAAAATGGCAAAACATGAGTTCAAGAAATGTTCTTGTAGCTCAAGGATTGTCCATCTTTGTAATTCAACTGTGCGATATAGGATTGCTTGATAATGTCAAATATTATGTTTATGTGACACATTATGTTATACTGTGTAACATTTTAGTGAGTTTTTTTCTGTTAACGATTTTAGTTTTAGTTAACTATACTAATCCTGGACTAAACATTACAAACATGCACATTAACAGTTACCTCATATGCATGTATGCATGTATTTATGTGTGTATTTTATTTGATTTATTTCTCTTTTTTCTGTTAATATTTGTAGTTTTAGTTAACTATAATAATCCTGAACTTGACAATAAACATTACAGACATGCACATTAACGATGACCTCATATTTGTCTGAAAATGTTGTTAATCTCTTTGTTAGTTTTGTTTCCATGCATCATGAATAGGAAAGTTTGCTTCATATTTAATGTTAAAACACTCTTTTGGGTCATGCTGGGTATTTTTCTCTTTTTTCCTCCTCAAAAGGAAAATGCATCATATTTAATGTTATAACATGTCCTTCAAACCCCATTGTTTAGTGTTTTCATTAGTGGACTGTTAGTTTTGGTCAGGTTTGTCAGTGCACTTGTATTTTTACTGCTGATCTCTTCTAAAGCACAGTTTGGCCCCCAGTTCAGGAACATTTCTAAGGGTCTCTGTACAACACACGTTTGGCAAAGCTGACCGGATTGACTTCAGGTTGAGCAGATGTCGAATGACAGCATGAAGTACGAGCAGAGATCATGGAGCAGGCGGAGGAGAGCAAGGACATATACATCAAATTAATTAGATTGGATCCTACAGTACATCAATCTATCCAGAAATGTTGTAGGCGACCTGGAGATTTGTCCCTCAAAACCACCCAATCATTCCCATGTGTAACTTCATTAGTGACGTCCAGTTGTAGTCTTGAGGGTTCAGTTTTTCATTTGTAGCCAGGATGCTATGCCGTCTATTAAATCTATCACTCTCTAACTTTGTGAGTTGTTCTCCAGGGGCCTGTTTCAGAAAGAAAGTGAAAACTCAGTAATTTAACCCTGAAATGAGAGAAATTCTGGGTTTTACGTTTCAAAATGGGAGGTTTGTCAAACCCGGGAAAGCAGGGTAAGTCAAGCCTGTACTCTGAAAGAGAGGTAACTTCAACTCAGAGTCAGTTTTTCTTTTTAATTATTTTGTAAGAATTTGTCTGTGAGGACCGGAATTAAATTATTATTGATTGATTTAGTTACCGTGATAACTTACTCTGTGAACCTAACCTGGTCAGGAGCAGGTTTTCTTCGGTAAACCCAGAGTTTCTTTCGGTCTCCTCCCCTTTGTATCATGCTAGCAACGTTTAAATACCTTATTCATTCATTCACGCTGCAAAATCGCTTTTCTTATTAAGTATTTTTGTCTTTTTTCAAGTCCAAATATCTAAAAAAGTTTAATATAGGGTAAGACAAATAATCTTAATGCAAACGGAAACAAGAATATTTTTTTTATTTCTTACCCAATTTGCATTTGCAAAATAAGAAAATGCACATTATAAGTCCTGTATGCAAATTTTAAGGAAAGTGTGCATTGCTCTCATACTCTTTCTGATCATTTTTTTTCCTGGGCACAAATCTGTCAAAGAGGAGTATCACAGGACTGTAGGTCAGTGGTGTAAAAAAAGGTTTAAATCAGGCCAATCTGATAAATGACGTTCACTTGATAACATCTTTCTGTGATGTCTGGAAGTAACCCAATAATCTGAATTTCCTTCGGGATTTCCAGTGTGGATGGATGCATTGATGACAAGCATATCTCCACCATCGCACCTTCTGAAAATGAATCAGATTACTGTATGGAATGATGCCAGATGGAGGGGTAGTACGAGCCGTAACCACCACCACAGCTGTTAAATAAACAAATTATTCAATTGTTCTGGTCATCTTTATTTCCTAATATAAAAGCAAAAGTTATTCTTTTTACTTTTGGATTGTATAATTCTTCCAATACTTGACCATCTCCTCTCCACCTGTCAGTGGTGCTGGTGCAGGTTCTCCTCTGCCTTGCTGTCGACAAGTCAGTAGTTCATTTTATTACTCTAAGAAATGTAACAGGTTGGATTAGAGAATATTTAGCTATGTGAAAATAATGTTAGACTATGTAGAAAAAGCTGCAGCGCATTGAAATAGACATTGAATGGTATTCAATGTCGAATGTTTGTCAAATAAGTCATTAAGCCCACAGCCATGAACATTTAATGCTTAAAACTTTACCTTGAATTAATTGAAATTACAGAAGTACGCACACTGACGTCTTTTTGGCGGGAGCTGTTGCCATGGTGAATCGTAATTTCGGCGCTCCGCTGATCATGGCTTTTCATAGTCGTGGTGCATGCACTTAACTCAGAGTCAACCTACTCAGAGTTGAGTAAACACAATTCAGCTGTTCTGTAACCGAAAACTCAGAGTTTCCCATCTCAGAGTAAGTCAACTCTGAGTTCAAGTTTAAACTCAGAGTTTCCCATCTCAGGGTAAGTCAACTCTGAGTTCAAGTTTAAACTCAGAGTTTCCTAACTCAGGGTAACTCAACTCTGAATTCAAGTTTAAACTCAGAGTTTCCCATCTCAGAGTAAGTCAACTCTGAGTTCAAGTTTAAACTCAGAGTTTCCCATCTCAGGGTAAGTCAACTCTGAGTTCAAGTTTAAACTCAGAGTTTCCTAACTCAGGGTAACTCAACTCTGAATTCAAGTTTAAACTCAGAGTTTCCCATCTCAGAGTAAGTCAACTCTGAGTTCAAGTTTAAACTCAGAGTTTCCTAACTCAGGGTAAGTCAACTCTGAATTCAAGTTTAAACTCAGAGTTTCCCATCTCAGAGTAAGTCAACTCTGAATTCAAGTTTAAACTCAGAGTTTCCCATCTCAGGGTAAGTCAACTCTGAGTTCAAGTTTAAACTTGAACCTCCTTATTGAAACGGGCCCCAGGTTAAAGCATACAGAGATGACACCTAGTAGATAAAGATGTATTCTTAAGAGATCAATTTGTTATAGGTCTGTATGACCCCAGTGCAGCAGACCTTGTAAACTCTCACAAAATGGTACAAAAGCTGTCAGTGAGCCGGAACCCTTTCAAAAGGTACGGATATGTCGCTGAATAAAAGTGTTCATTTCCTTCAAAAAATAAATGAAAAATTTAATAAATAAATAACTTTCTTATTTATTTATTTATGAATGAATGAGCAGCAAATCAGCATAGTATAATGATTTCTGAAGATCACGTGACACTGAAGACTGGAGAAATGATGCTGAAAATTCAGCTGCGTATCACATAAATATAGACCTATTAACTTGTTAATTGTAACATTAATAAAAACTGGTTTTATAATGCCTTTTAATGATACATGAACACATAGAGGACTGATTCTATTAAATTCAACATGACATAAAAACTGAACTTATTTACTTTATTCTAACATTCTCATTTTTGCGTGAGTCATCAGTGCTCATTAACCAAAGAAAAAACAAATAAATTGTGCTACAGATGAAAAACAAACGAAAGTGTCATCGATGTGAGGAACAGTTTTGTGACGGTCACTACTTACAGTGACATCAAATGTATTGTTTTTATTCAACAGCAAACTGATAAAAAAAACAATACTTCAGAAGACAAATTAAAATACAATAGCGATTAAAATAAACAGTGAGAAATAATCACTAAAAATAGTCAAACACGCTTGAGTCAAGTGTTTCAAAGGCATGACATCAATGATGCACATTTTCCTATTGAGGTGCATGAAGGGAAAATAAACAAATAACAGTCCACGAGAGAATGTTTGAACATCAAATACAATGTGCATTTTCCTACTGATGATGCACGGTAAAAACTAACAAAGGGATTTACATCTTTGTTTGAAAAACTCTGGGTCGGAGGTCACGAGAAGCAGTCGGGTTTGAGTTTTAAACAACATATCGCAACCATCCCACAGAGCAGTAAGCAGTTCATTTCTTGTTCATTTATGATTGAGTTTTTCAAAATAATCTGCATAGACAGCAATGGGTAAAGCATTAACAGTGTACGATGTATAAGATAAAAAAGAGAGAGAAAAGAGGAAGAGAAAAAAACAAACAACAGCGGTGTGGTCTAATTCAAAACTATATTACAGTACCATCACGTAGACATACGGATACATAGTGAACTCATAACCAATGCCAAGACAGTCCAAAGGAATTACCCACAGCTTCTGAAATGATTTGGATTTACCTTTTAATATATATCCAATCTTTTCCATAAGTATGGAGTCTTTACTCAGAATGATCCAGTGGAGAGCCTTCTGTTCACATATTATAGACAGTCATAAACACCACTCCAAAAATCAGTCATTCCCAAAGACAATGAAAGAATGACCCGATACTGTTATTGGGGTGATACAGTATTACTTATAGTTCATTTCTAAACAATAACAATAATATGGGATGGTTGCAACCATGTTTAAAGGACTGAATTAATTAATTTAGCTCAAACAGTGGAGTGTTTTATAGTGATTCTGAAATTATGGGTTTGAATACTAGAGAGAACAACAACTGATACATATGTGACCCTTGACCACAAAACCAGTCTTAAGTGTCGATTTTTTCAAAATTAAGATTTATACATAATCTGAAAGATAAATAAATAATCTGTCCATTGATGTATGGTTTGTTATGATAGGACAATTTAACTATGGCCGAGATACAATTATCTGAAAATCTGTAATCTGAGGGTGCAAAAAAATCTAAATATTGACAAAATCATCTTTAAAGTTGTCCAAATGAAGTTCTTTGCAATGCATATTACTAATCAAAAATGAAGTTGATATATTTACGGTAAGAAATTGACTAAATGTCTTCATGTAACATGATCTTTTGTTAATGTCCTAATGATTTTTGGCATAAAAGAAAAATTGATAATTTTGACCCATGCGGTGTATTTTTGGATATTGATACAAATATACCCCAGCGACTTAAGACTGGTTTTCTGCTCCAGGGTCACATATCTATATTGAATGCAATGCATTATTTCAGATAAAAGTGAATCCATAAAAACGTTATCCCCACGCCAGGAGCGTAGCCAGAAAGGAGACTCTGGGTGTGCATCAGAAAAACTGGGTGTGCCACATTTATTGTCAGATTAATGCGCAAAAAAAAAAAAAAAAACCAAGCATGCTTATTGGGTATTAATATGTTAGTTTAACCATTTCATTTTTGTGTAGGCTACATGTGTCTGTTAACCTATTCTCCATTTTGGATGTCTTTGAAAATCACTATTTTATATCTGCAACAAAGTGAGTGTGTGTGTGTGTTAGCATGCGTGCTGTATCTTTAGTATTATTAAACCTTTCATTTCTGCGTATGTCTGTGTGTCTGTGTTTGTATGCTTACTGTTTATTAAGCATTTTTAAACCTTTCATTTCTGCGTGTGTGTGTGTGTGTGTGTGTGTGTATGTGACAGAGAGAGAGACAGTTTTAATGAATTCTCCATTGTGAATGTGTTCAATTGTCAGCCCTGCATTTCACATTGGCCTACCAGTGGTCTCCAACCCTGCTCCTGGAGAGCTACGTCCTACAGATTTCAGCTCCAACCCCAATCAAACACACCTGAACCAGCTAATCACAGTCTTCCAGTGTGGATGGATGCATTGATGACAAGCATATCTCCACCATCGCACCTTCTGAAAATGAATCAGATTACTGTATGGAATGATGCCAGATGGAGGGGTAGTACGAGCCGTAACCACCACCACAGCTGTTAAATAAACAAATTATTCAATTGTTCTGGTCATCTTTATTTCCTAATATAAAAGCAAAAGTTATTCTTTTTACTTTTGGATTTGAGAATTCTTCCAATACTTGACCATCTCCTCTCCACCTGTCAGTGGTGCTGGTGCAGGTTCTCCTCTGCCTTGCTGTCGACAAGTCAGTAGTTCATTTTATTACTCTAAGAAATGTAACAGGTTGGATTAGAGAATATTTAGCTATGTGAAAATAATGTTAGACTATGTAGAAAAAGCTGCAGCGCATTGAAATAGACATTGAATGGTATTCAATGTCGAATGTTTGTCAAATAAGTCATTAAGCCCACAGCCATGAACATTTCATGCTTAAAGCTTTACCTTGAATTAATTGAAATTACAGAAGTACGCACACTGACGTCTTTTTGGCGGGAGCTGTTGCCATGGTGAATCGTAATTTCGGCGCTCCGCTGATCATGACTTTTCATAGTCGTGGTGCATGCACTTAACTCAGAGTCAACCTACTCAGAGTTGAGTAAACTAATACAATTCAGCTGTTCTGTAACCGAAAACTCAGAGTTTCCCATCTCAGAGTAAGTCAACTCTGAGTTCAAGTTTAAACTCAGAGTTTCCCATCTCAGGGTAAGTCAACTCTGAGTTCAAGTTTAAACTCAGAGTTTCCCATCTCAGAGTAAGTCAACTCTGAGTTCAAGTTTAAACTTGAACCTCCTATAGTTTTACAAACTATTTCAATGCGCTGCAGCTTTTTCCACATAGTCAAACACTCTTTTCACATAGTTAAATATTCTCTAATCCAACCTGTTGCATTTCTTAATTAGAGTAATACAATTAACTACTGACTTGACGACAGCAAGAAGGCAGAGGGAGAACCAGCACCACTGACAGATGAAGAGGAGGTGGTCAAGTATTGGAAGAATTCTCAAATCCAAAAGTAAAAAGAATAACTTTTGCTTTTGTATTAGGAAATAAAGATGATAAAAAAGTGAATAATTTGTTTATTTAACAGCAGCGGAGGTGGTTACGGCTTGTACTACCCCTCCATCTGGCATCCTTCCATTCCATACAGTAATTAGTTTCATTTTCAGAAGGTGCGATGATGGTGGAGATATGCTTGTCATCAATGCATCCAACCACATTACTTCCAGCCCGATCTCACGGCAATCCGTACGTATTTTACGAGGTGGCTAATTCAGCGTTACTTCCAGATGTCACAGAAAGATGTTATCAAGTGAACATCATTTATCAGATTAGCCTCATTTAAACAGATTTTTTCACCACTGACCTACAGTCCTGTGAAACTCCTCTTTGACGGATTTGTGCCCAGGACAAATGATCAGAATGAGTATGAGAGCGATGCACACTTTCCTTAAAATCTCCATACAGGACTTATAATGTGCTCTGTATCTCCGATGTTTTAAAGTGCATTTTTCCTATTTTGCTAATTATCTTCCAATGGGGTAAGACATTAAAAATATTCTTGTTTCCGTTTGCATTAAGATTATTTTTCTTACCCAATGGCGGACAATTTTACTTGTTTTATGTAAAATGTACTTAAAAAGGAAAATCCCCCAGGAAACAAGACTAAATATTGACAATTTTTTCATATATCATTTTACATTTTTAGATATTTGTACTTGAAATAAGACAAAAAATACTCAGTAAGAAAATCAATTTTGCAGTTTGAATTAGGCATTTAAACCTCGCTAAAACTATAAAAAGGGAGAGGAGACCGAAAGAAACTCTGGGTTTACCGAAGAAAACCTGCTCCCGACCAGGTTAGTTTCACGGAGTAAGTTACCACAGTAATTGACTCTGAGTATAAGTTACCTCTCTTTCAGAAACGGGCTTGACTTACCCTGCTTTCTCGGGTTTGACAAACCTCCCATTTTGAAACGGAAAACCCAGAGTTTCCCTCATTTCAGGGTTAACATACTCAGAGTTTTCACTTAACCTCCTTTCTGAAACAGGCCCAAGGTCATCTTTAGTTCCTAATACAAAAGCAAAAGTTATTCTTTTTACTTTTGGATTTTATAATTATTCCAATACTTGACCATATCCTCTCCATCTGTCACCTCTGAGTTCAAGTTTACACTCAGAGTTTCCCATCTCAGAGTAAGTCAACTCTGAGTTCATGTTTAAACTCAGAGTTTCCCATCTCAGGGTAAGTCACCTCTGAGTTCAAGTTTAAACACAGAGTTTCCCATCTCAGAGTAAGTCAACTCTGAGTTCATGTTTAAACTCAGAGTTTCCCATCTCAGAGTAAGTCACCTCTGAGCTCAAGTTTAAACTCAGAGTTTCCCATCTCAGAGTAAGTCAACTCTGAGTTCAAGTTTAAACTCAGAGTTTCCCATCTCAGAGTAAGTCAACTCTGAGTTCAAGTTTAAACTCAGAGTTTCCCATCTCAGAGTAAGTCACCTCTGAGCTCAAGTTTAAACTCAGAGTTTCCCATCTCAGAGTAAGTCAACTCTGAGTTCAAGTTTAAACTCAGAGTTTCCAATCTCAGAGCAAGTCACCTCTGAGTTCAAGTTTAAACTCAGAGTTTCCCATCTCAGAGTAAGTCACCTCTGAGTTCAAGTTTAAACTCAGAGTTTCCCATCTCAGAGTAAGTCACCTCTGAGTTTAAGTTTAAACTCAGTTTCCCATCTCAGAGTAAGTCAACTCTGAGGTTAAGTTTAAACTCAGAGTTTCCCATCTCAGAGTAAGTCAACTCTGAATTCAAGTTTAAACTCAGAGTTTCCCATCTCAGGGTAAGTCAACTCTGAGTTCAAGTTTAAACTCAGAGTTTCCTAACTCAGGGTAAGTCAACTCTGAATTCAAGTTTAAACTCAGAGTTTCCCATCTCAGGGTAAGTCAACTCTGAGTTCAAGTTTAAACTCAGAGTTTCCCATCTCAGGGTAAGTCAACTCTGAGTTCAAGTTTAAACTTGAACCTCCTTATTGAAACGGGCCCCAGGTTAAAGCATACAGAGATGACATCTAGAAGATAAAGATATATTCTTAAGAGATCAATTTGTTATAGGTCTGTATGACCCCAGTGCAGCAGACCTTGTAAACTCTCACAAAATGGTACAAAAGCTGTCAGTGAGCCGGAACCCTTTCAAAAGGTACGGATATGTCGCTGAATAAAAGTGTTCATTTCCTTCAAAAAATAAATGAAAAATTTAATAACTAAATAACTTTCTTATTTATTTATTTATGAATGAATGAGCAGCAAATCAGCATAGTATAATGATTTTTGAAGATCACGTGACACTGAAGACTGGAGAAATGATGCTGAAAATTCAGCTGCGCATCACATAAATATAGACCTATTAACTTGTTAATTGTAACATTAATAAATACTGGTTTTATAATGCCTTTTAATGATACATGAAAACATAGAGGACTGATTCTATTAAATTCAACATGACATAAAAACTGAACTTATTTACTTTATTCTAACATTCTCATTTTTGCGTGAGTCATCAGTGCTCATTAACCAAAGAAAAAACAAATAAATTGTGCAACAGATGAAAAACAAACGAAAGTGGAGTCATCGATGTGAGGAACAGTTTTGTGATGGTCACTACTTACAGTGACATCAAATGTATTGTTTTTATTCAACAGGAATTCTGACTAGAACCAGAAACATACTTCAGAAGACAACATTACACCAGTACAATCAGCGATCCTAAAATAACACAGTGAGAAATAATCACTAAATAGTCAAACACGCTTGAGTCAAGTGTTTCAAAGGCATTGATTCAATGATGCACATTTTCCTCGTTGAGGTGCATGAAGGGAATAAACAAACAACAGTCACGAGAGAATGTCTAGGACCTCAAATACAATGTGCATTTATGCTCACTGATGATGCACGGTAAACAACTAACAAAGGGATTTACATCTTTGTTTGAAAAACTCATGGGTCGGAGGTCACTAGAAGCTGTCGGGTTTGAGTTTAAATACCAAGGTATCACAACAACCCACAGAGCAGTAAGCAGTTCGTCTTTTTAGTTTTTGATTAATGTTTTTCAAAATAATCTGCATAGACAGCAATGGGTAAAGCGTACGATGTATAAGATCCAAAAGAGAGAGAAAGATGAAGAGAAAAAAACTAAACAACAGCGGTGTGGTCTACATTTAAAACTATTCTACAAAACTCATCTATTTAGACATACGGATGCATAGTGAACTCATGACCAATGCAAGACAGTCCAAGTGCTATGTACCCACAGCTGACTGCAATGATTTGGATGTATAATCCTTTTATATATATCCAACTGTTTTCCATAAGTATGGAGTCATTTACTCAGAATGATCCAGTGGAGAGCCTTCTGTATCACATATTATAGACAGTCATAAACACCACTCCAAAAATCAGTCATTCCCAAGACAATGAAAGAATGACCTTGATACTGTTATTGGGGTGAATGCATTATTTCACTTATAGTTAATTATGTAAAGCAATAACAATAATATGGGATGGTTGCAACCACTGTGTATAAATGTGACTGAATTAATCAATTTAGCTCAAACAGTGGAGTGTTTTATAGTGATTCTGAAATTATGGGTTTGAATACTAGAGAGAACAACAACTGATACATTTGTGACCCTGGACCACAAAACCAGTCTTAAGTGTCGATTTTTTAAAAATTAAGATACTTATACATAATCTTAAAGATAAATAAATAATCTGTCCGTTGATGTATGGTTTGTTATGATAGGACAATATAACTATGGCCGAGATACAATTATCTGAAAATCTGGTAATCTGAGGGTGCAAAAAAATCTAAATATTGACAAAATCATCTTTAAAGTTGTCCCCAGCGACTTAAGACTGTTTTTTGTGCTCCAGGGTCACATATCTATATTGAATGCAATGCATTGAAAGTTATTTCTGATAAAAGTGAATCCATAAAAACGTTATCCCCACGCTGAAAGCAAGGTAGTACAAGCGAGTCCTTTATTTGTAAGCAGCTTGAGGGAAGATGGAAGAAGCAATGGGCAATCCTTGAAAACATTTCAGACCTCACAGATTAGAGACTGGTGTAAAAGTTCAGGAGGACAACGACAATAACACATACTGCCACAGCTGCACAGCAATCCACATGTCCAAATCCAGACCTCACTCTGAACGAGAATCTGTGGCAAGACACACATTCGATTATGCATATGATCCCTATATGAACTGAAAGAGCTGGAGAAATTTATTTTTCAGCAATTTAATTAAACAGCAATTTTGCCAAGGGGAACAGATAAGAATGCAATCCCATAAATAAATATATGGGATATATTTAAAAATATAAAAAATGCATAAAATATGTTTTAAAATATATGTATATTTTTATATTACTGACATATATTTAAAATTTCATATATTTTCTAAGTTTTTTAAATAAAATACAAATATTTGCTCTTCATATATTTCAATTCAAAATGCATTCACGTGTA